>OY982529.1:4200000-4754159 GCA_963859965.1 Ceramica pisi
ATGAACAATTGTTTGCATTGTATTACAATGTAATGCACAATTAAATAAAACGCTTCAATAAACACTGCTCTCCGTGGTTTATCGTCGTATCGTATATGTAGGTACATGGATGGGGAAATCCCGCAACTGCGGTAGCCGATGTAGGGTGTTGGCAACTTTTGAACGTTCGCTTTACGCGGGAAAAAAAGAAATTGCTTTTTTAAACTTTGCTTCTTTTCTCAATTTTTGCTTATGCACGTTGGGGGCCTCCGTTGCCCGGGGGCCCCGTATCTATACTAATATTATAAAGCAGAAGAGTTTGTTTGTTTGTTTGTTTGGTTGAACGCGCTAATCTCAGGCACTACTGGTCCGATTTGAAAAATTATTTCAGTGTTAGATAGCCCATTTATCGAGGAAGGCTATAGCCTTCTTCGATAAATGGGCTATCTAACACTGAAATAATTTTTGATAAAGAAATGGGCTATATATCATCACGCTAAGACCAATAGGAGCGGAGCAGTAATGATACAGCAGATACGGCGGTAGCTACGCCTGAGTACTCACCTGTTCGCCTTTCTTGATGGTGAACAAGTCTCCCCCAATATCTTCGGTCATGAGCCCGGTCAGTACAGTGCACGTCATAATCTTCAGGTTGATGTCGATATGCTGTGAAACACACACGAGCATTATAAATCGAGCTGGTTTTCGCAAGTCCACATCTAAGCACGTATTTTGCGTACAGCAGGTCTAAAAAGTCCACTTTAGTCTCATTAGGATCGTAATTTGAATCTGTCAAATTTTCATATTTGACTTTATCGCGTAAGCATTAGATTCAAGTTGACTGGCAAATTTTAGTATTGGGTAGTTTGATGTGTTGGTAACAGAAATATGTAATTCGATCCACCCCAGCTCCTCAAAGAAGGCCAGCAATGCTCACATGTGGTTGTGGTATTAAGTTAGATGGGGAAGGTAGAAAATCGTGTTGCAATTTGGCAGACGTTACCAGGCTGAGTTCGCGTTCTATTTCTTGTTATATGCATGAGGAATATAATGGCCAACGTACACCGGCACGAAATGGCAGACTTTTGCGTGCCAACGGCGAATGCACACTAGCCGCTTAGATCCCGCGGCAGGGTGTTAACTGTAGCATTCCGGCGGCCTAGAAAAACATCCCGCGACGTGCCGCGGCATCCCGTTGGGGATCCCTTAGCGCGCTCTCCAATGCCTTGTCAAGAAATCACATTCGAGGCCACGGAATCGTATTCCCACTAGATAAGCTTGAATGACCTTTGGTTAAAACTCCATTGTTTGCCATTCCGCCCCGGTATGCGTAGGCCATTAGGGTGGGTGGATTTACAATGCCACTGGATCGATATTTGGCCAATGTAAATTCACTCGAAATACAGTCCATCATTTAGTGTACTTACAGAGATGTATACGTTATATTGTAAGAAAGGATTGCAATTCGAGATATCTCATTGGTCTTCTTGTCACCACTTCTGAGTAGGTACGAGGTCCTACGTAGATTCAATTTCCAAGTCTAGCTAAATGTTATTAGATTTTTCTATCTGGAATTTTTTTAAGTAAGTAGCCTGGAGTCTGAGTGATGTTACAGAGAGGCTAATGAGCCGATTATCAACGCAGTCCTTTTTTGCTGCGGTGGAACTGATGGAAAGTTCTGGGGGGCCACCACGTACCGGAAGACGCAACGTTGGCGCAGCCCCCACAAGATGGACCGATGACCTGGTCCCCGCGACCCTCGGGTAGCCGATGGATGCGAGACGCATAGGACCGCTTGTTGTGTCGACACTTGGGAGCCCTATGTCCAGCAGTGGACCAGTCCTCCGGCTGATATTATGATGATGAATGGAACCGAAAAGTAACAAAATTTTTCACCTGCATTATATTCAGCAGTTCCGCCATGAAATCTCCGTTGAGCATGGCCTTGGTACTGACGTGGTAGTTCAGCAGGTTGATGTAGCACTGCACTGCGAGCCTCTGAGCCTCGATCGGCGTGGCATTGACTGTTGTCAAACATTTCATTAGCCACTGGGCGTAAGGCTGCATGGCGAGGGATGTTTCTGATAAGATGAGAGCCAATAGAATCGCTTACGAGACTAGGTAAATCAAGCGATTCTTTTGTTTTTTTTTTTTACTTGAGATTGGTTTGGTCTTGACTCTAGTCTAAGTCAGAGATGTCAGAGACAAAGTCTACGATGGAGCGAGCTTACCCAGAAGTAGCCTGTTCACTCTAACTTTGAAAAGATTAGGGTTGTAAGCGTTGGGAAACACAGACGCTTGCAGAGAGTTCCTCTTTTTTGCTTACTGTGCGCATTATGAAAGACGCTTGGAAACACTTACCTAATGCGAGTTGATGGAATAGCAACAAGGTAGGGTAGGAATGGTAAGTTGTCGTCTGGATGTCTGATGGTAGAAGCGGTGGGTTCTTAACCCACCCCTCATCTCACCAGCCCTACAAGTACATTCCTCGCTACACATCCTTGCACTTCTCTGGTAGAATCGAATTCTTGTCTTAAGAATGACATGTCACACGAGACTTTTTAAAATAGAATTATATATTAATTACCTATACAATAGGGTTTACATAACAGTAACAAAATTCTAATTCCGCGGGGTGTATTCTAGAAGCGACGACCTGTATCGGTGTGAGCGAGTGTGAGATTTGTCTGAGATTATTCGTAGGAGTCGCAAAGAGGGGGTTTCGGGGTGGTCCTTCAAGAGGTCACCGGACCATTTCCGAGCACTAATGATCATCACCGACGTAGTATTAGTGAAGTAAGCCCTTTCTTTCTTGTAATTCCCTCACAACCCATGATTATTCCTAAAGTTCCCCGGTGCCTTTTGAAAGGAAAACCACACAAGAAATTGAAGGCGGGTACACACATTTCTTATTAATATTTCTGAGAGCTGAGAAGGTCTTCGGCTCGACGACGCTGAAGGCAGCCTTCGGAATGATTCGGCACAGCTCGGCTAATGCTCGCAGCGAGTTTATCCTGACGTAGAACCAGACTGCCGCGTCGTCGCCCAGGATAGCTAAATCATAAGGGAAGAAATAAAAGAAAGAAGAAATAAATAAATAAAAGCGTTTATATCATAGAAGATAAACAACTTATACATGTTAGGAACTTAGGAAGATATTCCTCACAGCCACGCAAAAGCTCTCTCAGCATAATGTGTAAATAGTGAGAGAGCCACAAAGCTGGTTTCCAGCGACAGTCTGCGTTGGATGGATTTAAAGCGTCGACTGGGGCAGCATAGAAATTAATCTATACTTATAATAAATCTGTAGAGAATTCAATTCTGTACATGAAATATATTTCCAAAATAACTATCAGGGGGTGATTAGGGATCAATACTGATGCCAAAAATGCAATCAGTAAAATTTTTGTCTGTCTGTCTGTCTGTCTGTCTGTCTGTCTGTCTGTCTGTCTGTCTGTATAACCGTTATAGAAACAAAAACTACTCGCCGGATTTTAACGAAACTTGGTACAATTATTATTCATACTCCTGAGCAGGTTATAGTATACTTTTCATCACGCTACAATCAATAGAAAAAATGAAAAAAAAAAAATGAAAATGTGAAAGTTTGGTTGTTTGTTACTCAATCACGCCAAAACGGCTTAACGGATCTTAATGAAATTTAGAACATAGATAGATTATAGTCTGAAATAGCACATAAGCCACTTTTAATCCCGGGAACATGTTCCCTAGGGATCACGCGGGCGAAGCCGCTGGCAGAAGCTAGTTAATAAATAAAAACTGCCCAAATGCGTGTTGGACCACGTAACTATCAAAATGACTCCCATGCCACATTAAGAAATGTGCATTACTGCAACTTGGAATTTGATTTCAAACGAAAAATTGCAGTTTTGGTGAAAGTGAGCATAAACAAAGCTACCAAAAGTATTCGTATTAACGTGTTAGATTTGTACTAGTTGATACTAATTAATTTGCTCCCGGAGCCTGAGACGTAAACTTGAAAAATAATAGCTCATTGACATCGTTCTATCAGCTTAGAAACTACAATGTATAAGACAGACACAGGCTTCAAGACATGTATGTTATTGTTTGTTCGGTTTCTAATAACATTCCAAATTATTTTGATAAATTTTCAATTTCCTTATCCTAACTTACATGAGCACAAAAGCTGAGGTCGGACTTATCTAATGCCTTAGCCAATCTCTACTAATCTATGAAGAGTGGCAGTTTCAGCAATTCCTTCTCATCTGCCACATTTTTTTTTGTGGAGATATCACTAATTTAATGAAATTCAGATAGAGCATACCACACAAAGCCTCTATAATGTTGGTATCGGACATGCGGACGGCTGAAGGCAATAGTTTCGTCATGTTGGCAACGCCCATGGCTGCATCAGCTAGAAGTTCCACGTTTGAACTGAGCAGCTGGTGGCAGAAGACCAGGTCGGTGTCTGTCGCAAATAATGCCTGGAAATTGAATTGAATTAGACACGGAGATGTTCCGAGAAATGCTTCTTTGTTACACAAAATCATGAAGAATGTTCTTTTTAACCGACTTCCCAAAAAGGAGGAGATTATCAATTCGGTTGTATGTTTTTTTTTTTATGTTTGTTACCTCATAACTCCGACAATTATGAACCGATTTGAAAAAAAATTGTTTTATCTGAAAGGATATACTTGCAGATTGGTCCCATTTAAATCATATCAAAATCGGTTACGAACTTTGGATTTTACATCGAAATAGCTGGAATTTGACTATTTAGATGATTCTTTGATAATCGAAATTGCGTATTTCGCTTTTCTGCGATTTTGCAGTGGTGTTGTTAGGTGTGGGGCACCACTAAAAAGTGAAAAATAAAAAACTTTTTACAAAAAAATACAACCGACTTCCAAAAAAAAAAACACTACAAAGTAAAAAATAACTTTAATTTCGGAAGTCGGTGTCAAAATACGAAGAAACTAACAAAAACACCGACTTCCGAAATTAATTTTTGGAAGTCGGTTGTATTTTTTTGTAAAAAGTTTTTTTTGGACATTCAATCCGTGTTAGTCAGCCATCTACTTACATATTGAAAACCACGAGTTTTCAATATGTAGTTGGCTGCCTAAAATATCAATCAGGTCATCTTTAATACGTTCCGTCATCAAATATGGTCCGAGTCACCCGCGTCCGTAGGAGAATACCCTTCAGCGAATCCCTACACGTGGTCCCTGGGTGGTGCTAAACAGGTGACACTAACCGCCTCCGTGGTCTAGTGGTTATACCACCTGATTCAGACCCAGAGGTCCCGGGTTCGATTTCCAGCGGGGGCAAATTTTTTGCTCGTTTTGGTTGGTGGTAGGGCTTGTTCTAAGACCGCCTGGCAAGCTACCACCATCATGTCTAAGTCTGTCGCCATAACAACAATGTTAACAGCATTGTTGTGTTCCGGCAGTTAGAGGTATGATAGCCAGTTCCTCTGTGTAAGAGGATTCCGGGTGAAACTCGCTTCCATCTTCGGCCTAATCATCACTTTTCATCAGGTGAGATTTAGGCCAAGAGTTTCCCCGTTTTGTATATAAAAAAAAGAAATCTACCGTAAAATTAAAAAATCGTATCTGCGGCGTTTTATAGGTTGTCAGTGTTTATTTCGGCTGCGGGGTGTTTCACAGTATTTTGCTGAATCCTATAGTCTTTGTTCTAAGAATTTATTGTTTGCTCTGGCGCTAGTGAGCTGGGCCCTTCCTTTCAGACAGTGACCGGCCCACTGTCAATGGCTAATGCTATGAGCTATAAAGCACAACGAAGTAGTGAAGGGCTGGCGTTTAGGGGAACTGTCTTTGTGTAAAACTTTGACGTATAAAAAACTGCGGGCGTTCATCCTAATTTTATTAAATATCTGTTTATTTTTTACGTAGGTAAGACAAATAAATTTCACTCACATCTCTTCCATTCGCTGTAAAAGACATTTTTGTCAGTACAGCCAGACAGTGAGGCTTCATAGCCGGCAAGGCCATCTCGAGGTACGCTATAAGGCGCAGGATACATCCAGACTGATACAGATGATGGGCATTCTCTTCTGTTTCCACGTAGTTGCGCAGAACACCCAAGACTAGCGTGTGGACGTCTCGGAATTCGTAGGACTGAGGAAGCAAGGAATGCAAGTTATAGATGGCGTTTATTTTCTGTTTAGGCTATAAAAGTGAAGATTTGGGTTTAAAGTATGAAGCAAAGGAGCCCGTTATATTTCCACAACTGAGGCACACACATCTCTTTTTGAGAAACTTTAGAGAACACTTACGGGTCTTGTCGGTCGCGTGCACCCATAAGTGTTTTTAGTAATTCAGACGAAGCAGTGGGACGCGGTCACAAGTCACTGTTACCGGTCGCGGTCGTCAAGATCGGAGATGTACCTTAAAAGATGACCCCAATATCGGCTACGTTCAATGCATGCTATTTTATTTTAAATTTTTGCTCCTCCGCTGTACATTTCTGATTAATTTCGTTGCGGGATCTGAGACATTTGTAATCGTTTCTCCGGGACTCGTCGAGCTTCTGAATTAGTTTGGCGTTTGACTGTGGTGGTTGCCACTGTTGATTTTTGCTCTCAGGAGGTTGCATTGGTTGGGAATGTGTGGCAGGCATGCCCCAAAAAATAAAGTATCGTTTCTCCGGAACTTGGAATTTTTCTGGTGGTCGGCAACGTTTTTTTTTTTTTTTTTTTTTTTTTTTTGATTCCCAACAAAGGGTATATGCACATAATAGACACGTTACACACGACACGTTGACACGGTGACACGTTCTCTACAAACTTCACCTGCGGGCTTCGCCTGTGGGGATATCTACTTAGCACAGACCTCTCTAGGTTTTGATTATACCAGTCTAAACGCTACTGCCTCTCATCGAGGTACGAACCGCGATGTTGTGCCTATATCGTCTTCGTTATCGGTACAAAAATAATAATAAGACAAATAACCATAAATATACATGCACAATAGTCATGTAAGTACACTCGAGCAAATATCCTATCTTATCTTAATATATATAAATCTCGTGTCACAATGTTTGTCCTCAATGGACTCCTAAACCACTTAACCGATTATAATAAAATTCGCACACCATGTGCAGTTCGATCCAACTTGAGAGATAGGATAGTTTAAATCTCAATTTTTTGTTGCAATATTATTTAGGAGCGGAAAATGTGACGCAGACGAAGTTGCGCGGGACAGCTAGTTACATTATAAAATTCTTCCGTTACTGAGTGAGTGACTGACAGACAACGCACAGCAGAATCAGCTGGCCGTAGAAAGCTGAAATTTGGCATGTAGCTTTCCTACATTCCGTAGAGAAGAAGCTTCTTAAACTGTATCAAGTGCAAGTTCGATCGTGTATGGAGTACTGCTCTCATCTTTGGGACGGATCTGCCAGATACCAGCTTGATGCCCTCGAGTCAATTGAAAAACGAGCCAAGAGGATCATCGGCGATGATAAGCTCGTCGAATCGAAGCTCCAAAGTCTTGAGCATCGACGCCGAGTTGCTGGCCTGTCGGTTTTCTATCGGTTACATTTTGGGGAGTGTGCGACGGAATTGCATAACTTAATTCCACCAAGCCCGTTCCACCATCGGACCACAAGACGTACGGCGATGTGCCACCGGTACATCGTGGACATCCCACCTATACGCACAAAACGTTTTGGGAATACATTCATTGTGTGTACAGCTAAAGAGTGGAATTCCCTGCCGGAGTCTGTTTTTCTGATAGCTACAACCTGGGAGTTTTTAAGGTAAGGTTACTTCTGGCAAGCGTGCTCCACCTTAGACCGCATCATCGCTTAACATCAGGTGAGATAGCGGTCAAACGTATGCCTATCAATATAAAAAAAAGAAATAATAGAGGATTTCCCGAAATACCTGGGGAAGCAGGAAAAAACGGGATATGCGTGTAAGTCACGGGCAAAAGTTAGGTAGTTAAAAACATAACAGTACTCACCTCAAGTATATCACAAAGGTCCAAAACCCCAGTTGAAGCCCTAAACGTCTTCTGCACCACTATATCCTTATACCTACAGATCAGCTGATCCACGGTCCTGAGGGCCGCGTGTTGGATGGCCAGGTACTTGCTTTGCATCAGAGCCAGGAGGGATGGCCAGCAGAACTGGTTGTTCTTCGTCACTTCTGCAGCGCATATCGGGTCCTCCAGGAGGTTGCTTAGGGTCTTAAGATGAAATTATGTCTTATAAAGGGCTGATTTTTCCAACGCCAGATAACTTTACTTAATTATAAGATAACTTTTATAATTTTGAATTTTTGACAGTTCTTCAATACAAAAACTGTCAAACGTTAAATTTATTCCACGAATAAAAGTTATCTGGCGTTGGTAAAATCAGCCCTAAATTACTAAGTTACGGCGGTTTAATCAGGAAAATCCTAAGCTACTAACTCCTACTAAAATTATAAATGCGAAAGTTTGTGAGGATGTTTGTTACCTACTCTTTCACGTCAGAACGCGTGAAAGGATCTTCATGAAATTTGGCACAGAGATAGATTATAGTTTGGAATAGCACATAGGCTATTTTTTATCCCGAGAGTATATTCCCTAGGGATTATACGAGTGAAACCGCTGGCAGAAGCTAGTCTTCACTAAAATTATAAAGAGAAAACTTTTTGGATTGCTATTTTTGGAGGTACTTATATTCACAGTCCATCGAGTAAGGCTACTTTTAATCCGAGACTATAGAGTATCAATGTGAGTAGTTTCCAGTTTTTTTGCTCTCAGTAAAGTACCTACTACCGTTCATTAGGCAACAAAAAGATCGTAATCAGCCGAGCAGTATCAATATAATAGATCGTAATCAAGAAGTTATACCTGAAGACAATTCTTCTGAACATCAGGATCCAAGCTGTTCTTCATCCTAGAGAACAAGCTGCTCAGTATATTAGCCGAAACCAGCTGTTCGCATCCCAGAGGTTCTCTTGTTAATTCTGAGAGGACTAGTGATGCGAATTCTAGAACGAAAACGTCTTCGATCTGTAGGAGATAACATAAATTAAATTACATTTATTTTTGAGCTTAGCCATAGTTTCTGCGGGGCCCCCCGATTAACAGGGCCCAACGTGTTAAACTAAAGCTATACAGACATTAAGTCCCACCATCTCCTTCGTGGCCTCCTAAGACAGTTCTGAGCGAGTAGGGCCTCTTTGTTTAAAAAACTAATAGGTACCACTAAAAATGGGGCCCTCAAAAATGATTGCATGAATGATGAATGAGCCAGACAGTGAGGCTTCATAGCCGGCAAGGCCATCTCGAGATACGCAATAAGGCGCAGGATACACCCAGACTGATACAGATGATGGGCATTCTCTTCTGTTTCCACGTAGTTGCGCAGAACACCCAAGACTAGCGTGTGGACGTCTCGGAATTCGTAGGACTGAGGAAGCAAGGAATGCAAGTTATAGATTGCGTTTATTTTCTGTTTAAGCTATAAAAGTGAAGATTTGGGTTAAAAGTATGAAGCAAAAGCGTAATATTTCCACAGCTGAGGCACACACATCTCTATTTGAGATACTATAAAGAACACTTACGGGTTATTTTTGAGCTTAGCCATAGTTTCTGCGGGGCCCCCCGATTAACAGGGCCCAACGTGTGAAACTAAAGCTATACAGACATTAAGTCCCACCATCTCCTTCGTGGCCTCCTAAGACAGTTCTGAGCGAGTAGGGCCTCTTTGTTTAAAAAACTAATAGGTATCACTAAAAATGCGGCCCTCAAAAATGATTGATACAGTGACGTCTATACAGCTGCCATAGAAAACTGCGTTTTCGCGAGAGGGACAGGTATAATTTTTTTTCAATTCATATATTACAAGCTGTTCCCCGCGGCTTCGCTCCCGTTACCTGCAACGTTCTTATTTTTTCTTTCATAAGAACTTTCTCCTGATAGTAACAAACACAACAAAAAAAAGTTGTCAAAACGGGTCCAGCCGTTCACGCGTGATGTGATGACCAAGGGAAATAGGCATTCATTTTTATATATAAAGATATAGACGTTATAACTGTCTCGTTTGTTTTTCGAGCAATTTTGATTCCATTTTCATTGTTAGTATTATATAATTATTATACTAGATGCCCCGCGCAACTTCGTCTGCGTCACATTTTCCGCTCCTAAATAATATTGCAACAAAAAATTGAGATGTAAGCTACCCTATCTTTCAAGTTGGATCAAACTGCACACGGTGTGCAAATTTGATTAAAATCGGTTAAGTAGCTGAGTCCATCGTGGACAAACAAAGTGACACGTGATTTATTAAAGAAAGATATAATATAAACTGTTTCGATAATTAATATTTTTTTCATGCATTTTCCCTATAACTAGAGCCACCTACAATTTAAAAATTACTCACCTTAACAAGCATGTAAGCGATCTTCCTCAAATTCTGTGGGTTTTGCAAGACCTGTTCTGGTCCTCTCGGCAGCTGGCAAAGTTGTGCCAAAGCCTTCAGCGAGAACCTTCGGATATTCACTTCTGGATGTTCCACGTGCTCGAGGATGTACTTGATAGCATTGAGATCGAACAATACCATGCGGTTCTGCATATCTTGTGCAGAGAACTTTGTTATTGCTCTCAGAGTCTGAAGTGCAAAAAAAAAAACGAATCCGTTGAGTACAGTTTTTATTTATTTATTATTTGAGATGGGTTTGCTCTTGAATCTAGTCTATCTCAGAGGTGAAAAAGACAAAATCGACGATGGAGCGAGCTTACCCAGAAGAAGTCTGCCATGTTCGCTCTAACGTTGAAGAGATTAGGTTTGTTGAATGTGTTCGGAAAACACAGGCTCAGGTAGATAGTTTCAATATTATTGCAATTTGTGAATGAGCTCAAGTAGTTTTGCTGTAACCTACCATCGGTCGACGGCGCGTTTTCGCGCTATTGTGTATGCGTTGTTGTGTGTTGACGCGCGCCTAAAAGAGATGTCAGCACAGTAGACTGGACTGCCAGGGCCAGTGCCTGCCAGATGCGGAATTTGTTAGAAAGGGTCACCGCGTCAAAGGGTCAAGGAGGAACACGGATGGGTTCTAGTCAGTAAGAGTCTGACACTCCTTTCTGCTTCGCCCAAAATGGGAAGAGTCATTTGATGATTTCCCATCCATAAAAAAGGGTACCTACCATAACATATCTGTGGTGCCTACCTATCTACACCAGTTAAATTGCTGAAAAAATGAGACAATTAAGAGCTGCCTCTGGGATGACTAACAACTGCGATATCTTCAACGTGGAGACGATTATAGTAAGCGCTGATTCTGGTAACTGTTGCAAAGTAGCCCTGTAGTTTTTTAGCTCATTGGATATGCATGGACAAGTGATAGTACACCTAGTGGTGCCCAGGGACTGACAAGTAGAGCTGGAAACCGGCTACAGTAACTCCTCACACAATAAGATAGCCATGTAATTTTTAAACTCGTTGATGTTGTCATACCAAGTAGAAATTAGTATTGTTTTTTTTTTACTATTGTTAGGCATACCTACGTTTGACCGCTATCTTACCTGATGTTAAGCGATGATGCGGTCTAAGGTGAAGCACGCTTGCCTAGAAGTAACCTAATCAGTCTTGACTTAAAGACCTCAGGTTGTAGCTATCAGAAAAATAGACTCCGGCAGGGAATTTCGTATAGGTGGGATGTCATTGTTCGTATAGGTGGGATGTCCACCATGTTCCGGTGGTGCATCGCCGTACGTCTTGTGGTCCGATGGTGGAACGGGCTTGGCGGAATTAAGTTACGCAATTCCGTCGCACACTCCCCAAAATGTAACCGATAGAAAACCGACAGGCCAGCAACTCGGCGTCGATGCTCAAGACTTTGGAGCTTCGATTCGACGAGCCTATCATTGACGATGATCCTCTTGGCTCGTTTTTCAATTGACTCAGAGACATTGAGTATCAGAAGTGCTGTCGCCTTGTTCGCAATCCTATCATATCTCATAAACTATTGGTATAGAGGCAGGAGCCTGATGGTGTGTACTCGTTACCTGGCATAGTATCTCCGGTTCCGAAGATTCGAGCAATACGATCGATGTGTGTGCACTTTCCGGGGATATAGTGTACGGGTGGAACGTCAGATCCTTCTTCTCAGCTAAGCGGTTCTCTCGCTCTTTTTGCATAGGTTTCGCCATTTTTGTATTATAAATCAAAAGGATTTATATTTTGTACTGTTTTGGGGTTTTGTCGTGTCTTCCATGTGTCTTCGATCTATAAAATGTCAAGATTTACGTTTTGTAAAAACTGTAAGGTATTTGAAAAAAGTTTTTAATCGAGTTCAATTAAAACCTCATGCCATACGCACATAGTTATTATTGGTTATTATGCTCATTTCTTGCCTGATGTTGTAAAATAAAAATAGCCAAAATTCACCAATACCCGCAGTGTATCTATAAACCATCTCAAAAACTGATATTTCCAACAATTGTCCCCTTAGGAACTCCTGGCAAAATTAAGTGGCTATTTCCCCAAAAAAAAAACATTATAGGATCTGTCATTATCATCTTGACAATATATTTTTAGGTTTATTTTACCTTTATGCATAGGAAAAATATATTCGTGCGTTTTGTAGCTAGTTTGGCTCGAAAGTTTAGGGTTTTACAAGAAGTATGGATCCTGCCGTGGTGGGGCAGTGGAGGATTGGCTGCAGTGCCCCTGTGGACCTTAGATACGCTGGTGCTGATGGTCAAACTGTGCTCCACCTGTTCTGTGGCTTTTGCGAGGATATTCATCCCGGCGACGATGAAGAGTCTGCATGGAGAAACTGTGTTGGTAAGTGTGATGTGCCTCCGTCTGTTCTTAATGGCGCGTTAACATTTAGTCACCCACCGAATATGGCGACCGAATGAATAAGTCGATCACCGAATACGGCGACCATATTCGTTTAATTGTTGGTTTACCGGATTCGGCGACAACCTTCAGCCCAACATTGATTGGCACGTTTAGTGTCTGACTTTACCCAGAGCGGTTGGAGTCTTTTGATGATTTCCCAATTCCCATCCTTAAAGAAAAGCCTACCTCTAAACAAATTAGCCGTGTTCAGTTACTGAAGACGGTCTACGACCGGATAAGGCCAACCGAAAACCTGTTTACACTACTCGGACCGAATCGTTCAAAACGACCTCATAGCGGCGTCATAAAGGATTTTGTTCCGAAGTTCACGAATAAAAAGTGATATATTATACGATGAAGGTTTGCTTAAAATAGGTGCATGCATAGCCGGGGCGAATGCTAATATGTGTAACAAATAGTTTAGTTGTGTTTTGTGGCAGTAGTCTGTATTGTTATATAACTGCAATAATTATATACAATGCGTATGACGGAATGTGATACATACAAGTCAAATGTAAACTAGAGCAATTCCAAAATTATTATATTAACACTATCTTCCCGGGACTTCCTATCTATCTAGAGAAGTTGACCTTCTCAGATTTTAGTTCAACTAGATCCAAAATTCTAAATTGAGGACATAGCTCATAGAATAAGCAAGCTGAAGTGGCAATGGGTCGGCCATATTAGCCGTAGATTCGATGACCGTTGAGGTAGACGAGTTTTTGAGTGGAGACCGCGAATCGGCAAACGTAAGGTAGGACGCCCTCAGGCTAGGTGGAGCGACGATCTTCGCAGGGTGGCTGGTAGCAGCTGGATGACAGGTGCCGTTGATCGAGCCAAATGGCGTGTACCTACTTGGAGAGGCCTATGTCCAGCAGTGGACTGTTATAGGCCGATGATGATGATGATGAGATCCAAAATTCATGTAGTCTTCCCACAGCTTAATCATCTCCATCACAATATCAGTCGAAAGACGTCCACTACAGGATATAACCGGTCCTGTGCGTCTCGCATCCATCGGCTACCCGCGATCCTCACCAGGTCATCGGACATACCTAAATGGATTGAATTTTTGTATTGAGTTTGAAGATTACCTTTGTTACTTTTGGACAGGTTACGGGCGCAGGACACGGCATCGGACGGGAGCTGGCCATCCAGTTCGCAGAGCTCGGCGCCACCGTGATCTGCTGGGACAACGACTCGCGCCGAAACAATGCCGTCGTCGATGAGATACGCCTGAAAGATGGAGAGGTATCTTACAAATTTCTATCATCTCTGTCTTGAGATATCCAGCTGTGACAGACGGACAGACTGAGTATTTTTTAACTTTTTCGTCATAAACAATGCGGCCTAAAAGAAATATTTGTTAATGTACAAAAAACCGCTCTTTCATAAATGATACTCATTACTGCCTCGTTGGTCTTTTGGATGCAAACTACGGCTGCTGAGCGTAAGGTCCTCGATTCGATTCCCGGGCTAGGCGAAGACCAGCCCGGAGTTTGGAAATTGGTAAAGCTGTTACTTAACTTTTAGTAACAACTGGTCCAAAAAATTTAATCGACCCACAGCTGGATGTCAAGTTTCTAGTTCTCTTCGCTTGCTCTTTCATAAATAAGCCACGGCCACAGCTACGGCCGTTTCAGCCATATCAAAGGTCCGGGCATCCGGAGCCTGGACTAGGTACCTATAAGAGCCATATCAAAGGGACGGGGCATCCGGAGTCCGGACTAAATGGGCCCCGACGTTTGGACGCGAAGCTATACCTACATTAGTCCCGCCGTCTTGTTCGTGGCCTGCCATGACAGTAGGGCCTATTTTGTTAAAATATGCTTAAAAAAGGGCCCCCAAAAATTTTAGATACAGAGCCCCTTTGAGACTACTCAGGTTTCGTGGCATAAGATATGAATGGTTAAGTAAGTGATCTAATATATTCCGAAGCTGGTTACTGAAATTTAGAGCTGGCTTTGCTCGCTCTTATATCTAGGATTTCTAGGTACCTATTTGTAGCCTTTCCGAATACTAAAATCGATTAATAAAATTCTCTCTGTGCTAATAGTAAAAAATCCTAAGCTATAGGTATCTCTACGAGATCCCAAAAATTTCTGGCAGTTCCAAACAAATATTCCCCCCTCTCTTCGGGCGAAATTCTAGATCCGCGTCTGCTCGTGACCACCTTAGGGGCGCCAATGAGATTCTTGCCTAGCTAGGGCGACAGCAACATTTAAACTGCCTCTGCATTCAGCAATGCTAACACTGACAAAAACGTCAGTTTTTTTTTCACACTTCCTTTGCCTTCCTTCATTTCAAGCTTAAACACATGGTGTACACAATATCCTGATTCAAATAATATTTCACCTTTTCAGTGTTACGGCTACACGGTGGATGTGACGGCTCGCGAGCAAGTGGCAGCAATATCGCTGCGCATGCGCCGCCAACTGTCCGATGTGACCATGCTAGTGAGCAACGCGGGCATCCTGTCCTGCGCACCCATCAGCCATCTGAGGCAAGATGCTGTCATGAAGCTCATTGAAACAAACCTTCTTGCACACTTTTGGGTGAGTATTCAAACGTGTAGGCTAGCTAAAGATAGACGATGGTACTTAAATGCCTTTAGATTTGGTATTTTAACCCTGTAAGCCTACGTATGCAGTAGCGGTTGAACCGCTAGGCGGTTCTACCGTGCGACTAGCCGCTTTTCCAGGTTAATATTATATTATTACAACTTCTAGAAATTTTGGAGTGATGATATTTGTTCCCCTCGTAAGTGTTTATTTTTGTACATAATATGACATACTTAGTTTTTAGATAATTATTAAGGTACCATTAAGCTTTTGGTCATCGTTGTTAAGGGATTCTTTAATTTTTATATATTAACTTTATACTGTAATATACCAAAGTAGTTGATGTAAAGTGATTAGTTTTAGTTTTAGTTATTTTTAGGTGCAATTGTATGTTTAACGTATTACTGATAGCTAAATGTACCTACCTATACTTTTTGTAAATGTTGTTAATTTAATAAATTTTATTTTTATTATAATACGCAACCGCTAGTGACTATACACACTTAACCGCCATTAAATGAGAAGCGGTTACATATTACATTTGAACCGCGCGGTTGACCGCCCCCGCGGCTGACCGCTAGTGCGTCCGTAGGCTAATAGTATTGGTCAAGCTGACCGTGCTCTTACTCAAATGATCTCATCAAATAAAGCCTGTAAACCCCAAGGCCCAAAGTTAACCTTGTCCAAGCACTAATAACATCCACTTTTATGTCCGTTATATTTAAATCGCTGTGTAATAGGGAGAGTGTATTGTAATAAAAACAGGGGTCTGGCTGCTTCTGGGGGTTTAGTTCTTTCTCTAAGTTCACGAGAAACTGAATGCTGTGTTTCCTTATCAGGTTATCCAAGCCTTCCTACCTACTATGATAGAGAGGCGGCATGGGCATATCGTTGCAATCAACTCAAGTGCAGGTCTGATGCCGTGCGCCGATATGATTCCATACTGTGCAGCGAAATTTGGGCTAAAAGGTAAAAATATAATGTAAAACTTGTACTTGTGTAACTTGTAAACTGTAGCCCTACAGTAGTGGCCATTCCAAGGTCATTTTACCTCTACATTTTCGTCATAGCGATGTTGATTCTCAGTAGCCATTAGGTAGAAGTACGGTTCCTATACAGACCAATTAACTATTTAGGTGGTATTGAAAATTTAAAAGTAATAGCTCGCCCGAGTATATTGCAATCTGTTTACCTATGGGTCACCAATAAAAAGGCTAGATTCACGTGACTTTTTCAGTCGTGAAGACAGTTTACCACCTTTTTATCCAACAATCAGCAATCTTCGAACTTCCATATTACTGGATTTAAAAAAATACAGGCCCTAATTCTGCTGAGAATCCCAGAGATCGTTATATTCCTCTGCCAAAAGTCAAAGCTTTAATTTTCTGACCAGGACTAATGGACTCATTAACAGAGGAGCTCCGCCTGGATACTTGGACTAAGAACATCAACACGACTTCCGTGTACCTGGGAACTGTTGCCACCGGCATGTACCCCATGCCTACCCATCGGTTCACCTCGTGGTATACCGAGATCACGGCTAAGCAAGCTGCAAAGACTATTATTGAAGGTAGTTATGACATTACATCCTTTGCTTTCACTAGGTGAAGCTTTTGCTGCGACCGCGCCATTAACGATCTTATGGCTCATTTAAATTAGGTTTGAAAAAATCGTTTTATATAGGTACATATTAAATATTTTGCAATTTCTCACGATATTTTACAATTCAACGACGTTTCAATTTTCCGGTGACATTCAAACATTTTCTTCCTATTTAGTCCATTCAGCAAACACTCTTTCTCAAGTTTAAAACCCGTTAATTTACTTAATTTTTTGCATTTTCAGGGGTACGCAAGAACCATCGGATTATCAGCATACCCTCATTCATGAAGTTCCTGATTGATCTCAACAACCTTATGCCGTACAAAATAAGAGTTATTTTAACTGATTTCTTTAACATCCACCACAGAGGCTGGTTTTGTTTTTGTTGAGAGGTTTTTTTGTGACTCTCACGCTTTTTTAAGCTTAATTATCGGATAGGAGAAATAGCTTAAACGGTCTGAAAACTTCTGAGATAGAATGCGCAGAGCTATAAAATAGGAAGTAAGCATTCCTAGGAGCTTTAACTTCGGCAGCACAATATGGTGAGAATTTGCGCGAAACTTCACTCTATATCAGCGAGACATGTGGTGAGAATGAGAATGACTGTGACCACTGTGACCAGCCATTTGCAACGATACCTATTATGTAACACCTTAATAGTGTGCATCATTGGACACAATGGTGTCCTATATTTGATATGCTTTCTTCTTGTGGTTTGTAAATCTCATTCAAGCGGATTTTGTCAGCGCTGATAAAACTACAGAGACGTGAATTTTCACAGACAAGTTTTCAGTTTTTTTTTTAACACTTCTTGGCATTCAGGAAAAATTCTGGTGCAAAACAAAGACTGTTTTACTTGTGTGTTCTTAGTTATTAAGTATTCTAGAGCGGTCTATGTATTTTCTACGCGAGATCGTTAGTCAACTGCACATCAGGGGCCTAGTCTGACTTGTAAATGAATTCTTTCTGAGAGAGACGGAGCTATACAGGTAGAATTGCACTTTCCCTTTTTCGCAACCGGATCATAATGGACAGGTCATATTAGGGCCCTTTCATATTAGAGCCCTAGTAGGTACAGTAGGAGCACTTTCACTACGGAAATCGGGCATTTTCTACTATCACAGGTAATTTTTTGGCTGTACTTAATCGATGGATTATAAAAACGACAGCTGATTGCCCCCGATTAATTAAAACTGGAATCGTTGGCAACACGAACGTCCTTATTATTTTGATTTTTTTTTGAGAACAATAAGTATATGGTATGTATGAGTAGTAATATAAATCAAATTATATTAAAGATATGAGAAATATAATATTAGCTACTTAATTATTGGTGCTTATATTGTTCTCACTGTGATTTAGGGCTGATTTTTCAATAGTCTAATAACTTTTATCTCAGGAATAAAAATGCCCGTCTGACATCTTTTGTATGGAAAATATGTCAATATGACGTATTTATTCTTCCAATAAACGTTATCTGGCTATTGAAAAATCAGCCCTTAAACGTGTAGTTTTAAACTACATCGACTTTGATACTTTCAAAGGAATTCCTTCAGAAGTTTCAGTTATTTTCAATTTATTTAGCGAAAATTTTCGTGTATTGTTTTATACTTGTGTTGATTTAGCTGTAACGTGTTCTAGGTGGTACCAATCTTGTAGATTTTTTACAATTTGATGATGACTTGAACCATACTTAGGTGGTATTTGAATAAATCATGAACTTTCTATCATTGGATTTTATTTTGTTTAGAACAAACAAGACATGTTGATAATATTTGGAAGTATATTCAGTTCTATTCCACAATTGTAAGGCAATAATTGCAAGACAATAACGTCTAGTCATGGAATGCTTAATCCTAGATTTTACAGTCCACAGTAAGACTTAAATTCAAACAAACAACTTTAAATCACTCATGCCTACTGGCTGTTTTCACTTTTCAACATAATAAAAAAAAAACTGTTTAAGAAGTAGGTACCTACCTGAGCTAGCCCTCAGGTACTTCTTACACTGTTTTTTTTTTTTAATTTAACAAAATTATAATTAAGTAACAAAACGTAATACCACAAAAAAAATTTAATTACTGAATTTGGCTCTCTGATTATCCTACTCATTAGAATTAAAAAAATCAACATTTAGGCTACCCTAACTTTTTTTGCACTGATAATCGGGCACAAAAAAAACTATGAAAAATCATTTCATAGTTTTTTTAACAGAGCTATGAAAAATCTAGCGACTTTTTTGAAGTATGTGTGCGTTACACATTTGCAAACAGTGCATTTCATTTTTCTCCTACAAAAAATCGGTTGTCGATTATTATCGGACGTAAGCTGGCAGCCTAAAATACAAGTTAAAATAAGAAACCAAGTCCTTAATAGTATGCTTACAAACAACTGTGCAATCCAAGCTTATATCTGTTCACGTTTTGTCCACATTTCTCACACATGGCCATTTCAATATGTTCCTTTATATGTTGCTCTAGTAACTTTGCATCCGTTACCTGTTTGTTACAAATATGACAGATGGTCCTGTTACTTCCGTGTAATAACGAGTGACGGAATAAGGATGTTCTCGTTGCAAAGCTACGGCCACAAGATTCACATAAGTGGCGAGTTGGCTCTGGTCGTGCAGTATGCTTCTTTACGTGAAGATACATTTCTTTGCGGTCTGCTGATGTAATGCTGCATATTTTGCATCTGAAAAATTAATAACAAAGAACAACATTGAAAACTTAATTGTTTAATTTCATGAATACAGTATGTAAGTAGTATATAGATTGATCCTACTAAAAGACTGGCTTGTGCTAGCAAAGGAATTTATGTGGAAAAAGGACAGGGCAGTCTTTGCCCCGTGAACGCACCGAGACTTGCAGCTTAGTACTGCCGCCGCTACTCCAAATGCGTCCAGTGTGGTTACGTCCGAGACAATTGAGTCTAGTGCCTATGAGTTGCCTAAGACCCTACTGACCGAACCTAGCCCTACAACAACTACCTACCAACACCCTAGTAACCCTAACGCCCTAACCTATCATACAAACCATAATTATACCAAACGTATGTTACGTTGGAATTACGTGCGGGAAGTCTGTTACAAGGAGACCTACGGTAACAGACGGAACTGGGGTAGGAATAGGGGTTTTGTGTACGTCGTGCAATGTACACAGGAAATGGTTTTCTCACTGCCGATCCCACAGACTCATAGGATCGATTACGGCTAAAGGTGTCTTGGCCACAGTGAGAGGAGTTGTAGGAGATGAATCAAAGTCGACTCCAGCTTGATGACTAATTTATTTACAATGTTTAACTTAATTATATAGGTACAAATTTTGTGGTCAATACACATTGATACCTATTTACTAGTGTGTGTATCGAGCCGACGAAGCGAAGATCTCACTAGGTCACTTCTTAGTGCTGACGGTGTGCCGGTGTTGCCGGCGCGTGGAGCGAATGTATGTCGCTCTAACGCTGACACTGTGCTGCTGTTACTGGCACGTGTAGCTATTGCATGTTCATGGTTGAACACCCAGTAAAGCGACAAAAATAGGCGTTAATAGTAAAAAAATAGGCTAAGGCTTGATATTATTGACAAAGATAAAAAGTATTTTGAAAACAGGTCCACAATTGGCACAGAAATTGGTGAACATTCATCATCGTCCTGCCCTTATCCCATGTTACTTGGGGTCGGCGCAGCACGTTTTTTTCTTCTAGTCTGCCCTATCAGCCGTCAAACTTTCACTAACTCCCTTTTCTTTCATATCGCGTTTTTACACAATCCATCCATCTTTTCTTTGGCCTTCCTCTCCCTTTCCATCTATCCACATTTATGTTCATTACTTTTTTTAACCGACTTTCCAAAAAGGAGGAGGTTATCAATTCGGTTGTTTTTTTTATGTTTGTTACCTACATCGACTGTACATCGCTCGGATCAACTGCACATACTTCCCCGGCACACCTTTCTCCTTAAGGGCCCACCACAAAACCTCACGAGGCACCTGGTCATATGCCTTTTCGAGGTCAATGAATACCATATTATTATGTATGCAAGTTTTTATGCACAGCTCTATTTTTGTCGCACAGCTGGCGGATAGCGAAAATGGAACCCGTTGTACCCCAACCAGGCATTAAACCAAACTGGTTCGGTGAGATTACACTCTCTTCTCTCAGCCGCCTTTCAACAACTTTTTCCCAGGCTTTCATACTATGTGACATTAGCTTTATTCCTCTATAGTGAACATTCATACATAGAAAAAAAAATACATACAGCCGAACATAGAACCTCGAAGTTTGTTAAAGAGACAAGTAGCCAATCCATAATAATAATATATAATTGTAAGTAGACACGGTTGGCGCAGTGGTTGAGCGATTGACTGCTGCGCAGCATGTCGCGGGTTCGATTCCCCCACGGAAAAATATTTGTACGACCTACAGGTATTTGTTCCGAGTCTGGGTGTTTTATCTCTGTCTATCTATAATATGTATGTATTTACAAAAAAAAATGTATATAAGTAGTTTATCAGCCACCTCGTTACCATAACATAAGCATTAGATTGCTTAGCTTGGGACTATATGGCGTTGTGTGAAATGTCCAAGGATATTTATTTATTTATTTATTATATCTTATTTTTAGAGGTAGATAAAACATTCTGAAATCCAATGTTGATTTGCCTGATTTTTTTTTTTTACTTTTTTTAGGCACGCATTTGACCACTATCTCATCTGATGGTAAGCGATGTTGTGGTCTAAGATGGAGCACGCTTGCCTAGAAGTAACCTATTCACTCTTGACCTAAAGACTGTAAGGTTAGGTTAGCTTCCACATTCTTACCTATACATAACATTCTCCGGTTTTTCATGTTCCTCCTTGCTATGTTTATTCAACGCATCACTGCCCTGGAAAGTGTGACCGCATATATCACACACTCTCTCCTGTGCCTTCATAATGTGTTCTTTAGCATGTTTGTACAGCTGAAATCTCTCTTTGAATGTGTCTCCACATTCTTTACACCGGTATACGCATCCTACGGTTGCCGCATAGTCTGTGTGGCAAGTTTTGTGGTGCTGTGTCAGTTTTTCTTTTGATGGGAACTCTTCACCGCAATTGCAAGAGAAGATACCGGAAGTATTGTGTGAAATTGAATGCTGTTGCATTTGTTGCTTAGAATTAAACAGCATGTCACAGTGTACACAAGTACGCAGAGCTAAGTCACAAACACTCAAGTGTTGCAACAATTTTTGTACTGTATCATGTTTAACTTTACAGCCAAAACACATGAAGGCATTTTTCTCTATCTTAGCTTGGTTCACCTTAATTTTTGGTTCTGCTTCCTTAAATAAAAAACCTTTTACTAATTGGTCTGAGTCCACCACTTCTCTTTCTGTTTTGAATTTTTTTGCTATATCCTTCTTCTTAGGACTTGGTACTTTAACAGTTTTACTGTTCATCTTATTTATTTCAAAATTGTGTTCATTTTTGTCCAACATGTTTACAATACAAGGTATATCTTCCTTACCAAGATTGTTCAGGTACTCTTCGATATTGGCAGTGTTGTTAAGAAACTCGAGGAGTGAGTCCGAGTTGTATTCTGAGTCGGGTAATGGTTGTATCACAATTTTATTTTCTGACGATTTCTTCGTCTTCTCCTGCACTGAAGATTCAAGCCAATCTTGAGAACAACGAGCGTTTAGTTGGAAGTTATAGAATTGATTCAATAATGACACACAAGACAAGCAAATGTTCTTTGGAAGATGATCATTTGAGGATATAGTTACTGCGAGGCAAGCTTTCAAGTGTAGGCTTATGGTTGGGTCCCCGAGTATGGAGACATGGTCGGATTCCACGTCCAGACATATGCGACAACAGTTCTGTACATCGTCACACATATTCTTCGTTTCTAACCAGTATTTATTTATTTTACACAACAAATACAAAATACAACACAACACCGGTGAAACTTTTTGAGTTTGACAGTTTTGAGTTGACCTTGTTGACCAGTTTTGACAGTGGTTTTGACACTCTTGTTTTGACAGAATCTGGGTTTAACATTTCGTTCAAAATCACAAACATAATCTTATTGGTGTTTTTCTACTTTTACCTACTTGTTTGATCTACTACAAAGATAATAATCACAGTAATTAATTAACTATTATACTACTATATACAAGGATTTGTGTATAGGATTTGTTACTCAAGGTTTGTTTTTGTAACTATTTAATTTATAAACGAAGAGTAAGCTATCAGGATACGAGGCCAAGGTCGCTGGAATTAGGATTCCGTTTAATGTGTAAAATCTATTGTACTACTAACACTATACGTTAAAAAAGGTTCGTGTAATTGTTTTTCACTGTACCATTTAATTAATCGGTTGGTTCCGGTAAGGCGTGGAGTTTCCTGCACGTTCTTCTACATAATAAAAGTTCCATATATATAAAAGTACTCTGTGAAAGAGATCTACGCTATGGAACGTGCAACTAGCTTCATCTTTTAGGACGACCGGCCTTGACAATTCAAAAGTGCCTGTAAATGATTTAATTGAAATAAATGCTTGAGTTTGAGTATAAGAAGTAAATACAATTATCTGTTACCAATTTTTCCAAAGGTTAATCGTAGGGTTCTGAGGAGGCTAGATAGGCAGTCAAAAAATACTGGTTCCTAGGTACTCAGCTGCATCCGGTTAAACTGGTAGCCCACGTTGAAACATTCATTTGGGAAAAAGATAGGCCGAATATTGTTCTGTTCCGACCGCAAAAAAATGATCGACAAGATACATTTGCTTTAGATAACGTAGGTACTAAAATAGAATGAAATCTTAGTACCTCTTGTTTTGTGACCGTTTTACCTAAAACATAAATGTGCCGTAAATTTTATTGGTGTTCTTATCGCACTGTGTTCTTTCCTATAATTTTATACGGAACCAGAGTTATAAACTATGCAACTCGATTGACCAGCCGTTTGACTGAGTGACAGTGACATTTGACAGTGATGTTTTGAACTTTTGACAATTATTATTATTATTCGTAAAAGAAGGCTGTATGTGGGTAGGTCCTCAATCAAACCTAGATCTGCGAATTAATTACTTTCGTATCGCGCTCGAAATTAATGTGTGACTAGTTTTATCGTGTTTACAGTCGCGGGCGTATGCGTTGAAATTCAAATGATCTGAACCGGACTTTAAGTGTGCATATATTAAAATTAAATCACGAGACGATGTGTTTTGACGTAATTAAATGCGACAAGTGATGCTGTATTGTGTGAATCGGCAATAAATTACCTTGATTTACCTCATAATAGTGCATTATACCGGAAACCAGCATGTCTAAGGACAATAACTGTGGGAATGAGGCACAGGAATCCTTTTTGTATTCTGCCAGACATGGAGAACTATCGGTGGTCAAGGCTATGCTGGAAGCGAAGAACGAAGGAAAACTTACTTTGGATATCAATTGCAAAGGTATTATCTTACAATATTTTAGCCTAAACAAAGCCTAGCAATAAGGCAGTAGCCAGTAGCTAACACTTGAAAACGCTACATTTATTTTTATAGTAGTTAACTGACCATCCTCAAATTCATATTAAACACAAAGATACTTAGAACCAGACTGGGCTTTTTAAATATGGTTCGGACCATCATTCATTAATTTGGCCAAGGATTATACTTCTGTTGAATGAGAGATCTCCTATGAGAACCTGGTAAGCTGTGGTTTACTGAAAGAAGGCTACCTTCACCTTCAGTTTGTATATTTATTTATTTTTTAATCTTCTAGAAAGAAAAGTTAAAAAAGGACAAATCATCATTTTGCTGCTCTTATCTAATGTTATCTGGGGTCACCGCAATACATTCTATCATGCTTTTGGGGTTTGGTTTCCGCACTTACTCCTGATGTTAGACCATTGTGTGTGAACCATGGCCACAGTCATTTAAACCAGCCAACCTCCCTTCAGAAGCAGATCAGTCCTCCTAGTGTGTTCAGGATATCTGTAAAAGCAATATGGATTTTTTTCCTCCATTCTGTCCTGTCAACCTGATGGTTACTGCTATCACAGACTTCCTTTTCTTTCATATCGATCCACACACTATCCATTCATATTTTCTTCAAGTAACAAGCATGAAGTTTCTAGTAAATAAGGTTGTGTAAACTTTGAACAGTTGTGAGGTTTTTATTATGATAGGTTTTTAATTGCTAAGCTTAAGCGCATCACTCCTGTGACTCATTGCAATATTATTCATCTGTTGTTATTTTAATAGATATATAGCTATTTATTAGAAATATCTGGTGCACTATTTATTGAACTTTGGTACCTAGTAGGTACCTGATTAATAAACAATTGTATGCTAATATTTTGTTCTGCAAGTGAAACTGTCTAAACTTCAACAATTTTCCTTAAAACAAAAAGAAAAGACCATTTATGTAATCATTGCATAATACTTAAGTATGCCTAGAATTGACATCAATATTAGTATTTTCTGTTTGTCTGTGAATGTTAATAATGTATGCAGTCTGTCTTATTACATGCCATTTGACCAATGTAGGTGTATGTCTAGGTATATTTTGTTATAATGACACCCTCCATTGTGCCAGCAACTTACCCTTATGAAAAAATAAAAACTTTCAGGCAAATTGAGAACCTCCTCCGTTTTCTGAAGTTTGTTATAAATCAGAAATTATCCCATGGGAGCATATCTTCTACAGGGATAAATAGTATTGATGGTTTACATGTGTGTCAAATTTCATCCAAATCCATCCAGCTGTATAATTGATCAGACAATCCAAGTGAACAGACAATTCACATTTATTGTATTATGGTGTGCGCCAGATAAACAGATAAACTTCCTACTAAATAAAGTACATCCTACTACCATAGTAGGATATAATACTGGGATAACAAAAATAATTCATTGACATTTCCTCCTAACTTTGCCTGTAATTTTCCAGGCAAAAGTAAAACCAACCTAGGCTGGACACCCCTCCACCTGGCTACGTACTTTGGTCACACCGATGTGGTGGAGGCCTTGTTAGAAGCAGGGGCTAGTGTGGATGAGGTCAATGACACTGGCGACTCAGCACTCCATAAGGCCTCTTTTATTGGGAATGAGGTAAGGAAAATGAAAAAATATATGGTAAAGTTTGTGCTGAAAGAGTAAAATATAATTTTTGTTGACTGCCTCTTTGGCTTAGTGGTTGCATGACATTAGAGAGTAGTGTCCTGGGTTTATAATGAGAAATTGTTCTGTAGCTGTGTTTTAATTTCTTTTTTAGCCAAATGGCAAAAAACGGAACCCTTATAGATTCGTCAGGTCTGTCTGTTTGTCTGTCTGTCCGTCCGTATGTCACAGCCACTTTTTCCGAAACTATAAGAACTATGCTGCTGAAACTTGGTAAGTAGACATATTCTGTGAAACGCATTAAGATTTTCACATATAAATAGAAAAAAAAAACAATAAATTTTGGGGGTCCCTATACTTACAACTGAAAACCAAAATTTTTTTTTCATCAAACCCATACCTGTGGGCTATCTATGGATAGGTCTTCTAAAATGATATTGAGGTTTTTAATATCATTTTTTTTCTAAACTGAATAGTTTGCGCGAGAGACACTTCCAAAGTGGTAAAATGTGTCCCCCCCCTGTAACTTCTAAAATAAGAGAATGACGAAACTAAGAAAAATATATGATGTACATAAACTATGTAAACTTCCACCGAAAATTGGTTTGAACGAGATCTAGTTAGTAGTTTTTTTTAATACGTCAAAATCGTAAACCGCAACTTTTGCTTAAAATATATACCTACAGGTTTGTACGGAACCCTCGGAGCGCGAGTCCGACTCGCACTTGGCCGATTTTGGATGAGAAGTGGTCAAAATAATGATTCCTTCCGCTCTGGGCGGCAGGAATCTGTACCAGTCTGGAGTATGAATTTCTAAGTTCAACTGAAAAACTCAGATATAAAGTACAAAATAACACTGCCCAAAGATTTCACGCTCATAAGTTGCACTTGTGAGACCACTAGCGCCCAATGAGGCCCATCGGCTGATACGAAAATTTTCGAAAAAAAAAAAGCTGTTTTACGTTTATTCTTTGTCATTCGTGTCCTCATTCATTTTGAAACAAGTTTACCTAATAACCGGCACGAGCACATTATTGTTCGGTTTGACGCTGACTGCTCTGACGTTATTGGTTCGTCAGTCAATGCTCGTCGACTATTGTTTGCAAGTATCGTTCGCCCACCGTACATTGGCGAGATCACCCTGCTGCGTTCATATGTGCTCACTAATCTACACTGCTACTATACACTACAGAACACAATAGGGAATATGCATGCGATTTTTTTATTTGCAAAATAAAATACTTATTAGCTCTTTAAACAATCATGAAAATATTTTTTAAATACCTACCTTCATCATTTATTAAGTTATAAAGCTTCAAAGACTACAGTTAGAAAGAGAAGTCCGATACGTACTGTGACGTCAAATTACACGACGACTATTATTATACACTTGCCATAGAAAACAGCGTTTTCGCGAGAGGGACAGATATATTTGTTTAAAATAATTGTATCTCGTTCGTTTTTCGAGCAATTTAGATTCTAATTTCACAGTTCGTATTATATTTTCGATTACTTTTAGATAAACTGTTCAGATCATAAATACTTTTTTCATGCATATTCCCTATTATTTAAAAATTAACCCTTTCTCCCGCACAGGAACTAGTAATCCTTCTCCTCAAATACAAAGCCGACGTGAACATAATGAACGGTGAAGGTCGGACTCCATGCGACATGTCAAAGACAAGAGACGTCCAACGATTACTAGAGGCGGCCGGTAGGGCGGAGCGTCACGAACGAGAGCTGAGGCTGCTTACCGCCGCTAAGGATGGCAGGATCGATGATATACAAGAACTGGTATGTTGTAGATTAAGTTTTGGATTTTTTATGGTACTTATGGGAAGTAGTGAGGAGCTCATGGCTAAATAGTAACAGCCACACGGGTCGATCTTTTAAGTAACACATGCCAAGGTTGGTCAGTGGATGGGTGACCATCTTAACATACCGAGTTTCCTCCGTGCCTCGGAAAGCACATTAAGCCGTTAGTCCCGGTAGCTCCCCTAGTAGTCTCAGCTGGTATTTGTAGAGCTTTGGCAGTCGTTACGGATTGTCAAAACTTTCAAAAGACAGTAAATCTGACTCCAATCTTACCAAGAAGTACCTTGTTTCAAAACACAAAATCACTTTGATAAATCCATTGTTTAAAAAACAAAAACAAAACTCAAAATCACTTTGATAAATCCATTGTTTAAAAAGGAGGATAGGGAACAGATGAAATTTTATAGACCTATAGCCTTAATACCTGTTATCGCAAAAATTTTTGAAAGAGTTATATATAACAATATATATAATTATTTTGAAGCAAATAACATATTCACAAAAGAGCAATTTGGATTTCGTAAAGGCAAATCGACTAGCGACGCCCTTTTAAATTTTTTAAAGACAGTTATGACAGGACTTGACAACAAAAAACAAGTAACTGCAATATTTATGGATATGTCAAAAGCCTTTGACCATGTAGATCATAATATCCTCATAAATAAATTAGAAAAGTACGGAGTGAGAGGAAATACATTAAATCTAATTAGATCATACTTAAAAAACAGGTTTCAAATAACTCAAATATCTAGAACAGCTGATGATACAAAATATGAACAAACGTTTAAGTCAGAGCCTAAAATTGTTAATTACGGAGTGCCCCAAGGAAGTATTCTCGGCCCGCTTTTGTTCATAATATATATCAATGACCTCCCGAAAGTCATAAATAATGATATGATATTATTTGCAGACGATAGTACTGCTATATTTACTGACGAAATTCAAGAAAATTATGAAATGGACATCAATAACTCCCTCGAAAGTATAATAAATTGGTTAAGGGCTAACAATTTAAAAGTTAACATTGACAAAACATGCTATTATGTCCTTTGCAAATAAAAATAAAAAAATTAAAAATCTTCAAATACATTATAAGGGGGAAACGGTGAAGGAAGTCACGACCATAAAATTTCTTGGCTTTCAAATTGACTCTGGACTGAACTGGAAAACGCAAGTTGACCATGTTTGCAAAAAACTAAATCAGTTTTCGTACGCCCTCTATATGTTACGAAAAGTTACAAGTGTGAGTACTTTGCTGAGTGTCTATCATGCATATGTGGGCTCCACATTAAGATATGGCATCCTCTTCTGGGGTAATTCAGCAAACAGGGAGTACGCTCTTAAAGCCCAAAAAAAATGTCTCAGAAGTATATGTGGCCTTAGAGAGACTGATTCATGCAGACCAGTATTCAAAAGATTGAAAATCTTGACCTTACCTTCATTATATATATTCGAAGCAGCAATGATGATAAAACGCGATATAGGTAGTTATGAAACATTGAGAAGTGCAAGGCACAAAACTAAACTAAGAGGCTTTGTATGTCGAACTGTAAAGTTTAAATCAAGTGTGTTTGGGATGGGAATAAAAATTTATAACAGACTTCCAATTTATATTAAAAATATCCCATCCTTGAATATTTTCAAGGTCAGGCTTAAAGAGTTTCTTGTAAGTAAAGCTTACTATTCAATTAATGAATTTCTGAATGACCGAGCTATTGATTAAAGTATGATAAATTATGATTATGGTTCATAATCATAATTTATAATCATTCAAAACGAATTTGAATTTAATGAAGTAAAAAGGGTCCATGACGTAATTTATTTTAATTGAAATGGCCATGTAATTAATATTGTAACAATCATGTATTTTTTTAATTGAAATTGACATGACGTAATTATTGTAACCGGCGTAATTTATTTTATTTTTAATTGAAAATGACATTTGAACATTGTAGTAAGTGTAATTATGACCAGTGATGTATTTAGTTTTATTTTATTTATTATTTTTTTTTAAAAACCATTGTACACCCCATGGGTATGTTACAGAGATACAAATAATTATAAGAACTGACCATACACCTGTAAGAAGCAATAAATGAATTTGAATTTTGAATTTGAATTTTGAATTTTGTTACCCAGTTAATGGGTTGTGGAGGTCTGGTAGGCAGCCGCTTCACGTAAAACACTGGTAGCTGAATACGGTTTGACTTGAAGCCGAACCCAGTATAGTTGGGAAAAGGCAGATGATGAGGATGGTATGGGAATTAGCAAAGTATAATTTGTGTTAAATAAACGGATCGCATTAGAACATACACACTATACTGCACTCCAAAACACAGATCGTTGACGTGGCTTAGAAGGCTGACCAGTTTAAAAGGGACTGGGCTGGACATGTCTATAGCGTATGCCCGTCGAGCGGTGGGCCAGAAAATACAAGATTGGTGCCGGTTCGAAGAAGATGGCAGAACGTCTACCTCAGACAGTACGGGCTAGATATAATAATAAATAATAATGGGAAATATGGAATGCAGTGTGCCATTTCGTTATTGTATCAAAGAAGGCCTTGGTGCGAGACTATCGATGATTATGACTAATGGAACACCTCACAAGTTCATGATTCATATAACAGTACCAACAATCTTGTATTGTACTAGCTGACTCGCGCAACTTCGTCTGAGTTACTTTTTTCATTAATGCTCCGCTCCTATTGGTCGCAGCGTGATGTTATATAATTATAGCCTATGGCCTTCTTCGATAAATGGGCTATCTAACACTGAAATAAATTTTCTAATCGGACGGTCGGATCAGTAGTTCCTGAGTTTAGCGCGTTCAAAAAAACACTCTTCAGCTTTATAATATTAGTTTATAGATTTACAAGTTCAATACTTTTATAATGTAACTGATAGAATGAATCTATACTAATATATAAAGTTGAAGTTTTTGTATGTTTGTTTGGTTGAATGCGCCAATCTGGCTAAGAAACTCCTGGTTCGAATTGAAAAATTATTTTAGTGTTGGATAGCACATTTATTTAGGAAAGCTATCGGCTATATAACATCACGCTATGACCAATAGGGGCGAAGCATTCTTATTTTACATTATTTGAGATCAGCGCGTTCAATCAAACATTAAAACAAACTCTTCAGGTTTATAATTTTAATATAGATTTATAACAAGTAATATTATTCTATCATATTTTGAAGCAGCTTAGTTAATTTTTAAAACTGCAGCTTGATTTTCGAACGTGTGCTAAACAAGTACTGTTTTATCCTTCTCAGCTTTTGATTTTCGAACGTGTGTTAAACAAGTACAGTTTTTATCCATCTCAGCTTTTGATTTTCGAACGTGTGTTAAACAAGTACTTATTACCTTCTCAGCATTTGATTTTCGAACGTGTGTTAAACAAGTACTTTTTATCCTTCTCATCTTTTGATTTTCGAACGTGTGTTAAACAAGTACTTTTTTATCCTTCTCAGCTTTTGATTTTCGAACGTGTGTTAAACAAGTACTGTTTTTATCCATCTCAGCTTTTGATTTTCGAACTTGTGTTAAACAAGTACTTTTTTATGATTCTCAGCTTTTGATTTTCGAACGTGTGTTAAACAATTACTTTTTATCCTTCCCAGCTTAGCAGCCCAAACTCTCCGAACATAAACTGCGTGGACGCTCAAGGCAACACGTGCCTACACTGTGCCGCCTACAGAGGACACACAAGACTTGCCGTCTTACTGCTACAGAATGGAGTCGATACTACACTCCGGAATAACAGCGGTATGTAAACATTCGTTGTTTAGAGTTCCGTGAAGGGTTCGGTTTCGTTCCAATAGGGTTGTGTTGTTTATCCTTTGGATAGACGGACGGACGGACATACTAAGCCTCCACTGTCCGTCCGTCCGCCTGTCTTTCACGACGACACGGTTGGCGCAGTGGTTGAGCGATTGACTGCTGCGCAGCATGTCGCGGGTTCGATTCCCGCACGGAACAAATATTTGTACTACATGTATTTGTTCCGAGTCTGGGTGTTTTCTATCTATAATATGTATGTATTTACAAAAAAAAATGTATATAAGTAGTTTATCAGCCATCTCGTTACCATAACACAAGCATTAAGTTGCTTAGCTTGGGACTGTATGGCGTTGTGTGAAATGTCCAAGGATATTATTATTATTTCACCGAGCTCTAGGTATCTCATGAACCGTTGACATTTTCATTGGGTGTGTATTTCTATTGCCGCTTTTACAACAAATAATAAAAAAATATGCGGTTGCTTTACAACAAACGTGTTTTCTTCGGTTTGTGTACGGAACACTTCGTGTGGGAATCCGTTCTTCTCTCTGCATGTGTTGATAACTTAGATCCATTTGAAAATAACTCGTTACTTACACTTAACGTGTATTAGCACCCTAAGGTTGAATATCGCTTCCACGTCTTATATGTTCATTATCTATTTTTGGCTTAAGACCAATGTACTTAACATAATATTTTATTTTCACAACTCCAACCTTAGTGAAGATTAAGTTTTTGTAAAAAAAGAAGTTAGTATTTATAAATTCGTGTTCCTGTGTTAACTATATAGTAGGCGCAAAATAAACTTGCAAACAGGTACATTGACCTTTCCCTAATATACCTTCATCTACATACGCGAACAATAAACTATAACCGTTTTTCATTACTACAGAACGTATATATCACGATATGAGTCGATTCAGGACAGATTTATGTTTTGAAAAGAAAGTCAGCAAATGTATGTGGGGCAATGACCGTTATTGCACATTGATCTGGCACCTATTACATACGCCGGACGTGTTAAATACCTTACGGGGGCTGTCGCTTGGAAAAGTGCAGCAGAGCGCGAAAGCATCAAAGAGGACACAGGCGAAATGTTTATTTTCGACCTCATCCCGATGCTTTCAAAGGCAATTATTTTAATCTTCTTCTTATTAACGTGTGGGTAGTAAGGTCTAGCGACCCCACACACTCTAGTGTCAGAGTTTCTAAACCGCCTCAAGGGCCTCTGACATGGTCGACCGCCATTTGGCGGCCGGGACCACCGGCTTATACGTGCCTTCCGAAGCACGGAATCATTTTTTATCAGACAATCCAGTGATTCAAGCCTGCAATGTCTTAACCAAACTGGAAACAACTTTTCAAATTATGCTTCCCATGGGAATCGAAACCACGACCACCGGGTCACAAGGCAAGCGCCAATATACAACCGCCAGTTGGGAAGAATACCGCAATTAATAATATCCAACCAGGATATACCCTTATCTTGCTATTTTAAATAAATACACTATCAATGTTCAGTATTTTAATCTGAAATTAAATCCTTTAATCGAAATGAGCATATGCAAATGATCTGCTAAAACCCGGTATTTTTGGGTATGCAGACGACAGCACTGTTGCTGAGAGTTAAGCCGGGTACTCACTAGGGAGCCGTAACTGTAACCGTTGCATGTACTGTAACCAAAAAACATAGTGTGTATGTGGTTCGCAAACCTGCTGCGAGCGGTACGCGTGCGGCTTGCAGCGACCCGACGTTTACAACGTACTCATTTCTAAACCTGTAATTGTAAAACGCGTACACACTAGAACCTCGTTACTGTATCACATAAGTTACGGTTACAGCTCGCTAATGAGTACCCTGCTATACGTGTCCAACGCACGAGCCGGTGGCGGCGGGTCGCAGGTCCGGTTTCCGGGAGGCTATGGTTGAGCGCTTGAACTCCTTCCAGGCTGTCTCTGAATGGGACGATGCCAATCTGGTCAAGTTCAATACTGCTAAGACCTAGGCGTGTCTTTTTTCTGCTAAAAGGAACCAAATCCACCCTGCTCCGTCTTTCAGAGGTGTAACCGTGCCGATAACCGACCAACTTGAGCTTCTTGGTGTTACGTTAACATATATCTTCAATTTGGGTCCGTTCATAGAGGCAAAAGCTCAAGTGGCTGATAAAAAGTTGAGTATTCAAGCAGAACTTCTTCTTTTAATCTTGGACTCAAATTCCTTTCGCTCCGTTTATCAAAAGGTTGTCTGGAAGTGATTACCCTTTCCGATAAGACCGCCCATTGTATACTTGTTTTTATAAATGTTTGTCCTGTGTTTATTATGAGGTACCTATCAATCAATATAATTATGTGAAATTATTCCGTTACTAGTGACAGTCAAATCAAACAAAGTACTGGTAGAAAGCTTAAATTTAGCATCTAGGTTCTTTGGGGATTGTACTAAGAGAGGATTTCCCGAAATTCCTGAGAGACCGAAAATCGAGAAAGGCGCGTATGAAGTCGCAGGCAAAAGCTAGTCGATCAGAGTATGACCTCTGATTTTGTTTCGGTGTTTCTTCTTCTTCTTGTAGTCAGCTAAGAAACTTCGGCCTCATCTACAATAATATGACCAAAAAATATTGACGTGTAAAAGAGTTACATGTAAGTAACCTATTTGCAAAATAAATATGGATTATTGCCGACGCCTGCCGGAGTTGCGGGACTATTCGAAAGAGATACCGTGGCTCTGGAACACAAAGGGCACATGAAGGAACATGTATGGGTTTTAGTCATTAGAAGTCTGACACTCCCTCCCGCTCCGCCCAGAGCGGGGGACGTAATTTGATGATATCCCATCCATAAAAAAGGGTACACTGAAAGAGGATTACCCGAATTTCATAGAGTAACGGGACAAAATGAGCTATACGCGCGTAGGAATGCTCGCTGGTACCTAACAGCTAGCAGTGAATATAAAAAAAAAACAAATTGCAGGTCAGTTAGCAATCGACATGGCTAAAGACACCGAAATGCGCGAGGTGTTGAGCGTGAGACCGGTACAAAGGTTGCAGAGGACTGCGGCCAGGTTCGAGGGTCCCCTGCTGAAGAGGTCCCGATTCTTGGGCTGGAGACCAGTGTGGGTAAGAAAACAATATTATTTTAAATTTCGAATTTCAGCTTTATGTAAGTAAAATATGCCTAAAGTAGCTGATTTTTTCTTCGCATCACGGCTTAGGTATAAGGAAACGTCAAAAATGGGTTGTGGAAAAGAAGAATTGTCGCGTTCTGAGCCATGCCATTTTAGAGGGAAATGGAACAGGGTGTGAAGTCCCGCAAGCAAGAAAAGAAAGAAAATTGCATTTATTGACACAATAGAAAACACCTTACAATTGTGAAATTTAAATCTGTGTAGGTATTAGAATATTTTGTGCCAATAGGGCCTCAGCTCAGCATAATGGCAGGTGGCAACACAAGATATTACCACCTAACGCTGATTTTCAGCTGCAGCCATACGCTCGAACGCACAGTACGCATATAAATAACAATAAAATAAGTAAAAAAAGTGTAGGTGTAAATAATAAAAAAAAAATACAAAGTAAACATAGTAAATACAAAGTAAAAACAAAGTGACGTTGAAAATTGAAAATGTCAAAAAAAAAACAACAATAAAAATTTCAATTAAAAATCAATAAAACTCAATCAATTTCATAAAATAAAAATTCATTAAAAATAATATTAAAAAGCCTCCATAGAAAAGGGAGGATCCCTCGACCGGACGGTTTTTTTGTCCGGTGGGCAACTCCCCTATAGTTGATATTCGGAATGTTGTACGTGTACATACATATCGCACAGCAAACTCTGACACCGTGATACAGGATTTCGTGATTTGTTCAGTAGTTCGTCGGTGGCGGGATAGATAGCACTGCGTTTCTTTTTGGTACAGACAGACGCAGTGGTATTATATTATGCAGTGAAATGATGTAGGAAATTATTCTCAGGCCGTCCTCCAACGCGGCGTCTTGCTATACTACGGCTCTCGCGCTGAGGCGGCCCGGGGCGGCACGCACTGGCGCGGCCGCAAGTACCTCGACGCCGCCACGCTCACTGCGAGCGACACCGAGCCCGCGCTCATCGTGCTGCACTTCAGTGACGGAGACACGCACCGCCTGGCTGTGCAGGGGGAGAAGGATGTTGCTGCTTGTAGACAGGTCAGTAGTATACTACGGCCCGGGGCGGCACGCACTGGCGCACACGCAAGTACCTCGACGAACTTAATGTAGTTTCTACAATATCTCTTGGGAAATGATTTAATTTATTGCATTAAGAGCGCTCCGAGCTTTCGGTTTAGGTATTCAAGTCTCGCAAGCGCAAGCGAAAATCGTACGTAAGTGCTTCGGACAGAGTTATTCAAGAGTGCTACGCTCGAAGTCCGCAGTTTCGGCCTTATTCTACTCCGTATCACCCACGGACTTACGATTAGTCCCGAATATACGCCCGCAACTAAGCCCGAAACAATTCGGAGTTCAGGCTTAGAGAGTACCCCCAGGACCAAAGGGGATGGGGGAAGTGAGACAGCTCTATCTAGCTAGAATGGACAGAACGAGCGCTAATGTAGACATCCCGTTCGTAGTACACATTTTGAAAATGTCAAATGTTTTCAAAATGTTACGCAGTTTTGTTATTATTCAAAAGCCGCATTACCTTTCGTGAAGTATTTACGCCGCACTGGGGGTTTATTTTGTATTTGTAGAGATTACTTTGGATTTTTTTTCTATTAAAGAAACTACAAGTAATCTTTGTTAGTAAAATGTACAATTTACAGAGCGTTTCCTTAAATATTCTTACATATTTATTATATAACTAAAGGTAAAGTAATAACGATGCAGCACGGGATCAAACGAATGAAATACTTATTAGCTCTAGTAAACGATCACGAAACTATTTTTTAAATACTTTCATCAGCGATGAAGTTATAAAGCTTCAAATATTACAATTAGAAAAAGAAGTCCGATATGGACTTTGACGTCAAAGTCCATGCCGCCTATACAACTGTCATATAAAACAGCGTTTTCGCGAGAGGGACAGATATATTTGTTTAAAATAATTATATCTCGTTTGTTTTCCTACCAATTTTTATTGTATTTTCACTATGTATTAGTATTATATTTTTATATTATTTTAGATAAACTGTACTTATACAGATAAAATAATTTATTTCATGCAAATTCCCTATTACGTAGCCTTTACTCGGTGCCCCCTTGATCTAACATAGACACTCAAACAATGTCTAAAGTCCGCCATTTTGTTCCAGCAATGGGTAACAGCAATGAACGAGCACATAGCGTACTCCGGCCACTACCTGTGGGCGGGCGCGTCGCCTGACTCTGCGAGGGAGGCCACCGAGGACTTGGAAGACGAATGTAAACCTTTAGGTAAGTTAAAGATAGGCTTTCGTTCTACCATTATCTAATCTGATGGTAAGCAATGAAGTCGACGATGGAGAAGGCTTGCCTTGACATAAAGACCATCAGATATTTTATTTTTATTTCTCACGTAAGGCCTTTATGCTGAAGTAGAAAATTCTATATCTTTCGTTGGTAAATTTGACTAGTCTTGCCGAGTACTGCCGTGCTACCCAGTTTATGGTCTGTGGAAGTCTGGTATCCATCCGCTCCACATAAAATACTGGTATTCAGCTGAAGCAGACCCCAATATAGTTGGGAAAAGTTTAGGCAGATGATGATTGGTAAAAATAAACATCCATCTTGCCAAAAAAATATCAGGCTGCATTGTTAAGAACCAATAGAATTGCTTCATTTACTTACCTCGCTCAGCGTATCGATAATTTGTAGCATCAATGCCGCCACGCCACAAGAAAAACTAAGGAAGCAAAATTTAAACGGCAACAAAAAGAATCATAATAGTTCGAATAATATAGATTATAAGGCAGTTGCCCACCAGGGGGGCTACTCTCTAAGCCTCTTGTTGTCGTTCATTATTACTTCGAGTTAGGGACTAATCGTAGATTCGTAGGTAATACAGAATAGAATACGCCCGCAACTAAGTCCGAAACATCGGACTTCGGGCTTAGAGAGTAGCCCCCCAGACACAACAACCATCCAATCAGAGGATCCTCCCTTTTCAATGGAGGTTTGACACCCTGTTCCGCTACCATATATAAACCAACTAACAATATGGCTAAAAACTGAGTTTTCTGGATGTCAGAAAAAACACTTGTAAGAAAGAAAGAATACTTGGGCTTAGCAGTCGATTTTCCCTTGATAACATTTATAAGCATTATAAACGTTGGTACAATATAAAAATATTCTGTATGTTTTAGGTTCAATGCAAGACGCCCTCACAGTGGCGACGAACAGCCTGGCTCTTCTAGACACGCAACTACGGGAGTGTGCCGCCATCGTAGCGGCCTTGGACAAGAGCGTCAATGTTGGGAACTCTTTACATCATTCTGCTTATATGGTATGAATTCTATAATATTGTTACGAGCTTGGGGTTCGTGACAATAAAAACAGCCGATTATTTAACCAAAAAAAATGACCCTTTAATTATCAACACTAATTAACACTTTAAACACACTAATTACAACACACAATCGCACTATAAAACACTTAACTTCACTTAACTCGCAGTTGAAGATCGCTTCCGATGTATCGCTTGTATCGCCAATTCAATACTGACTCAGTCGCGAGCGATGCGCAGCTTATACAGGGAAATTGAAAAAATACCCGAAACCTCTTAGGCAGTGAAAGTACACATGATTATAAGCAACTTTTGTTTTGGTAAAACTCCGAAATCTCGAAAAAAATATCAGCTGTTTCATACAAAATGCAGTATTTAGCCAATGAAAATGTATGAAACAGCTGATATTTTTTTCGAGATTTCGGAGTTTTACCAAAACAAAAGTTGCTTATAATCATGTGTACTTTCACTGCCTAAGAGGTTTCGGGTATTTTTTCAATTTCCCTGTATAGTCCCACAGTAATTTCCAGAACCTTCGAGAATGGAAATATCTAGAAAGTTCGGGGACATACCGGTCCCGACTGACTAGGTTCCGAAACATCGAGAATGTTCTAGCATCGAAAAGTCTAGAAAGATCGTGACCCAATTAGTTCCACTACACGATACTAGATGGCGTTAGTAGTACGTTGTGTACCCGGCATTCATTCTGGCGCGTAACAATACGATAGAAAAACCATGTGCTTATATTAGTTAGTGAACAAATAGCTGTATGAAGAGCTTGTGGCTAAACATTAACAGCCGTACAGGTCGATCTCCCAGGTAAAGCAACGCTTGCCAAAGTTGGTCTGTGGATAGGTGATCATCTTAACATACCGAGTTTCCTCCGTCGGAAGGCACGCTAAGCCGTTGGCCCCGGGTGTCATTTGTAGATCTTTGGCAGTCGTTGCGGATTGTCAGAAACCAGTAAATCTGACTCCAGTCTTGCCTAGAAGTACCGTGTTACCCAGTTAACTCGTTGTGGAGGTCTGGTAGGCAGCCACTCTACGTAAAATACTGGTATTCAGCTAAATCCGGTTTAACTGGAAGCCGACCTCAATACAGTTGGGAAAAGGCTAGGCAGATGATGAACAACTGGCTGTATGACCAGTCTGAAGGTATTAAATTAACATGACTAAACCGAATCGCGGATTGATGAGACTACTGCAAAGTGTCCCCTTCAAAGAGCTGCAATAAAATGAGACAAACCATGTATTCATACAAAATGTAACAGAATAAACGCAATATGTACCTCTTAAGGGGTCATTGTACTCATAATTATGAACAACTTTTACGATTGGAACAAAACTGAATCCGTGTAAAAAAATTCAGCTGTTCAGTAAATTTTTAGCTAATTTTGTTAAGTTTATATTTTTGAGTTGTGGCGCACAAGTGTATGAAGCATTTTTTTTTCGCGATTTTGATGTTGTTCCCACTGTAAAAGTTGTTCATAATGATGAGTACAAGGACCCCTTATTCTGTTACACGTATGGGAAGTTCGCCGTCGCATGAATATTGCAGTTTATATCTACTAATGCCATAAATTAATATGACATTAACCCTGTAACCTCTTCACGTCTTAACGGATGTAATACTTTTTGTCCCGGAAAGGGAACATACCCCTTCGGATATTTTAATTTTAATACACTCACACGGGCGAAGCCGCTGACTTAGCTAGTGTGTAATAAAATAAATAATATTACAGCTTGACAAAAAATTCAACCGCGTCAGGCTTTTTTGTCAAGCTGTAATGTTATTTGAAACTATTATAAATAGTTGAATTTAAAAATCGATGATTGTGGCAACATTGCTTTACTTATCAACTGCTAGTACATTTTATGCTAACAGTGCGATATCCTAGTCGTTTTTCATAGATTTCTAAAAATTATCAACTTTCGTTGCATAATTAACTACTTACTTATTTAAAATGAATAAAACTATTCGTAGTAGTGGCAGAGCAGTGATTTATCACGTCTTTTCGGGGTGTTTGGCCAATCACAAGTGGGACAAGTAGAATTTTTATCAAAGAACAGCCGAAATGACAGGTATTTATGTTCCCTAAATATGTTATTGTAGGTACCTTAAATTTATTTTTATAAATGTTTTCAATGCACAGTTTTGTTAATATCCAGATTTAAGTACCTTTTAGTCTTGTTTACAGAAATTTAAAATTGAAGTAATGTTTTATAGTTTGAAAGAGTCGTATATGCTAATGAATTGGGAATAAAATGCTGTTATTTTTTTTTTTTTTGTTTTAGGTAAATCTGTCAACACAGTAAGAAAAATTGTTTTTTTTTTTTTTATTCAAAACGGGGAAACTCTTAGCCCAAATCTCACCTGATGGAAAGTGATGATTAGGCCGAAGATGGAAGCGAGTTTCACCCGGAATCCTCTTACACAGAGGAACTGGCTATCATACCTCTAACTGCCGGAACACAACAATGCTGTTAACATTGTTGTTATGGCGACAGACTCAGACATGATGGTGGTAGCTTGCCAGGCGGACTTGTCCTACCACCAACCAAACCGAGCAAAAGATTTGCCCCCGCTGGGAATCGAACCCGGGACCTCTGGGTCTGAAGTAGGTGGTATAATAACCACTAGACCACGGAGGCGGTTAGTGTCACCTGTTTAGCACCACCCGGGGACCACGTGTAGGGATTCGCTGAAGGGTATTCTCCTACGGACGCGGGTGACTCGGCCCCCAAGACAGAAGATGAAAAAAAAAGTTACAGAAGATGAAAAAAAATTCCGCCCCTAAGACGACCCACTGACCAAGGCACCAACTAACGCTTTAAAAGTTGCTGAGATAAAGATATGGTTACTGCAAAATAATATAACTTTTGATGAGTCTCTCCGCAAGCCTCAATTATTAATCTATACTAATATTATAAAGAGGTACCTAACATTTGTTTGTAAGTTTGTAAGTTTGTATGTAGGGGGTAATCTCAGGAACTACTGGTCCGATTTGAAAAATTCTTTCAGTGTTAGATAGCCCATTTATCGAGGAAGGTTATAGGCTATATATCATCACGCTAAGACAAATAGGAGCGGAGCATTAACGGAAAATGTGACGCAAACGAAGTTGCGCGGGTCAGCTAGTATAAAATAAAAAGCGGCCCGGCCCATTTTTATGAAATTGACTATATTTTAGGAGATCATGGTCACACTGTATTACATCCTCCATCTTATTACTGTGACCTGAATCCTAGTGAACTAATATGGGGAATTGCAAAGCATAAAATTGCTTGAGTCTATGTTGGATCCATTGATATGAAGGTATGTAGCCTAGTTTATATGTGCATGTTTAATGTTGATAAGTAAGAAGCATTGTTGATGATAAGTAATTTATTTTTTATAGGTGGCTGCTGAACCAGCATTTTCAAACATTACTGCCGAAGACTGGAAAATATCATGCAATCATGTAATGAAAATAGAAAAATAAAACTTTAAACAAAACGTGTTCTTTCATTGTCCCTGTAACCAAACTATTATCGTCAAATCCTAACAATCCCACAGTTAGACTGCCCTTGGGGGCATGATTATCTGTCTGTCATGTCTGTAGGTATCTACTGCACCACTTTCGTACAAGGCTTCAGCATCCACTATGAATATTGTTAATACTGGACATTGAATACTTTCACGGTGTTTGCGTAGCGTCCGAGGGTCTAAACCACCCACTTGGGATTGGAATAATTTCCCCATAAATAACATTGTATCAAAAACTGTTGAATTGTTGTATTCCGGGTTGCCACATGTGTGATACTGGCGCCGTCATTAATTCCACACTCTTTTGCCAAGCTGTACCTTATAATTTTATTACCACAGAGGTTCCAACACGCTTGCGGCACGGGTTCCGAAGCGTTGTCTGCACTGCGACACTGCGCCGCGCTGGTTGCTCAAGCCAGGGACTCTGACACTGCCAAGCTCAATAGAGAGGTATAGTATACACGGTCCCATTTTAGTCGTCTATCAAAGGCGGCCCACTTAATATACCCGAGATGAACCACCTCTAGGTGCGACTATTTTTTTACAATATAGCGAGAATAAAAACAAATAATGCATTAGAAATCTGAAACACCCTGTTAATATAATGTTAACCAAAATAATGTCACCGTGCCATTTCAAGCCGTGTTTGGAACACAACGCTCGGACTGCTTTCGCTTCTGGCTGTTTCAAAAGACTTCACGCGTCATGAGTTATTGACATAATTATTCATTTTTAAAATAATTCAAACGTTCATAAACATCATATTTTTTTATGAATGTGTAGTAGTCGAAAAGCCACACACAACGAAACGGAAGCCCACTTCATCTATCAGTGGATAGACATTGTAAGACGATTAAAATGACACCGTTTTGATGCGGCAAAGGTGTTTCACATTTTTCTATGGGAGCTAGCATAGCCCGCCGCGCGCCGTTGCGATTTTTTTTCCAAATCGCGGCGCATGATGTAATATAAACATATATACACTATACAGCCTTATTAATACAAATAGTTTATTCCGAGCATAATCGGAAATACACTTAGACTTGTTAATCCCAGAGTAACAGTGTATTAAAATTTAGTCATAAGTCTAATACTAAACATAGAGTAACTTCGGACTAACAATACATTCCTTACACCAGGATTAAAGCACTCGTTATGGCAACCCACATGTTTATTTATTAAAAAACTCAGAAATGTATTTAAAGAACAAACTATATACACTTAAAATAGAAAAAAAAAAACTCCTAACTAAAAAATGGCATCAAAAAATTCGTCCCCATCGCTATCGACTGGAAGTGAGCCCAAAAGACTGGCTGCATTGCCACGTTGTATGGCAATGCTTATCCTCTGTCCAAGGTAAAAGCCAGCTCTTGGGTCACGCGAAGCGTCAACTAAGCGTTTTGCAAGATCTTTAAATAGGACGTGAGCACTCGGACCCCACGGTCCAAGAGTTTCAACCCCAAACGGCTCAAAAATGTAGTTGCCAATAAGGCTACTATATTTCCGCCGTTTGAGGTTTTCAGCAGCCGAAGCCGCAGAACCAGCACAGCACGACGAGCTAGGAAGATGGGATGGCGCAAGAGTATCGACACAAGTAGCGTCCCACACTAAAGGCCTACCCATCTTCCATGGAAATAAAGACATATCGTCCGGTCTTTTGCCATCGTCGCGTGCCAGACCAATGGGTTCTAATACGGCTGGCAAGCCGACGGCGACAAGAGCACGTCGGATAATGTCGTTGATATTTGCGTGCCGTGCTATGCGACCCGCACTTCGACTGCATGACAGGCCGTGGTGCCCGAGGCTGTTGACAGCTTCGCCACAGTGGCAGCGATGAGGAGAACAACAAGATGCGCCTAAGCGAAGGGAAGCAGCGAGGCGGAAAGTAGTATCGTCGAACAAGGTGCCTATGTTCGACGACGGTAGTGCGTGAAGCATGTTTTAAAACACATGTTTTAAAAGTAAAAAGCGTGTATGAACTTATGACGTAAAAGTGACAGTGACACTGACAGATACTATATAACAACCATTTCACATCAACTCGTGTTTGTTTTCGGTGGAAAAATAAAATAAAACAAGGTTTTAACAGTTTCGTATTTTAACCAACTGTATTATTATTCTTGACTGAAATGAAGCAAAAACGTATTCGCTCTTCTAACTGGGATGAGGAAGAAAAGGTAAATCATGTCAATGTTGTTGTGTTTTGTATTGGTGCCGTGGTGTTTATTGATAATATTAAAGATACGCACTAATCAGATGGGGCTACGTCAGCGACCACTTCTGCATGTGCCTCGCGTAAACAGTAATTACAGGCGTAATGCATATTTTCAGAGAGCCAGTCGCAGCTTTAATGAAATTACTTGTGAACAAGGCATTGACCTATTCTGCACCAATGCAAGCACGCTAAGAAAGCTATTGGCAAAACCATTTTTTGAACAATAGGTACCTGAATACATTTGAACCAATTGCTGTATAACAAACTTACTTAAAATTTTACGAAACCAATCAACTTTGAGTGAATTTCTAAGTTAAATATAAAATATAAGATGTAACTTGGTCTATGAAGGAATTATCTAGTTTGTATTTATCTGTGGAGACTTGTTATTAGCAATTTAGATATTATTTTGTCATTATAATAATATTAGTCTGTAAGTCTTCCGAAAAATAAATAAATAAATATTGTTCCTTAATGTTACAGCAATTATTTCGCTCAGTAATTAAAAAATTTGCTCAATATATTGAGAATAAATCCCTAGATTCGAAAACAAACATGTTAAAAAATAAAGCCTGGGAGGAAGTTCACAAAAAGTAAGATATTTGGTTTTCTGTATATTTGATGATCTATCCAGGTTTGCCCACGATATGGTTCGTAATAGTCTTCTGTGTGTTTTTCACAGAAACTGATTTATATTTCTGCTAAAGAAACAAATCTGCTTGGTACCTATAGAATTTTAGCTCAATAAATTAAACACACATTACGAAAGTACCTTTGTGTATAACCTTTGTGTATAACATAATAATTTATCTTCGGTACTAGGTTTAATGATTTAAATAGCCGACAACGAGAACTATGCCAGCTGAAGCTCCAGTGGAAAAGAATGAAGATGAATGCTCGGAAAACAAACAGCATCTTAAAAAATGAGCTAAATAAAACAGACGGTGGAGCAAGACCAACAAGTCCTAATGCTACAACAATAATTGAAATAAAGGATTTATCGAAACCTGCAGATCTGTTGAGAGATTTCAATATTAATGATTCGAACGGGAGTGTGAGTATATATTTTCTATTTTTTTTCTTTTTTCATTTTAATATACTATTATTTTGCAAATCATATTTTAAAAGAGAAATTCATTAACTATTGCTGCTGTTTTTTAATTCAGTAAACATTTATTAATTTGTTTTCAATAGATCAACTTCGGAAACTGCTAGTGAAACTTGCTTTGTTTATCATTCAACCATTGATATCTAATCTAAGAAAATCATGTGTCACATTGTTTGTCCACGATGGACTCCTAAACTTCTTAACCGATTTTTAACAAACTGCACATGCACAGTGTGCAGTTTGATCCAACTTGAAAGGTAGGGTAGCTTACATCTCAATTTATAGTCGCAATATTATTTAGGAGCGGAGCATTCATGGAAAATGTGACACAAACGAAGTTGCGCGGGTCAGCTAGTATATTATATATTTTGTTCTTGTTTTGTGTATTTGTTGTTGTTGTGTGTGGTTGTTGTATCATTGTTTGTTATTTACAGGACCATGGTGAGTATGTCAACAACATGCTAAGACATAGCAAAATGTTAAAAGATGAGGAGCATTTGAAACATATGGACATGGCTGCAGAAGAACATGAAATAAAAATGGCAATACATAGAGAAAAACTAAGAAGTGCCATTTTAGAAAGAGAAATTTTAGAATTAAAAAAAGCGTCTGAAATAAAAAAAAATGATTCCTAGTTATTATTTGAAATTAAAATTATCTCTAAGCCCAATTTATTTTATTTTATTTGACTACTAAATAATAATAGCCGCACGGGTCGATCTTCAAGGTTAAGCAATGCTTGCCAAGGTTGGTCTGTGGATGGGTGACCATCTAAGATGCTCACATACCGAGACTCCTCCGTGCCTCAGAAAGCACGTTAATCCGTTGGTCCCGGCTGTCATTTGAAGATCTTTGGCAGTTGTTACAGATTGTCAGAAGCCAGTTAATCTGACTCCAGTCTTGCAATGAAGTTCCGTGTTACCCAGGTAATGGGTTGTGGAGGTAAGCAGCCGCTCCACGTAAAACACGGGTATTCAGCTGAATCCTGTTTGACTGTAAGCCGACTCCAATATACTTGGGAAAAGGCTAGGCAGATGAATTATAAAGTTGTCCAGTGTGCCTTTCAGATACCTTACAGTCGTCATTTGATCACCAATCAATACCTACTTTAAGTAGGAAGTTGTGACTTGTTACTTACAGTATTGTCTGGTTATTGTTTTACAGACATGTTTTAAAAACCATAGTGCATTCGGGTAAAAAATTATCACTGTTTATATATGTGACGCTCCCGAAAGTACCCAAGTCCATGTTTGGTTTGTTTTGCTGGGGTAACACACCGTTCTCACATGTATAATGTGTTTTTTTTTTTTTTACTTTTTTAGGCACGCGTTTGACCACTATCTCACCTGATGTTAAGCGATGATGCGGTCTACGATGGAGCACGCTTGCCTAGAAATAACCTATCCACTCTTGACTTAAAGACTTCCAGGTTGTAGCTATCAGGAAACAGTCAACCCAATGTAAACAAAACTTAGTAAAGATTTATTATTTTTAAAAGAGTGTCTGTGGAGTTTCTCTGCTTGTGTTTGAGTTTGAGTTTGAAACTTCCAAACCGTTTTGATAAAAAATTAAAGGGATCAATCGACAAGTTTATCCTTTCAGATAAAACAGGAATTTTTCAAATCGGTTCATAAATGACGGAGTTATGAGGTTACAAACATAAAAATAATAAACAACCCAATTGAGAAAGTCCTCCTTTTTGGGAAGTCGGTTAAAAAATGAAACCGAATTGTTATATAAATTTCAATAATATTTATTTTTATAATTTTTATTAATAAATGCTGCCCGGACATAAACATTGACATCATCTTCATTGTGCAGTCCTCTTAATAAACAACGAAACCTTTGCTTCCATACTCCAAAACATGGTTCAACAGTGTTTCGGGCCTTATGTGTGCACGGTTGAACATTTCCTCTTTTTGTTAATTCGGATGAAGAATTGGTGTGAGTAAATAAGGAGTAGGTACATGTATTCGGAATCTCCTAATAGTCTGTCTGCCTTTAAATTCTGATTGCTCAAATCTTTGATTCATTGAATATTCTTGAATCGTGTGTGCCTCGCCAATATGCCACTATATCCATGATTTCTAAATCAGCATTTGACACTACCTAAAACAAAGTACACAATGAATATTATGAAGACACAGATTTAAGTGATTTTATTGGATCTGACAACGATATCTTGTATTTTAACATGTACTAAAGATGGATTGCCTGCTATAATATGGAACTATAAAACTTACTTGACCATTAATCTTATTATATATAAATCTCGTGTCACAATTTTTGTCCTCAATGGACTCCTAAACCACTTAACCGATTATAATAAAATTCGCACACCATGTGCAGTTCGATCCAACTTGAGAGATAGGATAGTTTAAATCTCAATTTTTTGTTGCAATATTATTTAGGAGCGGAAAATGTGACGCAGACGAAGTTGCGCGGGACAGCTGCTGCTAGTTGAACTATAATTATATCCTTTCCTTTTTAACCGACTTCCCAAAAAGGAGGAGGTTCTCAATTCAGTTGCATTTTTGAATTGAAAAGTTCTTTAGCGGCTACGAGCAGTTTTCGTCGGGTGGGTATAAAGTGTTAAACTCGTGATTGATAATTCGTAAGATGGATGACGCGTCAGCACACTTTTCACTATTGCCGACACTCCCGGAGTGCAATTCGTTGTTTTTTATGTTTGTTACCTCATAACTCCGTCATTTATGAACCAATTTTAAACATTCTTTTTTATCTGAAAGGATATACTTCTCGATTGGTCCCATTTAAATTTTATCAAAATCGGTTTGGAAGTTTGGATTTTTTGTCAATCAAGTAAACGAAATTGCCTGCGATTTTGCAGTGGTTTTGTTAGGTGTGTAAAAACAGACTGCTGCTAGTGACAAAACAACTTGTTTGCATATGTCACCGGAAAATCGCAGACTCCCGTAAGATTGTAATAAATCTTGATTAGATTGTAATTTCCCGATATATTATGAAAAAATCGTTTTGTATTAATAAAACTCATCCAATTTCAAATAGTTTCCAAATTATCCGAGTTTTATTTAGAAAAAGAAGTTTACAATTTCACGAGATATTTTACAATCTTACGGAGTTTGACATTTTCCGGCGACACACATAAGTGATACTGTCGGCTGACTGGTTCCACTTTTAAATCTCCTTCATCATCTTGAATCTGACGAATTGAAAAATATTGAATCAGAAATATGTAGTAAAAGATATTGATCTATGAAATTGATGGTAGTTTTATTTACCTCTCCACGGGCTCATAGAAAAGAATAGAATAGTCTTTATTATGTACTTACATCATATTATAAGTTTCCGGAAAAATAGATGAAGAAAAAAAAACATAGGGTGGACTTCCCTGCCTGAGTCTGTGTTTCCTGATAGCTACAACCTGGGAGTCTTTAAGTCAAGAGTGAATAGGTTACTTCTAGGCAAGCGTGCTCCATCTAAAACCGAATCATCGCTTACCATCAGGTGAGATTGTGGTCAATTGCGTGCCTGTCAAAAGCAAAAGGACAATGGGCGGCTTATCGCTAAGAGCGATCTTTTCAAGACAACCTTTGGATGTTGCGCATGTTCTTATTGCAATCATAACTTGCAGATGGGGTGGTATAAAGCCTCCTCTTGCATCACCAGCTATATCGCCATGTTGGCCAAACGGCAGTAGATTGAGAAAACCTGTACCTACTTAGATTTAAATTCGGCTTCTTGAAGTTCTTCCATTAGATTCTTACGTATTTTATAAAATTTCACACGCCTTTTTTTTTTTTTTTTTTTTTTTAGGGATGGGAAATCATCCAATGACTCCTCCCGCTCTGGGTGTAGCGGGAGGGAGTGTCAGACTTCTACTGACTAAAACCCATCCATGTTCCTTCATTGCCCTTTGTGTTCCGGAGCCACGGTGTCTCTTGCGAATAATCCCGCGACTCCGGCAGGGAAATTTCACACGCCTCATAAATGGAATCTGATTTCTAACTTCATTTATTTCATCGATCACCCTAAAATCATCAATAAATAGAATAGTCTCTATCCAGCTTATTTGCAAACCAAAAAACTACTTAACACAAACTTTTTTTTTCTGTCCGTTTAAAGCAACTGAGCCGGTTCCGACTATTCAGCCAGTGTCCCAATGTAACTTACGATTTATCAAAATGTTTTTATTTTATGTCAAACACGTGCAGGAAGCTAGAGATTTTTTTTTTCAAACGTGCCCCACACTAGGAATTTCTCCTGTATTGTGGGTGCGTTTACAAACATACAAAGTCACATAGGTACACAAACAGCCAGACCCGGAACAACTATCTGTAGGCCATACAAATATTTGTTCCGTGCGGGAATCGAACCCACGACACGCGGCGCAGCAGTCGATCACTCAACCACTGCGCCAACCGTGCCGTCAGATTCGGCGTATTCAGTGCTTATGCAGTCGTTAAACTATGTGGAGAGAAGGATTAACTTTTATTCCGAGAGTAGTGTCGGTTTAGTTTCCTCCTCTATGTTTGTTCTCCTTACTCTATGTTTATTAATACTAAATTATTAATTAGCTGACCTGTGCAACTTCGTCTGCGTCACATTTTCCATTAATGCTCCGCTCCTATTTGTCTGAGCGTGATGAGCCTTCCTCGATAAATGGGTTATCTAACAATGAAATAATTTTCAAATCGGACCAGTAGTTCCTGAGATTAGCGCGTTCAAGCAAACAAACAAACTCTTCAGCTTTATAATTTTAATAGATCTTATTAATACTAAAATTAAATTAATTTAAACTTAAAACTTGGAGTAAATTTAATCTTGCTCTATTCTATATTTATGAATAAGGCTGATAGACGCGAAACTTAAACAAAAAATGTTAGCTATATGGTGCAGCTTGCCGTTTTTTTTTCTAGCCACTTAGAACAATGATAACATAGGTTGGACTTGGAATTTAAAATTCAAATGAACTCTATATTTAAAGCATGTGTTTCCTTTTTTAAAACCAATTTTTATTTTCGTTTCTTTGGGTTTTGTTCTTTGTGATAATGTTTAAAATTGGAAAACTAATATTATGACTTTGCTCAACAGATAGAACGTAACCGTGTGTTAGAAGAAGCTTTGGCAGCGTTAGCGCGAACACATCATGCGTTAGAGATGTCAGTGGCTGAAGAACTCACTAAGGTATGGTAATATAGCAAAACGTATCGCCGTAATTTACAGTAATGTGAACTTTGAGTTCATTTTGACTAGTTTGGTTTCAGAATGGCAAAACATATTGAATATTTTATGAAAAACAATGTTACATGTATCAATGCAAACTGAACTGTATTGAAGAACTTTTAAAGTTTAAATAAAATCGTATGCGTGAAATCTGCCTGTAAGTATTGGATTGGCAAATTATTTGTTTTGGTTTCAGAGCAAAAGAAAGAAAAAGTCGAAATCGTCATCAACGTTGAACGACTCAAAAGAAAACTTCTTTGACGTTTTTGAAGGTATGTTTTATGAGCATATGTTTTATTTACACAGATACAGGGTTCTTTACCATTAATAGGCACACATTTGACCACTATCACACCTGATGGTAAGCAATGATGCGGTCGAAGCTGGAGCACGCTTGTCTAGAAGTAACCTATTCACTTTTGACATAAACACTCCCAGGTTGTAATTAACAGGATATACCTACAGACAGTTTTGCGTGAATGTGACTTAAGTATATGTTCCCAACTGGCAGAGCTTTAGTCATTCTGTTTTTTCTTTGGCATGCTTCATGCTTGGTGCAAATACAGCTCGCTTCATCAAAGACTTTGGACTTGATGCAAAACAGTCTCTGTCATCTCTGACATAGACTAGAGTCAAGAGCAAATCCATCACAAACAAAAAAAAGAAGAATTAACTCTTATTAAGGCCGTACCCTGAGCAAAACCTTGAGCATTTTTTCCCTCAATAACAGCGCAAGAGATACAATAGCGAATACGCTCAGAATGTTGAATAAAATCGTTATAAAATCTAATTTTGATCGTTTGAAAAACATACTTCTACCAAAATGTTCATAATTAAATTGCCTATCCATTAGTGTAAGTACAAAATCAAAATAATTGTTAGTTTTCGAGAAGATGCATGTTTTCAGTAATTTTTTCTCATTTCTGTGGTTTCGTTGTGAGGAGATTACTTAAACATTATACTTAATATTAATAAATAAAATCTACCATTTTGAAGCCAAGATTATGTAGAAATATAATGTATTTTTTATTAGTTGATATTTCCTTTGGATAAAGAGTAGATAGCTCCAAAAAACTGCACAAAAAACGGCTAGCGCTGCGTTTTGCTCGGGGACGCGCCTTAACCGGCTTCCAAAAAGGAGGAGGTTCCCCATTCGGCGGATATTTTTTTTTTGTTTTATTGTATGTAGGTACACCGATTAGTCCGAGGTTTCTGATCCGATTTGTGTGATTCTTTTTTAGTTTGATGAGGCATACTTGCCATTTGGTCCCTTAAAAATTATATTCAGTTTGACTTAGTTAGTTTTTCTGCGCAGACGAAGACATCGTCCAAATATCACCACATAAAAGTGAAAAAAATAATAATTGTAACACTAGTTAAAATACATGCTTTGCTTATTCTAATAAATGTCGTATTTGCTTGGCACAGAGTCAGAGGATGAGGACGACACATTGGTGACGGCTGGTCTGTCGAGTCCATTGGGCGCGCTCAGTCCGTGGGGCAGCAGTCCTGACCTCACCAGACGAACCCCTATTGGCAGTCTGGACGGTAATGTTAATAAGCAATAAGAATTAGAAAAGAGATGTTTTATTTTCGGCCATCAGATTTACATTTATCGAAAAAGAGGGAAAAATGCCACGAATTGAGGAAAAATATCCTTTCGTGAATTAAGCCGGATTTGTCGTGTTCAAAAAGCAATCATTTTTCAATTACTGTCGTATTCTTTTCAACGTGGTGTATCATAGTTTGCATAGCCTGCATTCGTTCTAAAATCTTATCATAAAAAAACATAATATCACGTAGATGATAAAATATAAAAGGTATGTTTTCTTGTACTATTAAGACTTATTAATATTCTCTTACACATCTTTTAGATAAATCATAAGTAAGTGTGACAATTTCATAGTTATAACAATATTTCTATTTTTCTCACTTCTGAGGTGTACTTCTGAACGAAAAATTGAAAATTACCGTTTTGTTTTGACATAACACTGAGTCTGTGTCAGCTTCAAAAATTTTAAATTTCTTTTATGAACGTTCAATATTATGAAAAAAAATTTTATTCTATTCAGGGGTTAGTTTCCTAGCTTCGCTAAAAGGCACATGTTATGGCCGGCGTCTCATACAAAATGAAACATCTCCTTTGTCTTCTAAGTAAATTTAATTTGTTCTGCTCCGTTTCTTTCATCGCTTGAGAGAGCATTATAGGTCAGTTTTTTGTTTAATTACCCCGTACTGTCCCACTGCTGGGCAAAGGCCTCCCTTAGGGGGGTCCCTCCTGAAATTATTTTCACAGATCATCCACAGGAAAAAAATCTGTTCCAAAGACGAAAATCTTTTTCAAGGAAATATCAGTTCATTCTCCCATCTTGTATCATAAAATCGATCGAGTTTTTGTTTCTGGCTTAAGTTTTAAACACATTAATATGAAATGACTCGCATGGCGATTCTTGCCTAATGGCCCGGATACACTCTCCGTCTTGCCTGCAAGCATGCCTGCAGTGCAGACCATGCCTGTGCAGTCATGACTGTACAAAAAGATGGAACTTCTGGGACTGCGCGAGCTTCTGTGTTGCCGTTCACACGTACGCGCTAACCTGCGCACACTGGTTTGTGCAGGCATGGTATCAGACGACGGAACGTGTAGCCGGGCTTTAAAAGTTTCACATCTTCTGAAGGTTGTGAAACTCTCCGAATGATATTGTGTCTTTATAAACATCGAGTCGATTCGATAAGTTATACAGGGTGTAAAAAAGGGGTCATTGTACTCGTTATTTTGAACATCTTTCACTATGGGACTCACAATAAAATAAAATTGCGAAAAAAAAACAACTGGCTCATACGTTTATCTATGCATAACTAAACTAAATGTTTTGAACACCTGTTTCTTTTTTCTTCTTCATCAATCTCTGTAGGTGACAAAACGCCCACAAACGAAGAACAAGAAGATCGTTACATCCGACGTTTATCCGGATCATCCGGTTCGCCCGTGTCGCTGCACACGGCTGTCAGCGCCGCCAGCTCGCGCGGCACGCTGGTCTCGCAGGGGGGACATGTGTATAGAAACGCGAGGCCCTACCGCAAGTCTGCTTATCCAAGGTATGTAGTGTAGAACAAGATCGTTACATCCGATGTTTATCCGGACCATCCGGCTCGCCCGTGTTGCTGCACACGTCTTTCAGCGCCACCAGCTCGCGCGGGACTCTCGAGTCGCAGGGGGGACATGTGTATAAAAACGCAAGGCCCTACCGTAAGTCTGCTTATCCAAGGTATGTAGAGTACAACTTTATTAGAACCTGCGGTAACAAGTCATTTGATGCTTTATCAGTGTAGTGCATCACACAATTTTTAGATCAACCCGTGTATTAGATTGACAAAACAATATCAGCCTGAATATTACATCCCTAAATTGTGGTAACGGAAAGCCAGGTCCTACTGCAAGTCTGCTCATACAAGGTACTCGTATGTAGGATAGAACTTATTAATAATAACCTACGGTAAGTTTTTAGGATTTTTTATCACATAAAATAGAAACATTGTAATATGAAAGATGTGGAAAAATGCACACGTGACACGTGGAAAAATGGAAGGAGAAGAAAACTTCAAGAGGTAAAAAATAATACATCACATATTCAGGATCGTCGGCACAACGTGTAACAGAATAAACGCAATGCCTCTTAAGGGGACATTGTTCTCATCATTATGAATAACTTTCCAACCCAAGAATCGCGAAAAAAAATTAACTGCTCCATACATTTATGTGCGCATTACTCTACAAAATGTACTTAATTGCTGATATTTTTTTCCCGATTCTGGGTTTGCTCGCAAAGTAAAAGTTGTTCATAATGGTGAGTACAATGACCCCTTAAAAGGTATTCCGTTTATTCTGTTACATGTTGTACAGCTTAGTAACCTTTTTTTAAATTAATTTTAAAAAGGTCAGCCAGAAGCGATTGAAGTAATAACATAATATTTAAGTTTCAACTTTATATTAAGGGTTTACCGACGCGTCCCAAGAGTTTTAGCGTGTTTGACAAAAATCTTACCAAGAAATTACTAGGTAAGTTCAAGTTTGCCTTACCCAATTTATTTGGAGTACTCCCTGAAGCAATGTTAAAATGTCTTTAGGTTAAACCGGATTAACTCCCACTTTTTAAAGGTTATTCAATTTAATCTTGTAACTTTTTTAGTGATTGGTTGATTTTGACAGCTGTCAAAAGTTCTGACAGCAGATTTATCGACCATAGACTTGAATAATCTTCTACAATTTGAGAGATACACCATCGGAAAAATAGTTACCCCTGGTCACTTAACAAATTCAATACAAAATTACCGTAGTACTTTTTTCAGCCAGTGCTTAGATATTATTCAAAAGAAAGAAAAATAAATTTAACATACCTAATAACGAGTAATTACTTTGCAGTCTATTTAAAAAAGGAAAACATAAATTAGAATTACCAGTAATAAAAATAATTCGCCTACATAAAGGCATGTTTACATTAACACCATTTGATTTACCGCCCGCTAAAACAGCAGGAAATGGCCGTGGCAGTCAATTTAAATTATAGTACGGGGTTTCATTTCGACTGGCGGAAAAAGGCGTCAGACACCGGACGCTTGAAGTGAAGTATTGACATTTCCAGGCGCATGCAAACTGGCCCAGGCGACCTTGATGTTTGACGGCGTGGTTTTTGTGTGTCTGACATAGCATTTTAAGGACCGTTGTAGTGCATAGTGGTTAAACAAAATAGTCTTGCTTATGATGGGTGTATTTTTACCGAAAATACGTTATTTTCATTAGTCTTCAATGACTTTTGTGCCTATAACAAAAGGGTTGACATTTGCGTTGCTCTTTTCAATGACTTTTTTTGCCTGTAACAAAAGGTTTGGACATTTGCGTTGCTCTTTTCAATGACTTTTTTTGCCTATAACAAAAGGTTTGACATTTGCGTTGCTCTATTTCTGAGTCGATGCAGCTGTTTGAGTAAATTAGGTTAGAACAGAGAAAAAAAGGATATAATAACAAACAACAAACAACAACAAACAACAACAACAACAACAACAATACAACAACAAACAACAACAATAATAATAATAATAATAAACTATTTGCTCCTAACAACTTGCAACTGATGAAGCTACTGAAGGTGACAGAAAACTTCAGTAGCGCCATCAGGATGGAATTTGGTGTGGATAAATGTGCGGTCATGCATGTAAAGCGAGGGGAGATTATAGAATCCGTGGGAACACAACTCTCGGATTCCATACACCTAAGGTCCCTCTCCTCAACCGAAACTTACAAGTATTTGGGTATGTCGGAAGCGTTAGGCATCAATGCTGCTGATATGAAACAATCGTTGAAGGAGCGCTTCTTTGGCCGCCTGAATAAAGTACTTCACAGTCTTTTATCAGGCGGAAACAAGGTGCGTGCCTTCAACGGTTGGGTCATTCCGGTTTTGATGTACTCTTTCGGCATACTCAAATGGACTCAGACAGAACTTGACGCCCTGGATAGAAGGGTACGCTCACTGCTTACCGCAAATCGGATGCATCACCCACGGTCATCGGTGATGAGGCTGTATATCCCGCGGAAGTGCGGGGGTCGTGGCTTCTTAAATGCTAAGACCCTGCACAACCGCGAGGTATGCAGCCTTAGGGAATACTTCCTAGAGGCCGACGTGGGTATGCATCGGGATGTGGTAGCGGTGGACAAAGGCCTTACCGCGCTCTCCTTGGCTAACGAGAACTGGCGCAAACCTGTGGTATTAGATACTAACGACCGCAGGGAGGTGTGGCAGAGCAAGGAGCTTCACGGACGCTTTTATCGGGTCCTACATGGGCCCGATGTAGACTTTTTAGCGTCCGTAGCCTGGCTGCGTTTTGGTGACCTCTTTGGGGAAACCGAAGGTTTTGTCTGTGCGATCATGGACGAAGTTATGATGACGAACAACTACCGGAAATACATTGTGAAGGACGGTACGGTTGACATATGTCGGGTATGTCACCGACCCGGGGAATCCATCCGCCACATTATTTCCGGTTGTTCTAGTCTGGCTAATGGAGACTATTTGCACAGGCACAACCTTGTAGCCAGGATCATCCACCAGCAACTTGCTTTGAAGTAAAATCTTGTGGAATCGGAAGTACCGTACTATAGGTATGTGCCCGACCCAGTTCTCGAAAATGGCAATTGCACGTTGTACTGGGATCGGTCTATCATCACTGACAGGACTATTGTTGCCAATAAGCCTGACATAGTGGTGATAGACCGACTAGAGCGTCGCGCAATGATTGTTGATATAGCAGTCCCTCATGACGAGAACCTCGTGAAGTCTGAGAAAGAGAAACAAAGTAAGTATCTTGACTTGGCTCGCGAGGTTGTCGACATGTGGGATGTGAACACAGCAGTCATTGTGCCGATAGTCGTGACGGCCAATGGCATTATTGCCAAGAGCCTCGACCAACACCTCAAGAGGCTCTCGTTGGGCAGCTGGATCAAGGGCTTGATCCAGAAAGCAGTACTCCTGGACACGGCGCGTATTGTTAGGAGGTTCCTCTCTCGGGAGCCCTGACCACCGGTAGCTTGGACCCTGTTCCCGATGCCGGTGGGCTACTATTTTTATATTTTTAAATGTTTTTTTTTTAATTAGTTTTATAGAAATATTTAAAAATGTAAAATATATGTACAAAAAATGAAATAAATGGAATAATAATAATAATAAAGAGCATTCTATTCTATACAGACACCGATAGTGGATGTGGCTTTAACCCTTGATATAATGCTATAATCAATCTTGGATCTAAGGTTTTACCCGTACGTTTTGCAGGAAAATTTTATTGATCACAAATGATGTTCTTAGCATTATCATTATCATAATTTTCACATTCGCATCTCAATCGCAAACTGTCAAAAATGTATGTACTTTTTTGACAGTTTGCCATTGACATGTGAATGCAAAAGTTGTTTAAAAAATAGTAGAATTGGCCCTCTGATTCTATAACCATACCCTTTTAGCAGCCATTCCAGTCAGTAGCAAAACCAAAAATTTTTTTTTTGCTTTCCGATTTATTTTTATTTTATTCGTTTTCTTTTTGTTTCAGTTCTCAGTGGTCCCTTTAGAGTATTATTACTGGTCAGTATGAAAGTTCAATTAACACAGCATAATTTAGCCTTAGCTAAAGAGTGAACGTCTTCAACACAGCACAAAATGGACGAATTGCACAAAATGCAACGAAAATAGCGCACTTTATCATAGATTTAGATAACAATTTCATGTGCAGAAAATTTAAAGTACTTGGAAATAAGCAATAGTTTAAGTATTTAAAGCTATTTAAAAATACTACAATCATAGACATATACGGGTTTTGTGATGGTATATATTGTAATCATTCCATTAATTCCAGAGATTCATGATAAACACAATAAAATGTGATACAGAATTATAACCGTCCAATCCAATTTGTAAGTCCACCAGACTGTATAATATCCTCTAATTTTTCCAAAAAAAGCCATTAGTTTTACCAAAAATCAAGCCATATTTTAATTATTTAATTTTAATAAATAATTATATTATTTAAAAAATCAGAAAAAAATATGTATTATTATTTTTTTACTTTGTATTATTAAAATGGTACCTGACACGATTGGAGTAAAGTGCAAATAAATTGTGATAAAATAATTATTTTAGTTTATATTATTTTAAGCTCAATATTTGACCTGTATGTAGTTTTAAAATGTATTAGCAATAAATGTATTATTTTATATTATTTGTTTATTTTTAATTTTCTTTGCCATTATGTTATGGGCGCATTCTAATAGAAAACATCGCACGTAGGTAAATAACTCCGTATTATGTTGCCAAAACTTAACAATATAGGTAAGCAAGGCACTTCCTAACTCTTAAGAGCGTGTATTCCGTCCACTAGCGCCGCCAATCGTTTTTTATTATTTGTGGTAAATTTAAGACACGTAGATAAAAAACCGCTCTGTAGTGCACTGAAGAAATGTATTTATTATGTTTTGAGAGTTATGTTTTGTACTTTAGAACATAAATAGTTGCCAAAGTCGATATTTTTGCTAAAAGTGGCCACTTTTAGCAATAATTGCCGTTTTGGCTATTTAGCCATGAGTTATGTATTAAAAATAGCTTTCAAAAAAGAATAGATACATTTCTTTAGTGCACTACAGAGCGGTTTTTTATCTACGTGTCTTAAATTTACCACAATTAAAAAAAAAACGATTGGCGGCGCTAGTGGACGGAGTACACAGTTTGTTTGTCTGTTTGGTTGAACGCGCTAATCGCGGGAACCACTGGTCCGATTTGAAAAATTATTTCAGTGTTAGATAGCCCATTTATCGAGGAAGGCTATATAGGCTATCATCACGCTAAGACCAATAGATGCGGAGCAGTAATGAAAAATGTTACGCAGACGACGTTGCACGGGTCAGCTAGTAATATTATCTATCTATACTTATAATAAATCTGTAGAGAGGTCAATTCTGTACATGAAATATATTTCCAAAATAACTATCAGGGGGTGATTAGGGATCGATACTGATGCCAAAAATGCAATCAGTAAAATTTTTGTCTGTCTGTCTGTCTGTCTGTCTGTCTGTATAACCGTTATAGAAACAAAAACTACTCGACGGATTTTAACGAAACTTGGTACAATTATTATTCATACTCCTGAGCAGGTTATAGTATACTTTTCATCACGCTACAATCAATAGAAAAAATGAAAAAAAAAAATGAAAATGTGAAAGTTTGGTTGTTTGTTACTCAATCACGCCAGAACGGCTTAACGGATCTTAATGAAATTTAGAACAAAGATAGATTATAGTCTGGAATAGCACATAAGCTACTTTTAATCCCGGGAACATGTTCCCTAGGGATAACGCGGGCGAAGCCGCTGGCAGAAGCTAGTAAAGCATAAGAGTTTGTTTGTCTGTTTGGTTGAACACACTAATCTCAGGAACTACTGGTCCGATTTGAAAAATTCTTTCAGTTTTAGATAGCCCATTTATCGAGGAAGGCTATATAGGCTATCATCACGCTAAGACCAATAGATACGGAGCAGTAATGAAAAATGTTACGCAGACGACGTTGCACGGGTCAGCTAGTTTTATATATTAGGATTGAAATGTTACTGAGGTCTTTTCCTCCCAGGACACTGATCGCAAATAATATACGAGTCGTGTTAATCCAGGCTTGCTACTATCTCGACCTGCCCGATTCCCGGGGTAGGTACTCGTCTTAGAATGACTTAGAAAAGAGGCAGGCGTGTCGGCTATGTCTTGTGCAGGATTATGTTGGTGGGATAGGATTATTTACAAAAAAGTAATGTCGATTTGAAAGGCGAAGTTATAGGAGGTTTTGTTATTTTGCAGTTAGCACTCGTTTATCTCGGTTGATTGAGCTAAATACTACCTTTAAATAAGAATAGACGACTTTTGAGCGTGCCATAATATTATATTACGCTAATGGCTTTCAGTTCACCATTTCTTTCATTAGAGCATTTTTCTTCATGTTTTCTTTTAATTTTGTGTGTCGCTTCTGGCGGAATAAATGTATTTTCTTCGTCTTGAATTTAAATGTTTTATATTTTTATTATTTGTTTGTTGTACACCTACCACAGTGTAGTCTTTTAACCCAAAGGTTGACCGGTAGAGATCGCCTTGTTGCATTAAGTCCACACATGTACCACTATTGTGCATAAAGTATAAATAAAGTGATTTATAACTATACGTATAGGTAGTATAGATTTATCAGGTAAGAGCTGATGAGACACATTTATAGTATTCATTACGTCACGCGAATATGTACCCAATCCCCTTTACACTTCCTTATCCCGGATCACCCGGTTATCATCTTGCATCAAAGAGTGTTCTCAAAGACGACTGAGTAATTACTTCAACACTCTCTTACTACCTATCTACGAGTAGCTACGTCTATCTCATCTCATCTTGTGAGGTTACACGTACCGAGAGTAGGTTATACTGTCTAGAGTCTAGAGCAGAGTTTCTCAAACTTATTTGTCGCTTAAACCCCCTTGACGACTTTTTCTGTTTTTATTTATAACTAGCTGTCCCTCGCGGCTTCGCTCCCGTTAACTGGCAACTTTCTTATTTTTTTTTACATAAAAAGCTCCTTTATAATAACAAACACAACAAAAAAATAATTAGCGAAATCGGTTCAGCTGTTCTCGAGATTTGTGCTTAGTAACACATTCAGCGATTCATTTTTATATAATTGATTTAGAACAAAGAAACTAATTATACCGCGTGTATCTGACATCGACGCACAAACGATTTCCATGGGTCCAGGGCATGATTCTGGACACCCCAGTGTTGGAATTTTTCGTCGGTTCTTTTCTCATTTTTTCATTTTTTTCAAGAGTACCACAAATAGGTATCAGCTCAGCTGAGCTGATATCTATTTGTGGTTTTATTCAGATTGCTCTTTTTAGTGAAAGTAGTTAATTCATCATTTTTTTATTAAAAATCTCATTGGGTTAGGTCAAAATAACGATTATGAGCAGTCTAAAGTAAAAAACCCTTAAAAAAAAAAATGAGAAAAATGTCGACGAAAAATTATAAGTTTAGGGTGTCCAGAATCATGCCCTGGACCCATGGAAATCGTTTGTGCGTATATGTCAGATACACGCGGTATGAGGCCGTAGCTGTCTCAGGTTGGCAATGTCAAAGAGTCTAAAATTGTTGGCAAAGAGTCTAAAACACTTTTTTGCAACGTTGCTCTCAAATTTACTATTGACCTTTTGCTTTTCTTGAATTCTCTAACATTACAAGTTAGCATTACTGAAAAGGCGCATTCATAATAATGGTCCGAGTGTCCACTTAGATGTAGTCATTGTTTAGAACACAGAAGGTAATTTTACGTAATTGTAGCTGTCTGAGGTAGACAACGTATTATAGGGCCGGAATTATAATGTCCTTTGCCTACCGTCGTGCGTCATATCACCTGAGGAAACGGTGCATGTTATACCCCAAATGACTATTCATGCACCCTCAAGTTTCTCCGACAGTCCCATTACAAACCTGTACGGACCCCTGGGGGTCTAGGTCAGCGGGACAACTTTGAGAATGATTAGACTAGAGGATTGTGTCAAAGGCAGAGTTTATTCGCGCCTTGACAGTCGGCAAAGGGGAATGTACTGACAGGGTGATGTAGGGTTTATTAAGACTGACGTGTTTCTTGGACCTGTATCTTACGTAGTAAAATTTTACAACCACTAGAAGTAGGTATCAATTTAATACCTACATACATCGAACGTAACTTGTTATCTTGTAGTTTTATGGACCTTCCAGGCTTTTGCACTGTGTGTGTTATAGATACTTACCACTACTCTTTGCGTCAGTTGTTCAACGTGAAAACTTTTCAAATTTTCAACGATTTTAAGTTATCCTTAGCACCTCAGTTTTGCATAAGTACCCAAAAGGTTTGTTTTATATTAAATGTAAACAGCAAGCATTTTATACATACGCGTGGTGCGAATGCCTGAGCCAATCTAATCAATAAAAACTCCAGGCATACTTCACGAAAAGAGACGGAGATGTCTTATTTACCAACTGGGCTTATTTACCCATATGTTACTCCTCAAATAAACGTCATAATACTTACGAACTGAGCATTATTTACGAAGCGAGATTGTATGTTATTTGTATTTGTGCTCCCAGGAAAAAATGAGGGTAATTTATCATTTTATGCTTCGTTTTTCCTTTGAATCACTATTCAGGGAGAAAAGCAGTTTTTTTTGCTGAACATTCCCGATTGATATTCAATAACTTCCCCGAAGGGAAGGTAGTTTTTTACGAATTTTGGCATTCAATTCACGGCTACCCGAATAACAGACATGTTTTTTTCTGCAGAGGGTAGCTATAAAACGTCCGTTGTTTTGTTTATAGAATCTTCCTACTGCGACTTTAATATTTAAAAGTTGTGGCTAAAGCAAGGACAAATTATAAGCAATTCCCTCCCGTTTCTTTTGTAAATATTTATTTACACAGCGTAAATAAAAAAAAAACTAATTATGTCGCTTTAACCGACAGCGTGCGTCTCTATTGCAATGTTTTCATTTAAAGTCGACCTAAAGCAAAGGAAACATGCAAACATTTGGGTAGCCGCAACAGTGTCCGAGGTCTCAGCGAGTCCCACTTGTGCGCCAACATACCTTTGCGGCGGCGCGGGACGGGAGCGGGGTGAGGGAGGGGGGCGCCACCCAGTCTCGCCCGACTCTGTATCGCCAGTTGCGCCGCAGCGTTTGCCGCGCGCTCACGTCTGCATAGCGCCCGCGTACCGTGTACACTTCGCCCACACATGACCTAGACACCGGTTTGATCGTGAGTGGTCTACGGTTACATAATTGTTACCTATTATTTGATGTTATATGTCTACTTACTTATGTCTGTCAGATGTTTCGCTATTATGTATTAGCTATTGAGATGTACTGCGCGCTAACCTGCATCGATTGGCTGTCACGCCGGATTGCATTCAATGTCAGATCGTATCTATAGACCTATCTCCATCATTTGAACTTAACGGTTACTTTATTTTGTTAATCATTTCTATGGATATATACTAGAGCTGCACCAAAAGCTTTAATTGCATTTAAGTTATTAACACTATAATTCAGGCTGTATTTTTACGAGTTGCTGCAGACGTTCTCTCGATAGAACTTCTCCAAAAAAATATATATGCTTACCTACATAGTTTCGGTGATTTGGGTTTGTCCGCATTAAAACAATAGGCAGATTCGATAATAAGTATAATTAGGTTTTAAATTATGTCTCATTGAATATTTTGCCTGTTTGTTATATAAATAAGCAGTAGTTATTACTGTTTTAAGAAATCCACTGTATGTAGAACAAAACTCTAATATTGTATGTAGAACAAAACTCTAATATCTAAAATTCTTCCGTAATTTACTGACTGACAGACAGACAACACACAGTCGAAACTACTGGTCGTAGAAACCTGAAATTTGGCTTGTAGATTCCTTGGGGCGTGTAGAGCACTAAGAGAGGTTTTCTCGAAATTCGAAACTCGAACTTCGAAATTCGAACGGGAAAGACTGGATATGCGCGTACGTAGTCGCGGGCAAAAACTAGTAGCTTATAATTAAGCTCTCATTGTGCGGTCCATCGCAAGCTTACGTACTACAGAACCTCAGAGCTTTGACCAATATTCTCGGTATCGTGCTACGCTGAAATCATGATTATTCTCATGGGAACAGTACGACTACCCGGAAAACCCAGAACTGCGGGAATGGCTTCTAAGCACGAAAATAGCCCGGGAATTATCTGGAATGATCTGACCAAATACGCAGAATCCTGGTACACTTTTTTGGGTATTTTTTTAGATTGGATTCGTTTTCTTTATCGTGTTATTAATTGGTTGTGGAAGTCTGGTAGACGGCTGCTCCTTGTTAAATACTGGTATTCACTTGAATCCGGTCTGACTGGAAGCCGAGCCCAATATGAAAAGTCTAGGCAGAATATGGGTGAAAATTCGTTTTCTTTTTTCCGTCATCCGTCGTAACAGTTGATGCTATGATAAATGTGCAGTCGTTAGCAAACATTCAATCAGTTTTATGACACGGCCAGTTGCTAATGGGTTTACATAGTGATACGTCATTAATTGATTGATTTTAGGTGCCCATCCCTCGTAACTTACCTACCTACTGGAATATCGATCGTTATTGGCTAATATTACCTATGACTCGTTTTTTGCAACCAATGAAGAATAGTCCTCGTGGCATAGTGCTTACCTACTTGCCTATAAAAAGGTCTGTTAATTCTTAATTACAAAACAAAATTAAGTGCACTAAATTCGATTTTTATTATAGGTTGGTCAAGCGGTCATACGTTAGTGTATAATCGCAATTTTAGGAAACCCTGGCATAATCATCGCGAAACGGACATAAAACATTACCTGTATTGATTTGTTTTACCCCCGAAAATTTTATTCGAAAAATAATTATGTACGTATACCTACAGGAAACCTTACACACTAACACGAATAAAAAGTAACCATAATAAGCATTGTGTTTCACTAATAAATTGAAAATAAAAAAGTATTTGTTTCCTTATCCATAATTTCCATTTCAAATGTGGTGTTTGTTTGTTAGTATTTATAGTTAGTTATTTGCTTATTGTTAGTTAGAGTTAGTTTTTGCTAGTGGATATAGACCCCTCCTCGGGTGAAGGCCTTCTACAGTCCTTTACACTCATCTCTGTCCTTGCCGGTAGTTTGCCAGCCTATTTAGGTGGCTATTATAGTATTCAAATTATTTCACACCTGTAGGTATAGGCATACAGGTGAGAAATATTTCATTTTAAGTTCCCCACCCCCCTCGTCATTAATTTCACACGCCTTTCTGGTTATAGCCGAAACCCATATCGATACATGAATCGGTAACACCAAAACCTTATTCGAGAAATCGGAACTGAATCGATTTCCCTCTAACGATTCGATTACCGATTTTCATCATAAAAGGGATGGCTTTCCGAGATTAAATTGTCGTTTTATGAACTGCTTATAACGATTCTGGAGGACCCGATGAGGGCGGTTAGTGCTCGGGGGTCTGTGGGAACTTTATAGTCTACGTTTTATGTGGAACGTGGCTTCCTTGAGGAGTTCAACGCTCCTTTTGGTACTAATAGACGACATGGTGCTAAAAAAATAGACTTCTTTTGGCTTTTTTTTTGTTCCTTCAGTAAAATATTTATTTTATGAAGTATATTCGTAGGTACTGATGGGCAATTTTGGTACTACTAAACGACATGGTGCTAAGAAAATAAAGAAGGGGTATATAATTATTTTGTAGTAGGGTAGAGGGCATACTTCCTGTGGTTTCTTTTTGTTCCTTCATAAAATATTTTTTGTGAAACATGTTCGTACTGGTAGGCAATTTTTTTAGTAATGATTTTTAGGGTTCCGTACCAAAAGGGTAACCAATGGAACTCTATTACTAAGCCTCTGCTGTCCTTTCGTCCGTCTGTCTGTCAGCGGGCTGTATCTAAAGAACCAGAGTGGGTATAGGCAGTTGAAATTCTCAGTGTGTAATTCTGTTACCGCTACAATAACAATTAATACATACTAATAATTATTGTAAAGCAGAGGCGTTAGTTTGTTTGTTTGGTTAAACGCGCTAATCTCAGGAACTGCTGGTCCGATTTGAAAAATTATTTCAGTGTTAGCCCATTTATCGAGGAAGGCTATAGGCTCGGACGAAGTCGCGGGCAGAAGCTAGTATTAAAATATTAAAAGTTGGTTTCTATTCCCTAACAAGAAATTTGCTTTTTTCGGTGGTACGGAATACTTCGTGTGAGAGTCCGACTCTCACGTGGCCGGTTTCTTTTCCTTCAGTAAAATATTTTCTTCTTCAGAAGTTCACACTGATGCGCTATTTCTGTTTGCATTGATTTTTTGTTGTGACCTGCATTTATTTTTAACTTCCTGATGTCCGCGGCTTCGCCTGCTTAACAAATTATATACTCAAACCTTCCTCGAGAACCACTCTATCCATTGGTGAAAACAGCATGAAAATCGGGGCAGTCGTTTTTGAGTTTATCGCCAACAGACAGACAGACGCAGCGGAGTACTTTATTTTATAATATGTAGTGGAATCGTGTTCGGTAAAATCGTAACCTAATTAAGTTTTCAAAGAAGTGTAAATGGTTATGCAACAGCAACGTCAATTCCGGTAGTTGAAAATACAAAATAGTTAAATATCACATTGCAAAGGTAGAAAATACAGTTAGTTAGCAGTTATTTTATAAGCTTCCGGGAAATTCAGAAATTCTGTTTATCGTGAAATAGGACTCGGAATACGTTTCCATTAGAACTCAGACTCACTAATATAGTATACGACGTGTAGGCAACAATATAAACAACTTTTATAGTAGCCGGCAAGAGTCGTGAGCACAAATGAGTGCAGCGGGGTGATCTCACCAATGTACGGTGGGCGAACGAAACTTGCAAGCGCAATAGTCGATGAGCATTGACTGACGAAACAATAACGTGAAGCGTCAGAGCAGCCGTCGTCAAACCGACCAATGGAGAGTGTGCTCACGACTCCTGCCGGTTATTCTACTATCAAACCAACACACAATCGCGAAAAAATCTTTCCCCATACATTTATGTACAGCCAGCACATCAAGCTACAGCGATTTGTCAAACTTCAATAGATTTTCAACTTTACCACTTAAGTTGTAAGGTTCAAGGTTGATTGTTCGTGTATATGTGGTGGCGATCTGTACACATAACTGAACAATGAACAAACTGTAATTGATCCTTTTTTACCGACTTCCCAAAAAGGACGCGGGTTCTCAATTTATTCAGTTGTTTTTTTTAATAGGTATATTTTTTACCTCATAACTCCGTCATTTATGAACCGATTTGAATTCTTGTTATATTTGAAAGGATATATAGGTACTTGTCGATTGGTCCCCATTTTTAATTTTATCAAAATCGGTTAGGAAGTTTGGATTTTAAGTCGAATTAGACGAATTCGTTTATTTGGAAGATGGTTTTTTGTCATCCAAGTAAACGAAATTGCGTATTTTGCTTTCCTGCGATTTCGCAGTGGCGTTGTTAGCTACGGAGTACCTACTACTGAAAAATGAAAAACTTTTTACAAAAAAAATACAACCGACTTCCGAAATTAAAGTTGTTTTTTCCTTTGTAGTGTTTTTTTTTTTCATTTGGAAGTCGGTTGTATTTTTTTTGTAAAAAGATATTTAACAGGTACCTATTTCTTTTTACGCGTTGTAGGTATAATTAGTCCGTCTAAATCAAATTCTTATCTGAAATTTTTGATAAAAAGCACCCGAAGAGCCTCGACCTATAACGACATGGCTTATAGTAAATCAAAGCTTCGATGCCCTTTGGGTAACATTAAACCTTTGAAACTCGGAAGACGGGACCAAATTAATCAGGAGAAATAGAAGGTGTACGAAATATTACACTGTTTTAAGGTCCCTAGGGACAAAGGGAAGCCTTTGATAAAATCTGGATCTATAGGCACTCTTTGTGAGATATAAATTGTAATAAATATTGACGGGAGATAACGATTTATGCGTCCTCCTTTTTTGTTTCATTTTTAATTAAAAGTTTTACGTAAGCTTGTCCGATGTACAGACGCCAGCACATCAAGAGCTACATCCAGCTGTCAAATTTCTTTGTTAGATTTTCAACTTTATTTCTATAGGGATTGGGTTCAAATTTGATTGGGAAAATTAGACAGTATTTGATAGCCTGATGTGCTGGCGAATACATTTATGTGTCGAGGCCTTTTTTATGATGATAGGCTACAATCAATTTTCCTAGTGGGTCACAGGGTAACAATATTGAAAAGGAATCTTTATGGTGTGACTAAGTCTGTCCGTCTGTCACAACTGGATATTTTAAGAACTAATAATGCTATCAACTTCAAATTTGGAATAGATTTAGATGACGTTTGCTCAACTATTTTACAAATAAGAAAGATAACTCTTTTTGCAACAGCGATAGAAAAAGGTTCTTATAAATTCAAAGTGGGGCCACTAGGGCTCGTGGGTAGTGTTGGGATTTTATCCGGATAAATACTCAAAATGGATAAATACTCAATAAATGTCCGTTTTTACTCGAGTATTTATCCAATAGGCGGATAAATACTACTACAATCTTAGTAACGTTAGCTAACGTAAATTTCGTTATTTTACGAGCAAAAGGATTGAAATAAATGAAAATCGGAAAATATAGATTTGTACCGTGCTTTATTAATCACTTTAATAATAACAAAAAGCCTCTAATACTCAATCATAAATATTTTCGTCAAGCATTGTCAAATTTAGATAAAGTTATTAATCACAAAACTAACTTAAATCATGTAATATTAATAAAATGACATAATATGTAGAGAAGATTACTAAAATAACAATATGGGTATATTGTTATTTTAGTAATCTTCTCTACATATTATGTCATTTAAAATCATTATCTATTTCGTCAATCGATGTCAATATAACATGAAAATATAGATTAGTGCGTTACTTTAATCATTTTACAAATATGACAATATTATGATAGCAATGGCTTCACTATGAATATTTTGCCAATTACTGATATTTTCTTAAATTAACTACTATCACTATTAGACGCTTGTTCATCATTATCAGAAAAGCAATTTACAAACTGGAACTCACTTCCCGATTCTCTCAAATCCACTGATTCTTCATCAGTATCTGTCTGTATTGGACATGGTGATGGAAAGTCTTCGTCGTTACCGTCGCTGTTTGCAATCTCTTGGATTTTGTTAAATATTCCAATTATATTTTTGCCACATTTTCTGTGGTCAGGCGATTTCTTTTTTTATTGTGAATCTTTGCGTGTGTACTAAAAGATCGTTCTGTTGCGGCAGAAGTACACGGTGCTGAAAAAATACGCACTGCGATTTTACTTTGTCGAAGAACATATTCCTTTCCACCAGGTTATGGGGCTTATTTCGTTAATGTTCTGCCAAATAAAAGGTTTCCGCCAAAAACCTTCCTTGATTTTATATGCTGCTAATTCTGGCATTATTTCCACATTCAACACGCCTGCCATTTCGTAAATTAAATCCATTGCTTCCAGTTCTTCGTCTTGATTTAACTCGATACCTTGAGTCTTTGGGTCAAGCAGATAAGCGGATAAATGTAAAGGCTTTACGCAGATTTTCATCCTTTTTGACATTGCTGAGAGAATTTGATTCTTGGCTTCATTTTCAAGAATCGTAATACCAGGTAAAATAAAGCTCATTTTGGATTTCATATCCTTGAAGATCATAAACACTGTATAGGCACTGCATTTGTTGGACTCTAGTTGAAAGATAGGTTCTTTTATTGGTCCAAGTACAGATATGCATTGATGTACGTAATTCCAAAAATGATCATCTAGCAAAGCTGCTTTTGTGTCATTTGACTTGACGGTATTTTTTTCTATAGATAACGCTAAGAGAGCGGCTTTTGTATTTTTCAAACTCCTTAGTATTGTAAGGTAACTGCCCCATCTTGTGCTGCACGGCAGTTTTGATTTTTCTCCTGATTTCTTTAGTTTCTCGATTTGCTATAGCTTTGATCCCAGTACTTGCGATTGTTTTAGGCACAACATGTGGTTGTACTTCTTTGACTAATTGAAAAGCCTTTTGTATATTTCTAAATGAAGTTAAAACGATGAAAAATAAACATGCAACAATGTACACTGATTGACACAACTACAAATTGTATTGTCATCTATTTCTAAGTTATGTTCAAAGTTACAAGTTTCTAGCTCAACAGGAAGAAAGCAAGTTACAAATTGGTAAGAGTTTGTAAAAGCATTTTTAATTATACAATAAAAATAGGTTATCAGTCAATATAACACTACTGAAGTAACCATTTGGATTAGCACAATTAAAATTAGTAAACTTACCTTGAAACGTTATAACGCAATTTCAAAAATAATAAACAAACTCGTAGATATTATGTTGTAGTAATACTTACACGCGCGTGCGCTCTTTATGACTTAAGCCTGGGCACTGCACGGACACTATGCGGCGTGGGGGTGGAGGGCAAGATAAGCGAATCAAAAGAAACGGGACAAAAGGTGGCCGGGATAGGGAATAGTAAGAAACGCGTTGTTTCGTTTTGACATCAAAAGTAGGTAATAATGTAATAGTGTAGTATTTTGGAAAGCCCAAATAACAATCCTAGTCATTAAATGTTTTTAAATAACCGTCAGATTCGCAAAAAAATATAAATATCCATCATTTTGAGTAAATATCCGATAAAAATGGTTGAAAATGAGTATTTATCCATTTCGGATAAATACTCGAGTAAATATCTTCCGAGAATTTATCCTCCGCCCATCACTACTCGTGGGGTATCATATGAAAGAGCGCTTTTTGCATATTCTCCACCATTTTTTTTAGGCCGCATGGTTTTTGACGAAAAATGTTAAATTTTTACACCTTTTCTCCGGAGTTATCATAGCATAGAGAAAAATCTGACAGAAAAATAAAACAATATCTCTAAACAGCGCGCTCTTTCAGAAATCAACAAAAATAACATAGTTTCACTATCGGTCAAGAGATGGCACTTACCTGCAACTGCAGTATAAGTACACCGCAGTGTTAAAATTTTTCTCTGACGCAGGCCTCGCCGATGAGAATTTAAAAACATTTCACGTTTTATATGACGAGGATTCTGTAGGTACCTACGTACGGAACCCTCAGTGCGCGAGTCCGAGTCGCTCTTGACCGGTTTTTATTTATTGGTAGATACGGCTAAATAATAACAGCCACACGGGTCGATGTTTACGGTTAAGCAACGCTTGCCTAGGTTGGTCTGTGGATGGGAGACCATCTTAACATGCCGAGTTTCCTCCGTGCCTCGGAAAGCACGTTAAGCCGTTGGTCCCGGCTGTCATTTGTAGATCTTTGGCAGTCGTTACGGACTGTCAGAAGCCAGTAAATCTGACTCCAGTCTTGCCAAGGAGTACCGTGTTACCCAGTTAATGGGTTGTGCAGGTCTGGTAGGCAGCCGCTCCACGTAAAACACTGGTATTCAGCTGAATCCGGTTTTACTGGAAGCCGACCCCAATATTGCAATATAGTTGGGGAAAAGGCTAGGCAGATGGTAGATACCCACCCATACGCATCAAGCCCTAACAAAGCAATACTGTCCGACTGGAAATCCTAATATATATAAAATTCTTCCGTTACTCTGGAGTGACTGACAGACAACGCACAGTCGAAACTACTGGTCGTAGGAAGCTGAAATTTGTCTTGTAGGTTCCTTGGGGAGTTTAGTTGAGCACTTAGAGAGGATTTCCCGAAATTCCTACGGGAACAGGAAAAAACGGGATATAATGCGCGTACAAAGTGTCGGGAAAAAGCTAGTTTGATATGGTTGTTGAACCTCCTGTTTGACCTTCCTTGGGGTGACCGTGAGCCATCATTTAATCTGCCGGAGTCGGACTATTCAAAAAAGATACCGAGGCTCCGGAACACAAAGGGCACATGAAGGAGCATGGATGGGTTTTAGTCAGTAGAGGTCTGGCACTCCCTCCCGCTCCGCCCAGAGCGGGAGAAGTCATTTGATGATTTCTTATCCCTAAAAAAAAGGCATCATTTGATGAAAATTTGTGTCTATAGATAGACTAGATATGTTTTTACATGCAGATGTTCTCCAATCAATCAGGAACTTTAGGACTTTCAAAGGTTTACCGTAGCTTTGTGATCTTAATTACAGACCAACTGCATGGTCAATACCGAAAGTTATACCTACCCGCTGTTCACTAGTAGTACGAGCAGGTACAATGCGAATTAGAATAGGATCGTTTAGCGCCATGTTGTGACGCCATGCTGTCAATTCAAACCAGTTAGGTAGGGTGAGCAAAGCAAAATGATTATTATTTAAATTATGATTTACAAATATTGAGTGAAAAAAGTGTTATGGTATATGTAGTTTAAAATATAACTATAGTTTACGCCAGATAAATGTGGAATAAAGTACATTGACCCACATACATTTATTGACTTTCTTAAGATCAAAATCAGAAATAATGACATAAAGGTGTCCTGAATCGACTTCTATCGTGATCCTTTACGTTCTCTATACTTTACGCCAGATAAACGTGGAATAAAGTACATTGACCCACATAAATTTATTGACTTTCTGATCAAAATCAGAAATAATGACATAAAGCTGTCCTGAATCGACTTGTATCGTGATCCTTTACGTTTCCTAATAATGAAAATCAGTTCTTAATTTATTGTTCTAGTATCTACGAAGAGAAATTATATTTGGAAAAGGTCATTGTACTTTATTCCACGTTTATCTGGCGTAAACTATAGTAATGAAAAACATTTCTTAATTTATTGTTCTAGTAGGTATCTACGAAGAAATATTAGGGAAAGGTCAATGTACTTTATTCCACGTTTATCTGGCGTAAACTATACCTAATAATGACTTATAGTACATATAATTTTTAGCTGATTTACTAGTATTAAACGTTTGCATTTAAATTTTATATACAACTAAGTTTTCTTTGCAAACCGTATATTCAATAGCTAAGTATCAATAAAGTGCAATTATATCTCTTTGTATTTCTTCACTGAAGTTCGAATCTAGGCGCCTTTTGCTGAAAGCTTAAAGGCTACGGCTTTGTGCAGATAGCTTAGCTCGGCTCACTGGATCACTGTGAGATCCGACGATACTAGGCTGTTATCTATTGGCCGTATCGGGAAATTGTTTTACAGAACTGTCGAAGGATGAAAGCCACAGGAATATAAACATGAAAGCATATATGTATTAACCAAGTGGCTTCTAGCTTTTGGTGTGGTACATGGTTGTGATATGTGTATGTATCATTTCTTGCTTATAATTTTCACAGTTAGCTCATGTGTCAGGAATTTGTGATATGTGTGTATCTAAAATCTCTTGCTTTTACTTAGATACACATCTTACATGTATAGATGATTGACACGCCAAATATGATTGCTCGTATATCATAGCCATTCGTTGGGAAGCCGGTTAACTTTACACCTATTGTCCAAATTAGACATGACCATGAAAGCCGTGATCTATAGCCACTCGATGATGTTTTAGATTCTTTAAATGAGTTATAACACCGCCTTGGATCTAACTGTAAACGTGTTTTAATTATTCAATGATTAAATAATATTAAAACCTATACACCCGCACTTCTGAGGACCTTAAAACGTCACTGATGCCATGTCCAGGTTTAGCAGACCCACTGAAACCAACTAGTTTACCTAAATATGTACGTAATGTACATTTACTATCGGCTCGAAAAGAAGTTTAAAAAACTTCACATACCTAACTACCTAAAATAAGCTAATTAACTTCCATATAACCTGAACATAGCTTTGGTTATCAATAGACATTTTATTTGACTTGTATAACCGCCAATATACTTCATGTTACCATGTTACCAGCCGGTCGATTCTGTTGACATCTCACCGTGATCACCTAGGTGGAGTGAACGACAAGTGTGCTGTCATTCTTATCTTGTTTGTATGGTTTGACAACTCACTTGTCGTTCACTTCGCCTAAGTGTTCTCTTCGACATGTTTACAGAATCGCACTGCTGTACAATGTTATCTAGGTATCTTTATGAAAAGGATGGAAACATGAGGAATAGATTAGATTAGCTGGCAACAACATACAGTTAAAAGCTTTTGTAGTGTGTATGCGGGGCGTAGGAAATGTGGTTATTGGTGCAAGTGTAGGTATCTATCTTTTTGCCTCGAAAGGTAAGTGCTCAAAATTATTTAGGTGTCCTCATCATCTGCCTAGCCTTTTTCCAAGTATATTGGGGTTGGCTTCCCGTCAAACCGGGTTCAGCTGAATACAGTGTTATACGTGGAGCGGCTGCCTACCAGACCTCCACAACCTATTAACTGGGTAACACGGTACTTCTTGGCAAAACTGGAGTCAGATTTAATGGCTTCTGACAATCCGTAACGACTGCCAAAGATCTACAAATGACAGCCGGAACCAACGCCTTAACGTGCTCTTCGAGGCACGAAGGAAATTCGGTATGTTAAGATGGTCACCCATCCACAGACCAATCTTGGCAAGCATTGCTTAAACTCAGTATAAAACATACCCACACATAATATTGTAATGCACAAAGCATATTGATTGGTTATCACCATTTTTTAAACAGAATATAATATTCATAAATATCTCAATTCAGCGACGGACTTTCAGTGCAAGATTTACACTTCCTGCGAAAAACATCGAAAGTGCAGAAATGCAAACATGCACAACGGCAGAAGTGAAAACTTGAACATTAAATTTAAGTTTTCACTTCTGCCGTTGAGCATTTTTGAATTAACCGTCTTACGAATTTTCTATCAGGTCACGTGTCCTGACGCGAGTTTAACATTTTATACCCATCCTAATAAAATTGCTCAACGCCACTAAAGAAGTTTTCACTTAAAAAAAAGCTGTTTATTACAAAATTAGAATCTGTTTATCTCTTTATTACAAAATTAGAATCTGTTTATCTCTTTATTTGCGAGTTTCCGATATTCCGGCAGTGTTGCAAGCGCCATGATCACGGAGTACTAGTGACTAGTGGTACAGCTAGTGGTTACTCCGTGATCATGGCGCTTCCGTTATAAACTATTCTAATGTTAGTGACCATGGAAGTTTGAAACAATATATTGTTACAAAATGTGTTGAAAAGATTTTTTTTTGAAAGAAAAAGAAAGAAAGAAACGAATTTATTCGGCACACACGGATTCACACAATGTAGGTACAATTAAAGGGTATAAAACTAAGTTTGGAAAACAATAACATTGTGTGCCCCGCGGCTGCGCCAAATAGGTTCAGTTCAGCAAAATGCCGGACAACTAGGTGCTGCCTGACGCTGATTTTCAACTGCACCTTACGTTGAAGTGTATGGACGTCAACCAGTTTTGTAGGGTATTAAATATACAGGTAAATACCTAATATGTTTAAGTGTAATAAACGATACATAAATATAGTTTCGTGTCCAGTGATATATAATGTATAAAAAAAAGTTTTTTAACTTTATTGTTGATCCCATACTTAGCATAGTTTTTAATGATGAGATTATTATCACCCCCTGAAATATCACCAATAAATTAAACTTCACTCTGTAGGTGCTCACGGTAAATTTTTGCTGCTATTATTCACAAAATAGAAGTTTTCTCGTAGGTATGTCTTTTTTTTTTTTTTTTTTTTAGGGATGGGAAATCATCCAATGACTCCTCCCGCTCTGGGTGTAGCGGGAGGGAGTGTCAGACTTCTACTGACTAAAACCCATCCATGTTCCTTCATTGCCCTTTGTGTTCCGGAGCCACGGTGTCTCTTGCGAATAATCCCGCGACTCCGGCAGGCTCGTAGGTATGTCTAACACCCGTATACTTAGTATCTCACTGCAGAAAATCAGAGAAGCAATATTGGAGTAACCTCTCTGTTCGGTTTATTTTGAGTGCAAAGAAATACAGCCTTGGCGGCTTTGCACTGCAATATAGCCCTCTGCGGGGTTGATAAACTGCGTCGTATATTTTGGCTATTTTCATGAAAATATTTTATGTTAGAAAGTAAATATTCGCTGGATGTGTTTATTTGTTCTAGGTTTGTAATAAAATGTCTGCTTTTTCAACAGAGTGAAAGAAAGTGGTGTAGTTTTTCAGCATGATATAGAATCTTTGTAGGGAATTTTAATAAACGCGGTATTTTTTTGTATCAAACGATTTAACCGGTACATTAATTGATTTCTCCTTTTTATGTCGCTTTTAATTTTTGTAATCGAGTTAAAAAAAGATGGAGGTTCTCAATTCGGTTGTTTTTGTATGTTTGTTACCTCATAATTCCGTCATTTATGAAACATTCTTGTTTTATGTGAAAGGATATACTTTCCTATTGGCCCCATTTAAATTTCATTAAAATTGGTTAAGTAGTTTGGCTTTTAAATTAAAATACTGGTAGTCATTTACTTAGATAAAGTATTTAGTGACGTATTTTGTTTGTCATTCAAGTAAACGAAGTTGCGTATTTTGGTTTCCTGCTACTTTCCAGTGGTAATATTAGGTTTCGGGTACCAATAAAAGGCGAAAAAAAAAACTTTTTACAAAAATATACAACCGACTTCCAAATAAATAATTAAATAAACAATACAAAGTTCTATAAAATAACTTTATTTTTGAGTCGTTTGTTTTTTTTGTAATTTACATTTTTATTTTTTTCTGTAAAAAAGTGTTTTTATTGTTTAATTGATAAGGTTTCCTCTGAACACAATCTCACCTGATGGGAAGCGATGCAGGTGTGGTCAACAATGGAGCACGCGTTACTAGTAGCAACTTAGGAAACCCTGACTCTGGCAGGCCACTCTTGAGCTTTACAAATTCAAACCAATTGAAGGTTTAGGTATCTTAAATGTTTTTTTTTTTTGAAAGAAAGAAAGAAAATTGTGTTTATTGACATTATACCGTGATGATTAGGCCGAAGATGGAAGCGAGTTTCACCCGGAATCCTCTTACACAGAGAAACTGGCTATCATACCTCTAACTGCCGGAACACAACAATGCACACTGCTGCAATGCTGTTAGCATTGTTGTTATGGCGACAGACTTAGACATGATGTTGGTAGCTTGCCAGGCGGACTTAGAACAAGTCCTACCACCAACCAAACCGAGCAAAAGATTTACCCCCGCTGGGAATCGACCCGGGACCTCTGGGTCTGAATCAGGTGGTATAACCACTAGACCACTGAGGCGGTTAGTGTCACCTGTTTAGCACCACCCGGGGACCACGTGTAGGGATTCGCTGAAGGGTATTCTCCTACGGACGCGGGTGACTCGGCCCCCAAAATTTATTCTAATTCTATAATATCTATTGATATTATAGTATTAGAATATATTCCTGTTTATTCGTTTTTAGTGACTTTATAAACGTTAAGCTAATGAAATGAGTTCTCTAAAATAAACCTACCCAAACGAGAAGTTAGTAATCGCATCTATAAAATCGTCTATCGCCATTTGTATTGAGTGCGTCATTACCATTCGACGCTAAGTAGGTTAGCGCCATAATCTCTTTTATTGTTCTTCTGCATTAGTTCAATCCAAACAATATGAGAATTGTTTTTGTTACATCATACAATGAAGGTTATGGGGTGATACACTTCTCCTTGGATTCGATTAAGACTTATGTTGGATTGTTCCACCGAGTTTTGTCGCGTTTCCTCGCGTGTTTCGAAAAGCACGTTAAGCTAATGGTCCTGCAATATATTCTGCCGGTCTATATATTCTATCGACATATCACCGTGGTCACTTAGGTGTAGTGAACGATAAGTGAGCTATCATTCCACCTTAATTGTATGGTTTAACAGCTCGATTCGTGATCACATCATCGGACATCCAGCCGCACTGCAATTTGCCATCCCTACCTTGTTGCTATATTCCACCAACTCGCACTAAGCGCTTCCAAGCGTCTTTCATAATGCGCACAGCAAAGGAGTAGTAGTCTTTGCCTGCGTCTGTGTTTCCGAATGCTTACATCCCTTATCTTTTCAAAGTTAGAGTGAACAGGCTACTTCTGGGTAAGCTCGCTCCATCGTAGACTTTGTCTCTGTCATCTCTGACCAAGACTGGAGTCAAGAGCAACCCCATATCAAGTATAAAAAAAACATCGCCCAAGTCTTCACTTCGACATGTTTATAGAATCGCACTGCTGTAAACATGTCACCGTGTAAACTGTGAAGTGGACACAAAGTGAATTTTTAATCCATACAACAAGATGGAATGACCTCACTAGACCTCAATAGATCGGCTGGCTGTCGTTCGATCATCTTTGACAGTCGTGACGTGTAGCTAGAAGCCAGGAAAACTGACATAGGTCTTAGAAAGGGATATCATAATACCGAGTTTTGTGTTGTTGAGGTCACTTAGGCAGGTACTCCATATCCAGCTGCTCCGCTTAAAATGGAAGCAATATGTCTAGTCTAATCCGAACATAAAGATAAAAAATGAAGACAGTTGGGAAAAGACTAGGCATATTAATTTGTTCCGCCAAACCTTCGGACATCTACATATAAGTATATTACACTAGCTGATGCCCGCAACGCCCGCTTGAAAAATTATATACTAAAACTTCCCCGAAAACCACTTTATCCATTGGTGAAAACAGCATGAAATCGGTGCAGAAGTTTTTGAGTTTATAACGAACAGACAGACGCAGCAGAGGACTTCGCAAATCAAGTGTAGATCTAAGAGGCTCAAGCCCCTCCCTCCCCAAAAGCTCGAGATATATTTGGTAGTCCTGGATCCGCCCCGGCTGCAAATAAACACCTGTTTCTGAAAACCGTTTAAATTAAATCCGGTCTGTATCTAATTTCAGGGTATTCATGTTTTTCTATTGTTACTTCGGCCTTCCAATCACAACGGCTAACATTCGATTCAAAAGCAGATTAAAAGATCAGATATTTAATTTTGATTTCGATAACCAGATGGAATCCGATGAGCCGCTTTAGGACGATGAATATTTGAGCTCGTGGCTAAAGAATACCAGCCGCATGGGTCGATCTTCAAGGGCACTTACCGGGATCAGCCTGTGGATGGGTGACCACCTTTACATACCCAGACACCTCCGTGCCTCGGAAACCACGTTAAGTCGTTGATCGTTTTGTAAAACATCACATGATTTAAAAGAGTGTCAGTGGAGTTTCTTGCACGTTCTTCTCCATAGAGATCAACGCTTTGGAACGTGCAAATAGCCTCATGTTTTTGACTGACCGACCTTGACAATTCAAAAGTGCCTGTAAATGGTTTATTTGAAATAAATGCTTTGAATCTTGAATCTTGAATCTTTGATCCCGGCTGCCATTTGTAGATATTTGCCAGTCGTTACTCGTTACAGATTGTCAGAAGTCTGAAAATCTGACACCAGTCTAGAAAGACCAAGAAGCCCAAGCAGTACCGTATTACCCTTTCTGAATCTGAGGGCTAATTCACGTAATGTTATGACGCGCCGATTAAGTTTTAGTGCAGTTGCAATTAAGTTTAAGTTCGAGTGATAAACGGTATTCTTGAAATTTTTGAATTGCGCGTAAATTGCGCGTGAACTGTACGACAACCAAACTTACTGACGGTGGAGAGAAAAAATATTATTCATTAAATAATCGATTAGAAACGAATCAATTTCAATGAATAGGGCGTTATTATAATATTAAAAATTAAACTTAAGCTTATTAGCTGTCATTTTGGGATGTCAAACAAATAGTAGAATACCGATCATGTTGCGTTCTGACGCACGCACCAAAGACGCGCAACAGTAGAATGCCATTATTGCGCTCGCGTGACGCAAACTTGACGCGAGCGTGTCTGAGCTGTCAGACACGCTCGCGCTTACCGCTTACCGCTGGGTAGAGAATTAGAATAGCGTTCTTTTGATCGAAACTTAACTTCAACTGCACTGCAACAGAACTTATTTAGTTACGTGAATTAGCCTACAGGGTTGACTGGTAGCCAACCACAATATAGTTGTGTGAAGGCTAAATAATCATTGTTATCAGTGACAACAATATCACACATAGCCTTTCTGTGTTTATAATGCAAGATTATTTTTAATTCATCGCCACCAACTAAAGTATCGACTTTATCGTTGGGTATTTTAAGTTGCTAATTCAGTGATGATTTGAAATTCGAATTCCAAAATATACCAAAAAGATATGGATTGCAATGGATTTTGGACTTTGTACTGTCCGACGTATAGTTTATAATTGCGAAATATGATTATAATCTCGGATTCTGAACTCAAATGGCCACAACTTCAATCCCCCCCTCGTTTGTTTCTCCACAAACAGCCAGCCACATAACAAACAGCCGCAATAATGATGGCAAAAGGAAACAGCATCATTTATTCCGTCTCGCTGCATTCATATCCAGCCTTCAGTGACAAATATCATACTGAGAGAGACAATGGAAGCCCTCCATTGTGATGTGAACTGGCATTTTTTAATCCTGAATTCTATTCGAGCCTGGGGGCGAAACGCTCGTTTCGGTATTTTTTGCTGAACTTTTTTGTTATGTTAAAGGTTTTATTTTTATGTACGTTTTATTTTAGTCACGTGAAATATTTGTAGGTACATTTTTTCCTGGAATAAAATTCCCTTTGACAACTTGCTCTTTAGTTCTTTTGATATAATGTTAGGTATTTTGGTAGTTTTTTGTGGCAAGATTTTAATGTCCATGACATTATTTATCAAAACTTTTGTCTAGCCAAAGGTCCCAGTGTTTTTCTTTATCCGTTCATCATGGACGCCTCTAAGTCGTCACTCCAGCATTTTCTTGGCCTTCCTCGGCGATGACGCCTGTCCTGGTTTTTTGACATTATCAATTCTTATACCAGTCAACAGCTTGTAGTTTTTATTTCTAGTCTCATTTGCATTAGTCTGCCATCAACGCAGAGTAACTTTGTAAAGAACTTTAGGTAGTTAGGAAGCCAAAATATCGTGCCAAAATATTTCAAGCGCAGAATAACTTTCCGGCTATCACCTTTGCGCCAAAATAACAGCTTTTGCATCTCAAATATGAGAGCAGAGCCCCGGGGACTACAAGCTTCTTGTTTAAAGCAACACAACTGGAAAAGTTTCAGGAAAATCACCCCTGTTTACCATTTTAATGTCCACTTAAACCGTATGCCATAAGTCTTAAACTTGATGAGTCATGAATCATTTTCCAAAAATATTCCGTGAACAATCCAGGGGTTTCGTGTTAAGGCATTACTATTTCTTGATGTACAGACAGACTTATAGTCCAAGTAAGGTTATAAAGGAACATTATTTTTCGTTCTGGTCGTCTCTGGAAACCAGCCTTAACCTCCAGTTATATACGAGTAGTTATTATATAGAGGTTTTCCTTGTTTTGGTAAAAGTAATCACTTTGGTAGGCGCCAGATAATCTTGCAATAAAGTACATTGACCTTTCTCTAATATCCCTTCGTAAATATCCTAACAATAAATTAAGAACCGTTTTTCATTACTAGAGAACGTAAAGAATCACGATAGAAGTCGATTCAGCACAGTTTTTCTTTTTTTTTTTTTTGTCTTTATACCTATCTATATTTCTGTTTTTGATATTATGAAAGTTAATCAATGTATTTGGGTCAATGACCTTTATTCATATTCATTTATTGCATTTCATGTTGTTTACAGGTTGTTACATTATGATAGTTCCAAACAATGAACCCTGCTAGGGCACAGCAATGTATAGGCGACAGGTTTTAATTAATTTAACATGCTATCATTATTCATTATTCATTATTCACATAATTTGTTGATATAGAATAATTTAAAAAAAATAATTATTATTATACATTATGTCATTCTTATAAACTAAATAAGCAAATTATCATTTTCATTATTGCACATTTATCTGGCGTCTACCAAAGCCTCGCTCAGCGCAAGTGAATCTAATTGTTGGTTTTTAACAAACACATTTATCGCTACGTATCCTCGCACATCTCTATTGGAAACGCAGCTTTAATTTATTTAGGGACATTTTCTATCGCAATGCAGGTATGTCAGTCCCATCCTTTCCTTCTCTTTAAACAAATCAGTCGTATCTGGGCCATTAACCTAAACAGCCTCTTCGCATCATCGCTATTTGGCTGAGCCAAGATATTATTAAAGGAGCCGTTTGTTTTTGTTTCTGCTGGGAAAAAATGCATTACCTACGCATACCCTCCCACTCCCTCCCGCATTGTCTTAGTGGGGGTGGACTGGGAGATCGGCGTAGCCTTTGCGTCCAGTCCACCTCTGCCGACCACCCGCCTTCACAGCGGGCCCTTCAGCGCCCCACAGGGGTCCCCTGGGGGAGGGCCGGGAACCTCCGACGATGGTAGTGATGCGTGCAATGCGGGCGGAGGCGCCCCCGCGCCTGTCGCCCGCCCATCACCACCGCGAGGAGGGAGAAGAGGACGTCTTCTCCGACCTCGCCTTCGTCTGCGGAGTGGCGCAGCGAGAGGATCGTCCTCCCGCGCGCGCTCCGCTGCCTCCTTCTGCGAGATGACATCCTCGCAAAAGGAGGCTACCGCGGCCCAGGACTCCTCACTCCCCAGCATGCATCTGACCACGCTGGGAAGTGAGAGGTCCTGTCCGATCTCCGCAGTGTCACAAAGGTGCCTACGTCAAATCTGTTCAACCTCAAGACCCTAACCAAATCATTTCTCTCAGACTCATACCGGACACAGTCTATCAATAAGTGGTGTAAGTCTTCAACAACTCCACACTCCACACAGTTAGAGGAGCAGCTTTGTAAATGTAATGTGGCATCTTATAGAAAATTCAGCAGGAAGATGGCAGGTGTTTAATTTATTCAAAAGATTTTGGCAAACTTTTGCCAACTTTTTTGTTTTCGAGGCGGATTTTTATCGGACTTTTAAACATGTTCAATATTTAAGACTCGTTTAAGTAAGCGTACTGTCACTTTTGGAGGGACCGAGTTATGAATAATTTAGGCTAGCCATTTGCATATCATGAAAGTATTCCTAGACAAAAGCCATTGGGCTAAATTCTTGGCTCAGTTTATTGTTTTCAGTTGAAGTTTTTTACCAATACCTAACTGAAATCTATACTTAAATTGATTCAGTGCCAATAGAAACAATCAATTTAACGGATAAGCTTCTATTACGGAAACTAGGCGATCTGTAATCTATTCTAAGAATTCAGTTCCGTTTTCTTTCTATTATGCAATACGTAATATAATTTCAATCAAAGGAAGTCCTCTCTGGACCTGCTTTCCTGCAGTTAAAGAAAACAAAAAACAAAACACATTAAAAGTATAAACATGACGAACTCTTTGACCAAAAGCACTGTAGTTTATAATATCTAGAAGAATAATTGTCACTGGTTGATGCGCGTTCTTTCTACATTCTTTCATTAAGCCTAAAATACTTGTAACAATATTATTGTACAAGCAGTCTCAATATTCAATCGTATTTTCCAGAGTCGCACAAAGCAGTATCGAGTTTAAATCAATTTGCAATGCACACAAACGTACAAATGGAATCGACTTCAAACGTTCTTGTTATTTGCACGTCTTCTTTCTCCGTAAATCACTTTCTATCAGCTTCACAAGAGGTTTCCACTAAAGTTTTAGTAGAAAATACTCGGCTAGAAATATAGGTAGGTATTAGTTTTTCGGACAAACTTGGATGAGCTGTCGTAATCGTGATGGATTTATTTGAGAAGTTGGTCCACATGATTTGTGGCTTATCAAATGGATATAGTTATTTATGATACAAGAGCGGTAAGTTGGTCTTTACAAACGAGTAGACAAATGTAAGCCCGAGACGAAGTCGAGGGTTTACCATAGTCACGAGTTTGTAAAGACCAATATCCGCTCGTGTGTCATACAACGTTTTTCGACACATTATATAAATAGATAATTAAACAAACTTTTTCATTATCTATTAAAATTTCAAACAAAACAATAATTTGTTAATCATTCAAAAGCGTTCTCGTGATTTTGGCGGCTAGAGACCATTTTCTGCAATTGGCGCCTCATTCAAGATATCAGGTGGAGTAGATTCCATATTTAGATCTGATTCCTCGCTTGAACACATATTCTAATTATTATTAAAAGTCGCAACTATCTTTGACGTCTGTAATTGAAAACGGCGCGAATTTGCGAATGGGGAAACGTGTGCGTTTTTAAAATAAGAACGCGCTTCCTTTTGCGTTTGCGTCTGCGTGAAACATTTTAGTAGAATTATATATATTGTAAATTGTATTATATATTGTATCAATCGGATTCTTTGACAAAATCATTTATTTATAAGTTAAATTTTTAAATTGTCTCCTTGAGCCCTTATTGATACCCCACTCGATAGGTTAAAAAAAGCTGAAGTCATTAAAATGGCACTGAAGCTCAGATATTTTAATTTTTATATACCTATACAGTATCATTCTCACTATGACGAATCTAACGACACCTTTCAAGCTAAAATCTATCAAGACACAGGGTTAGGCTACAGTGTGCCAAAGAAATATGACATCATACATACACTCGAAAAAAACCTAAACTGTAACAGTCGGGTAATTAGGACTACATCTATTGTCTCATTTTTTCTTCAATATTAAAGTGCGACAAACCTTCTGAGCAAAAAGTTCTTCACAATAAAAAAACACGTATGGAACGCTTCCGGAACGGACGCAGACGGAAGCATTTTTGGCTGACGGATGCAGACGGATTGAATTCTTATAATTATATTGTTTATGGAAATTTAAAAAAAATACCGTAAAGAATACGCACGGCGCCATACATCGGAGCGTGCGGTAAAGTAGGTACTTAGGTGAGAGTACCTACTTCACCGCACGCTCCATTGTATGGTCCGTAATTTTGAACTTTCGAACAATGTATACAGGCTTCGTAAATGCATTTTATGAGCAAATGTGTCGAAAAAGTATTTTTCTTACACAAAATTTTGGTCATAATTTAAATTTATAATATTTGCTTTGTCTTGATTTTCAAAACTTCTATGCAACCGCAAAACCATGTCATGTTTTGACATACCAATTCCTACCATGCACTTTTTCATGGATTTGCTAAATAAATTGTATTCTGTTCCTTTCTTAGTCAAATTATTTTGTTCTTATTTCAGAGTTGGAACAGTTGTTATCCCATGAAAGATTAAGTATTTTTGTATTTCATTCCTGACCTAAATGTACTACGGTTAGATGTGTAAACTTCAGGAACGTGAAGAAACGGACCATTACTTGAATGATTATTCCTACTTTAATCCTTTCACGGTAACCCAGAACTAGTAAAACACCTATAAATCAGGTAGGTATACTATTGCAAATCCTAAAATCTTACCAAACTTTACCAAAAGTAATATTTTAGAAAGTGGTATTCTATCAACTGATTGATATTCGGTTCTATTAAATAAAAACCCTTTTATTCCTTTGTTTGTTGAGGCTCGTGACTTTTCATAAGTATTTTTAGGGTTCCGTATCCAAAGGGAAAAACGGGACCCTATTACTAAGACTTCGCTGTCTGTCTATCTGTCAATGGGCTGTATATCAAGAACCGCGATAGCTAGACAGTTGAAATTTTCACAGATGATGTATTTCTGTTACCGCTATTACAACAAATACTTAATTAAATATTTAAGGGGCGAACACAATAAACTTGATTTTTTTACCGTTTTCATAAATAATGGCATCGAACCCTTCGTGCGCGAGCCCGACTCGCACTTGGCCAGTTTTTTATAGTTGCTTCGATTTAGGGTCGCAATAGCGGTCACTGTCTTTTCCCTTATACCGCTTCGTATGAACTCGACCAAAAAGTATGAATAGTTTTTCATTCGTAATAAATGACTCGCATACAATGTGGATACTGTTTTATGTATTTGTTTTTAGGAGTCATAATAAAAACAGTAGGTAACTTTTATTGCCACAGGGTAAAAACCGCTACACTGGTAGCGACTAGAGGTTTCATTGCTAATAAAAGGTATAAGTGACCACTAAATCAATTGCGTTAAATCAAAGTTCAGGTATCATAGCCATAGCCATTGATTTTTAGGGTACGGAACCCTAAAAATCAATAGCCATTGATTTTTAGAGTTCCGTAGCCAAATGGCAAAAACGGAACCCTTATGGATTCGTCATGTCTGTCTGTCCGTCCGTATGTCACAGCTACTTTTCTCCGAAACTATAAGAACTATGCTGTTGAAACTTGGTAAGTAGATGTATTCTGTAAACCGCATTAAGATTTTCACACAAAAATAGAAAAAAATGTTTTTTTTTTCTATTTTTGTGTGAAAATCTACACTACACTAATACATTTTGGGGGTCCCCATACTTAGAACTGAAACTCAAAAATTTTTTTTTCATCAACCACATACTTACGTGTGGGGTATCTATGGATAGGTCTTAAAAAATGATATTGATTTAGTTTGCGCGAGAGACACTTCCAAAGTGGTAAAATGTCCTCCCCCCCTGTAACTTCTAAAATAAGTTTGAACGAGATCTAGTAAGTAGTTTTTTTTTTGTTTTTACTATTGAAAGGCACAGGTTTGACCACTATCTCACCTGATTGTAAGCGATGATGTGGCCAAAGATAGAGCACGTTTGCCTAGAACTAACCTATTCACCCTTGACTTAAAGACTCCTAGGTCGTAGTTATCAGAAAACACAGACTCTGGCAAGGAATTCCACTCCTTACCTGTATATAAATGTGTTCCCAAAACGTTCTGTGCGTGTGAGTGATGTCAATTTTATGGAAAGTTGACAATGCCGTTTCTAGCAGCGAGGGATCAATGTAGGTTCTATTGTAGAAAACCTTTTCTTCCTTGTTTGTTAAGGCTCTTGACTTTGCATAAGTATTACTAGTCCACCCTTCCTTTTTACTTGATTATGCCAAAGGGTGAGGGTAGGAATTTAATTTAGCAGCGAAGTATAGTCGTTATTTTGAATGTAGTCCGTTTAGAGAGTTGAGTCACTGATAAACTGGGTGGGGAAAATATGCTGCTAACTGGATGTTTAAAAACATAGTCATATGCTTAGAATAATAACGCATAGAAGCCGCATCTAGAACAAAACCCGAGCAAAATCGTGTGTCCACTTCATTTTCTTTGTGTGCGTGAGCCGAATGTGTCTACGTTCCTCTAACGCACACAGATATTGCTTTCAGTGATACCATTACTAAGCCGTTACCCACAAAATATGGGAAGACGCATTACTATTTTGCTATCAAGGCAAGTATTTTATGTTGTAGGGAACTGGAAAAGGTAAACATGATTTTTCATGTAATATGACATATTTTTTCGGAAGGTATAATTCAATTTATTTCAAAATAAAAGGAAATAAATCGCATAAAGAATGAGATATTGTTCAATGCGTTTAGAATGCTTGATGGGTTATAATTATAAACAATGTTAAAACATCGGGTTTGATATGAATTAACAGTAAGTATTGTATTTTAAAATTACAAAAATGAAAAACATGAATGAAAGCAATGTGGGTATTTTTTCCTCACAAATAGCAACACTGTGTTATGACAAGTTAGGTTATTAGAATTTTGTTTTATTTATCGATTTACGTAAAAATAGTGCATAGAATGTGAGTACTTATTTGTGAAACGTTATTTTATCACATTTTTTTGTTTTCCTGTACTGCATACTTGTACTAAGTCGGTGTTAAAAAACAAAGAAATAAAACTAAAAATACCGACTTCCGAAATTCACGTAATTTTATACTTTGTAGTGTTTTTTTGCATTAGTAAGAGTGCTTGTAAAAAAAAATTACAATCTTTTTAACCGTGTAGATATTATCTATTTCGTTTAAGGTATCGCGTAGAAACATGTTTTGAAAAGGAACCAAGAAAATGTCACTGAAATAGACTTGCCCGAGGCGAAGTTTTTATGTTCAAAGTAACAGATTTTATCTATACTAATATTATAAAGCAGAAGAGTTTGTTTGTTTGTTTGTTTGTTTGGTTGAACGCGCTAATCTCAGGAACTACTGGTCCGATTTGAAAAATTCTTTCAGTGTTAGATAGCCCATTTATCGAGGAAGGCTATAGGCTATATATCATTACGCTAAGACCAATAGGAGCGGAGCAGTAATGAAAAATGTTACGCAGACGACGTTGCACGGGTCAGCTAGTTACATATATTATTTATTTTGGAAGACAACAACCGTACTGTGAAGATAATATAATATAACATAATATAAAATTAAATTAAGTCTAAGGGTAGTTTTTTTATTTTTTTTTATTTGTGATGGGTTTGCTCTTGACACTAGTCTTTGTCAGAGATGACAGAGACAGGGTCTACAATGGAGCGAGCTTACCCAGAAGGAGCCTGTTCACTCTAACTTTGAATAGATTAGGGTTGTAAGCGTTCGGAAACACAGGCGCAGGCAGAGAGTTTCACCCTTGTGCTGATGTGCAACATAAAATACGATTTGAAACGCTTAGTGCGAATTGGTGAAATAGCAACAAGGTGGGATGGTAAGTTGCAGTGCGTCTGGATGTCCGATGGTAGGTGGCCGGTGGTCGTGGAGTTCTTGGGCACACTCACCGAAGTACAATCTGTAGAAGACCTACAAGCAGGCAACCTTGCGGCGATGAGCCAAGCTGTGAAGCTTGAAGTTACAGTACAATCCACGTTTCCACGGATAAAATAACTAGTATAATAACGTGATGCGTGATTTTAGAATGGTAAACAATGGTCGCTATCGATGATTGCATGTCTCTAGGATAGATTGTGTCCAGAGATCCTCTGATGCTTTACCAATATGGGGCTATAACAGACTTAACACACACTTGCTGATTGAAATCTCAAAATATTTCTTTTTAAAAGCAACTATTAGTGAAGCCAAGTAAAATGAAAGCTTGTTCATAAATATTCCACAGGATTTTCAGTTCAACAGGTTCAGGGCAGGAACTGATGAATATATTGTTAGTACACTAACTGTGTGAGAGAAATAAATACAGTATTGAAGGTTCATACCTACAATACTTTTTTATTTCTTTCTTCAAAATCCATTCAAAGGTTGCGTTTTAGAGCTTTTAGCGATGAGAATGCCCATTGTGTCGCCCAATATAATGTTTTTTATTTATTCATTATTGGTTTACTTTTGACTCTAGTCTTGGTCCGAGAATCAGAATCAGAATCAGTTTTATTTGTTAACACAGTTACATATATACAGATCTTATTATAAATGACGAAAGAGCGCTATGTTATGCCAGGAGGCGTACAAATCATGGTGAGCAAGTAGCTCAAGATTACAAATTAAAATTTAAAATAAAATATACATTATCTGCGAATCATGAATCAGAATCATGCATGGTATTGAATTAAATTATTAAAAATGTCAAAATATCTACGTAAGGTTAAACAACTTAAAACAAAAAGATAATAATTGAATGTCAATATCGACAGTAAATTTAAATTTCAAATTAGATAGGTATTCATAATTTTAGACCGAGACCGATTTTTGCGAGATGACAGAGACAAAAGTCTACAGAGCGAGCTTACCCAGAAAGGTGTTCAATCTAACTTTCGGCCGACAAACTGCTACGTAGTTCGGTGGGAGTAAACAATATAAAAATAAAATTGGTCTAGAATAAATCATTTATTTTTTTATATGGTACATAATAAAGAGTATTCTGTTCTAATGTTATAGCTCTGAGTAATAACTGAAACGACGCGACGCCAACATAAAATTGCCATTCAGAATTATATCTCGAAGCGGTACTTTTGCATTTTATGTTTCATAACCTACTTTAAAATTAAGTTAATGCGTACTTTTGTGTTTAAAACAATTTGCTAATATATTATTGTTAAGAGTTATTTTAGGTACTGAACTCTTTTAGAGTTCTGTCATAGATAATGTAAGAACTGTAGCTTAGCGATACTGTAGTTATTATAGGTATAGTTCTTACCTATTGCCAAATACGTTAACAAAACCGGGCTGGGAATCTTCTCGGTAACTCTGCCCGACCTAGGAATTGATAATTCTCTTATTTTTATGCTGGCGATCTACAGTATATTATAAGGAGGTTAAGTTTGTGAGTTTGTTAGGTTGTAAGGGGTAATCTCTCCAGGGTTGCAGATTTTTTTCGAAAGAATCATCTCGGCCCTGCTAGTCTATTCTGTAAATAACCATTTCGATATCGACTTCACCTGAGTGACTAAGCTTACAAAGTGAACTTTATTTCACACATCATAAGGTCTTATATTTATACGAATTTGAAACCCGCCTCGGATTCCGCTGTCGAGACACGGAAATGTTGTTACAGAATAGCACTGCTGGACCGCAAAGGGCATTAGAAGCAACACGGATGGGTTTTACTCACTAAGAGTCTGTCATTCCCTTCATCTTCCCAGAGCGGGAGGAGTCATTTGATGATTTCCCATCCATAAAAAACTGGCCAAGTGCGAGTCGCACTCGCGTGCAAAGGGCTCCGTACCAATTTTTTTTTTTTATACAGACTTCTTATAGGTTTTCCTGTAATCTTTTAGTCTAAAACGCATAGCATAGTCGCATAGTCTATTTTAATTTTTTTCCAAATTTTAAGGTCAGTAGTTTTGGAGATAAGGGTAGGAATGGTCATTTTTGTTCTAAAAACTATTTATTTTAAAATTATGAAAAAAAAAGTAAAACATCCCTTTCATTTGATATGTCACACGATACAGTTTCAAAAACTTTTTAAAAATTCTGTATTGAACCAAAAGTGACGCCCATGTTTATAAAAAATATTCACTAACGTAACGCGTCCGTATTTGTGTTACAGAAGTATAATTTCAACAGAAACGGTCGAATGGATCCGGAGAAATCTGACTGTGACAGACGGGCAGACAGACTGACAGACAGACAGACACCCGAGTAATCCTATAAGGGTTCCGATTTTTGCTCGAAACTCTAAAAAAGGGGGTAATCTCTAAGCACGGTCGTAGTAAAATATTTTTAATCATCTAGCAACAATACAATCAACGGAGGTTCTCATCTGCCCATGTCACATCTCACATCAAACAATTTAATCTAACAAACAAGTTTAATTTAATTTCCTCACGACAAATAATATAGAACCCACATTCTATTCAACAGTCACCCTTGACCTATTTTCTGTACAAGTAAAGGGCGTAGCTTGCGGCCGCTACGCCGTAGCTCAGAGGTGCTACGGCGTAGCCTCGTAGAACTTTGTAGCACGTAGCATGAATTTATATTAGCTACGAAGAAACGTGAATGGTTTCTACATAGTTACGCACAATGGACGCGGTTCTTATTTTGTTGAACGTTGAACGAATTTTTATTATGGAGAAAAGAGCCTGTCTTGCTTTAGTCTTTGTTAAAAATGTTAGATATTTGGTAGAAATAATTTATTTTCCAACCACAAATCGACGAGAAATTTCATTTGTAGAACCCCACTATATTTTTTCTGACCCTGGAATAAACTCTCACGCTTAGCGGTAGAGCTTAATACAAATGTACATAAAACAACGAAGTTCTATTTTTTTTACTTATTATTGTCGTAACAAATGTTTGTACTGAAGTCATGTCTCGTTTTAATTTTACATGCTACCTCATGACATTTTCTAGAAGCGTAGGAAAACACTTTGCGTTAAAACCTAGGTGGCAATGTAAAACCTTTTAGTAAAGTAGTTACTGCATTAAGACCACGACACACATAATGTTTTCGCTCTTTATTTCTTGGCTCTTGTAAAGAATTGGAACCTGCTTTGGCGTTATGGGTTTTCATAATAATACATGCTAAGATACACAATGTCACGTCTTTCTCAGTAGGGTAACCTCGCACTAAAGAAGAAATGTTGAAAAGGCACCTGACATGGAAAATTGTTATTCACAACTCTTAACTATAAGATACCGTATTAAAGATGTCTAATCGATATTTAGGAATGTCTTCATCAATACTCTTGGCATAGGGTAAAACAAATTAGTCATATCCCTTTGATTAAGACCCACAATTCCCTTACCCTTCTGATTCTGATAAATTCAAAAGTCTTTTAATCTACAAGAATTATTCAATTACTATCAATTAGACAGCAACATTTTGCGACTTGAACTTCAAAGAAACTTGTGGAGACGGGCTCAAGTTCTACTGAAAACTACTTGCGAACACTTTTGAGAGAATCGACAACGTTTGACAACGGTTTAAAAGTCGCACAGAAGTCGAAGAACACGGACCCGTAATTCCACCGGAAGCGTTTATACCGGGTGGATTTGTAGACGGATCTATGTGGAAAGGTATCGTTACTGTCGGTAATGTTTCCTAACGTTTTTAGTCATTAAAACTGCATAAAAAATACAGTCGGCCAGATAATTGTCAATTTACAAAAAAAGTTTTTTGATGCATTGTCAGAAAAAAATATATGTTAATTGCTCATTTAGTTTCTAGTAGGGGTACAAACATCCTGTGAAGCAAGGTTAGAGTTTGTAAAAACCATTAATTTCAAAATATGTCCCCTAGTTACTGAACACTAGTTTCAGCTGTCACATGAATTGTCAAAAATCTCACTTTCCTTCAGTTTCTATGAATAAACTAGCTGACCCACGCAACTTCGTCTGCATCACATTTTCCCTGAATTTCGTTTGCTACAAACCTCACGGAGCCCGAGACCTTTCCAACGAATGCAAAACCGTGGAAATCGGTTCGTGCGTTCTGGAGTTATAGCGTCGGGAAGGAAAACCCGACTTATTTTTAATTATAGAGATAGACTATGACACTCAGCGAAACGCTTATGCTTTGCATGGAAACGTGTTAGTGTTACAATACTGTCTAAGAAGTTTGTGGCTAAAAACAACAGCCACACGAGTCTATTTTCAAGGTTAAGTAATGATTTTCAAGGTCGGTACGTAGATGTCTGACCGTCTTAACACACCTAGATTTTTCCGTGCTCTTTCTGAGTCACGGAAAAATAAAACACGAAAAAGGGCCTAGCTTATGTCGCTACAGGTAGTCAGACTACCAGGAAATCTTAAGATAGGTACAATTCCGATCTCGGCGACCGTGACCAGCGACAATGACGTGCGACCGCGACCCACTGTTTTGTATGAATTGCTATAGAACACTTACGGGTGCTCGCGACTGACAAGACCCGTAAGTGTTCTATTGTAATTCATACTAAACAGTGGGTCTCGGTCGTACGTCGAGGTCGCCAAGATTAGAATAGTACCTTTACACCAGTATTGCTAAGGGGTATAATTTAACCCAGTTATTGGGTTGTAGAGGTCAAATAGAGTCCATCCGTCTAAAATATTGAAACTCCGCTCAATCCAATTAGACACTCTACTTCCTAGGAAGCAAAGGTTTCGCAAATTGATTGCTGACAAAACTGTCTCAAACAATGGTTGCCAGGACATCTCCGTGCTCTGTAGCCTATCATTTACTTTCAAAAGACAAAGTTCAAAGTGGTATTCCGTCTTTCTGTGAACAAAACACTGTCTGTCAATATTTGAAAAGCGACTATTTTACCTTTCGTACTCGTTCGGGCGTGAAACTGGTATGATGATTGAAGGACCCTTCCACTTGGATGAGTCTTGAAATATTCAGAAATGTAAGTTATTTAATACAGGCAAATCTTTTTGAAGATTCTTGGTGATAATTTGAAATTGTCTGAATATAAAATAATCTGATGCTGCGATCCGATTCTGATATTGTCCATGACTAGGCTATAGGGTGAAATTGCTGTCTTCACTATTATTTGAAACACTTTTTCTTTACAATAACAAACCCACCCAATTGAATTTTATAAAATGTATACTTTTTTTTTATTTAGGTGGGTTTGCCTTTGAATCTAATCTAGGTCAGAGGTGACAGAAACAAAGGCGATGTTGGAATGAGCTTCTCCAGTAGCAGCGTGTTTCTCTAACTTTTTAATATCGGCATAAAACAGATGATATAAAAAAAATAAGGCCCAGACTGTTCAGAAACATAAACCTGTGCTACAGAACTTAAGAATGTAACGATCAATATCAGTAATTTCTAGATAGAATTTTTTCCCATCCACATCTCAAGTTATAAAAGACACCCCACACTCTCACGCGCCATTACGCGCGTATTCACTGGCTGCTAAGGGACGCGTAGTTTTATGTCTTCAGTGGCGCACGTGTAGGTCGGTCCTAACGCATCGACCGTAAGATCGGTCGCCATGACACTCACAGGAGTGCTAAATGGTTCAGTAGAAGGAAGGTTGGCCGTGATTACATTAAGGCCAGGTATTCCCAATTTTCCGGAATATTCCATCACTTTGAATCAATATTAAACAAACAAATAGTGATTGTTTAAAACCAAAAACATGTTGAAGTTTACTTTATGTACTTTGACCATTTGTGGTTCAAAATAATTATAATAGCGAAAACTTTACTCGATCAAAAGAAATCCGAATAGGAGGCTAAATTCGACTATTTTTTCATGTTTTTCTTATTATTCTTGTAGCTTGTGAAAGTTTTACTTCCAAAAACCATATCTAATAGAAGTCAATTACATAAAGAAGAATAATTTGTGGTTAAGTTTTTAACAAATGATTATGTAATACAGCGGCTTCACGCCGCCGCGGTTCGTTGCGCGTAAAGTATGGAAACGTTAGACACGTTTCCATACTTAACGCGCAATGAACCGTGCACCTACTTCGCTCGGTCTACCTGACCTTAATGGTCTTTACATTTTTTCACTTGCCTAGTTCACTTTGTATGACGGTACAGAAACGTTCAAATTCAAGTTAGGTCTGATGGCTACAGCCTGAGATTCTTTAATTAAGTCAAGAGTGAATAAGTTACTTCTAGGCAAGCGTGCTCCATCTTCGAGCGCATCATCGCTTACCATTAGGTGAGATAGTGGTCAAATGCGTGCCTTTTAATAGTAAAACAAAAGTATTTTTTGTCAGTTTTTTTATACAAAACGGGGAAACTCTTGGCCCAAATCTCTTCAATCTATACTAATATTATAAAGCAGATGAGTTTGTTTGTTTGGTTGAACACGCTAATCTCAGGAACTGCTAGTCCGATTTGAAAAAAATATTTCAGTGTTAGATAGCCCATTTATCGAGGAAGGTTATAAACTATATATCATCACGCTGAGACAAATAGGAGCGGAGCAGTAATAGAAAATGTGACGCAGGCGAAGTTGCGCGGATCAGCTAGTTTATAATAAAATACATGGGATTGGCCCCTCAGTTTCTTAAGTCTAGACAGTTTAATTCTTTTTTAATTTGACCAGTGTTGCTACGCTTTACAATAAAATGTATGAAATAAATTCTCTTGGTACCTTATCGCGTGCTTTGCAACATTTCATACAAATGCTAGGTGCATTCGTACAAAAGCGGTAAGTAAATGTAGGTACCTATAGTTATCAGGGATAAATCCAGCTATTTGCTGGAAGCAGTCTTTAATCGATTAGAAAACCGCCATAATTACTTTACCTAACCAGAGGGCACAATTCTACTAATTTTTAAACAACTTTCGCATTCGCATGTTAGTCGCAAACTGTTAAAAAAACCTTAATTTTAATACATTTTTAACAGATTGCGATTGAGATGCGTATGTGAAAATTAGTAGCATTGACACTCTTATGAAAAGCATCCCAAATGATGACCTCTGACCCTGACCCTTAAATACCAACCTTACACAAGTTAAATTCTCTTCAGCCGAATCTATACTAATATTATAAAGCAGAAGAGTTTGTTTGAACGCGCTAATCTCAGGAACTACTGGTCCGATTTGAAAAATTATTTCAGTGTTAGATAGACCATTTATCGAGGAAGGTTATAGGCTATATATCATCACGCTATGACAAATAGGAGCGGAGCATTAATGGAAAAAGTGACGCAGACTAAGTTGCGCGGGTCAGCTAGTTATATAATAAAGGACTAGGATTACTCAAGAAACTGCTAATAATTTTACCAGCCTTGAAGTTAGTTCTCAACTAAAACTATGTTAGCAGCCTGTTTGGGCACTTCGGCGAGCTTTAGAGGTAATTTTCGACCGTAAACGGGCCACGTTAAAACCAAAATGGAGGATGATATTCATTTAAATATGCTGTAATGTCGTCGACGGCTTAGAGGTAGTTGAAATATTTGGTGTGGGGTTACAAATTGTTGGGTAATTATTTCAAAACGTTTTGTAGTGATGGTGCTAAAGTGTTTTCCAAAAACTAGAAAATAAGTGAGTTTGAGTCAAAATTTTGCGAGTTTTTCATCCGCATTTAACTCAACCAATGGTTTTCATTTGAATAAAAAATCGCATTATTGCGGATTTTGGTCTATTGTGTTAGTAAATGTTGGTTAAATTAACTAATAGGTTTTAAAGAATAGTTATTTATTTGACCACGTCAAGCTAAATATTGATCACTAGCTGACCCGCGCAACTTCGTTTGCGTCTATTATATATAGTCGCGTGATGATATATAGCCTATAACCTTCCTCGATAAATGGGCTATCTTACACTGAAATAATTTTTCAAATCGGACCAGTAGTTTCTGAGATTACCCCTACATACAAACTTACAAACATACAAACTTACAAACAAATTTTACCTCTTTATAATATTAGTATAGATTAAACGGACATTGACGACATTTTTAAAATTTTGAACAATAAAAATCGCAGCATTTTTCGCATTAGAAGATCCTGTGAATTTCGTGCCACCTATAATTGATTTGATTTTCCTAAAGCTTTCCAGGTGAACAAAGCAGTAAAAAAGATATTGAATTGATAGATTTTACAGAAACATCTTTTGACTGCTTGTATTTCTCATTAAAATAAAACATATTAAAACCGTCATATAAATACCTTCTGTTTTGAAGGTATTGATAGATAGGTATTGGTAAGCAATACCGTTACCCCCTCTACCTACTCCCCCCTACTCACCGACCCCCCCTTCTCACATCCCTCCCCCCCTACTCATCTACGCCCCCCCCCCTACTCACCTACCTAATCTCACCTGATGGTAAGTGATAATGTGGTCGAAGATGGAGCACGGTTGCCTAGAAGTGTCCTATTCACTCTTGACTTATAGAATCTCAGTTTCTATTGTAGCTATCAAGAAACACAGTGTCTGGCAGAGAATTCTACTCCTTAGCTGTACGCACAATAAATGGTGTTCCTAAAACAAAAAAAAAAACTGTCAAAATTAAAATTTAGAAACTCATACATCACCATTTTATTCGTAATGTTCACAGCTACAGCTGTGCCAAAACGTTGACTGAATGCTTCACTGCAACTAATGTTCCGATCAACTTGCGCTCCATGCGGAATTGCGAAACGGTTACACGTTCTGGAAAAACCAGTGCGAAATTATTGCCAATGCGGGTAAATTCAGAATCGATTTCTTGATTGCCTTTGCGTGATAATGCTTGATTCGTATCATTGTAATTTTAGTCGTAGGAACTAGTCCTTTTTCACTGTGACGAGGAATTATTACTTGGGCGCTCGTAGAGTCCAACTCGGCCGGGATTGCGGAAAACGTCAGTAAGAGTCTGGACACTCCCTTCTGCTCCGCCCAGATCGAGAGAAGTCATTTGATGATTTCCCATCCTTAAAAAAAAGAGTCCATCTCTGGATTGATATTTTGCTGTAGTGTGTAAATTAATAGGGTGTTTCGACCACGGTTACATCTCATTTGACAACACCACTCCACCACCACCACTACACCATTCCACCACTTTTCACTCTTTTTCTTTCTTTCTTCTTTCTATTTGAAGGAACACACTCAATTACCAATCTCCCTGTACTCAGCGCAATACTACTGAGCATAGGCCTATTTCTTTTTTGGCCAATCCCTAGACCACCCCATCCAAAGTTTATCCACGAGGGCAACAATGTGGTCTACCCAATTTTTTTTTTTTTTTTAGGGATGGGAAATCATCCAATGACTCCTCCCGCTCTGGGTGTAGCGGGAGGGAGTGTCAGACTTCTACTGACTAAAACCAATCCATGTTCCTTCATTGCCCTTTGTGTTCCGGAGCCACGGTGTCTCTTGCGAATAATCCCGCGACTCCGGCAGGCGTCAGCCCTTTCGGGCCCCTCTGTGTGCTGACTCTCTTTGAGGCGCGCGTGGAACACTAACGCGCTGTCGACACGGCCTGTCGTCACTAGACGGACGGACGGCGAGCCACCCATAACTCGCCGTCCACAGGCCCACGCCTACGGTGGCCGGAGGTCACCAGGTGGTGGCCCCGACGCCCGCGGCGTCCACCACGGCGGCCGGGACGAAAGGGTCTCCTCTCCCTCCCCGCCACCTCCTTCGCTAGCATGACTGCTTCGCAGAAGGAGGCAACGGTGTTCCATTCCATCTCGCTCCGAACCATGGCTTGGACCAGGGCCGAAAGCGAGAGGTCGCCGCCGATCGCCGCTTCGAGGACACGGCGGTGCCCCGCCCAAGCGGGGCACACCTGCACAGTGTGCTCCATCGTGTCCTCCGGACGATCCCCGCAGTGGTGACACCCGGGCGTTTCCTCCCGCCTGATTCGGTGCAGGAACCTCCCGAAACATCCATGTCCGGTGAGGACCTGCGTCAGGCGGAAGGTGAGGACGCCGTGGCGCCTCTCTAGCCACTCCTCAAAGAGGGGACTTATCGCCACTATCGTGGCGTGGCCTGCACTGGGTTGCGACAGTCGTCGTCTCCATGACGCCATGAGATCGCGCCGGAGGTATGTCCGCTGCGCGACAATTTGCCGCGTTAGCGGAGTTTCCCCCCGGTGGTCTACCCATCTCGTTGCCATTATCCGACAAGTAACTACATAATGTTTTCTTACTACTGTTAAGTGGGTCCTTTGGTGAAATGTGTGTGTCCTCTGTTGTATTATTATGTTAGAGGAGTATTCACCTCTGTCTCACCTTTCGCGAAATATGTTTTGTGTTATTAGATCCGTTACCATCAGAAACCCAACTACTTCGCTAATACGCTAATCTGATTTTCCAAAGATTAATTTATGGTATGATTAGGTAACCTTATGCTGTCATAAAGTAGGTTTCCCATCAGCATCAACATGCTGTCATCCTTATACCATTTTTTTTGGGATCGGCACAACATGTCTTCTTACAAACTTCTCTATTAACTACGCTTGTCATCTCAGTAGTCACACTTTCTAAACATAGAACAACCACACAAAACTTAGTACTCATTTTACTTCTTTGACACAGTTCTTCGTTTCTTTGCTCTTTCCTTGAGCATCACATTCAAGATTTTCCGCTAGGAATCAATACCTACTTTCTTTGTTTTTACTGTAAAACTATCCCTAATATACGGCTAGCACCTACCTAAGCAATAAAATATTGAAGTACCAATAAACTCCAACTGGGGTACAAACAGCGAACGGGGTCGCCAGTAGGGTGGAAACACCAGTCGTCGGTCTGTGAGCCAGACTAGACGGGTCGTCGCGGTGGTATCGACCGCAGGCGCTGGCGACCTGCCAAGCGGTCAGCTGATCGACTGACTGGGGCATTTGTTAGTGTTCTATTTTGTTTACTGTGTTTTCACTTAGGTTAGGTTAGGTACTTTCATTTAACTACGGATTAAGTGACAGTTAGATTTGTTTGTTAAAATTCCGGGATTCGGCATTTTTTTAGGGTGAGTGATTAAGGAAAGAAAAATATTTTTTTTGCACATGGTATGAGTCGTATAAAAAGAAAAATTCATGCAAATAGGGTAAAAAGGGGTTCGATTTTTTTTTTGTAGGGCAACTAGTTTGTTTGATCATGCGCAAAAAAATATCTGAATGGCGACGGGGGACTATGCCACAATGGTTCAATAGCCTTTTTACTTTGTTTATTTGTTTAATTCTTTGGTCCTTAGACCACATCATCGCTTAACATCAGATGAGATGTGGTCAAACGTAAACCTATCAATAGTAAAATAAATAATAATAATAATCAAAATAATAAAAATTTATTGAAATAACATGTTTACAAAAAAGTGTACATTATAGTGCAGTTGTATATATTAATCTAGGTCTACATTAGGATAATAATTATCTAAATTTAAACTATGGAAGACAAATATGAGTTTACAGTCAAAAATAGAACTCTGAAAGTAATGTAGTGCGTTGCCTGATCTAGGTTTACTTAAACCTGTGTTTCAGGCCACCTCTCTGCGAAAGTATTTGTTAAATGGGAAAGTCATTGAATTAAATAAAATATTTTCAAAATCTAAGCAGATACAATATTTTGCATAACCTTATCATAAACTACGCTTATAGATCCTGATTTAAATCTACAACTAAAATACTAATTTTAGGTAACTACAGTTAAGTCAGCTACTTTAGTTCAGCACCTCTAGTAGTTTTTCCGTGTCCGAGTAATTTAGTTTTGCTAAATAATCAAATAACATTATACTACACTTATAATAACTTACATTATATATCTGAAGCAATTTGTTAAATTTATTATATAAGAATGGTCCTAGAAATAAATAGAATCGTTTTGAGAAAGCATGTTTAGTTTGATGGTTCGTGCAAACCAGATCCTTTCTTCTTTTTTCTGAAGGTACAGGTTTAAACTCTAGTTCATTGTGTTGTAGTAAAACTATACTTAAAACAAAAAGTTGTCGAACTGTTAGCACCTTGCATGCCATATAAAGCTGGTGTGTGGGAAATCTAAATGGGCGACGGGTGGCGACTTTTAGAATTTCTCTTTGAGCACGTTCTAGCAGTAGTAAGGTTGATTTTGCGGCACCACCCCAAGAAGTTATGCAGTATGTAAGAATAGATTGACACAAAGCCAAGTAAACCTGTTTAATTAATTTAAAATCGGCTATGTCCCGTAAATTCTTAAAAATATATATTAATTTACGCACTCTAGTGCATAATAAATCAATGTGTTTACGGAAATTTAGGTTTGTGTCAATCGTGACGCCTAAGTATTTGATGTGGTCAGCTTTAATTAAAGTGGGACAAGTGCATGCCGTGTCAGCGTTTGTATTACATTTGTGCGCGTGAATGTTTTGGTTAGTAAGCATCTTGTTAGTATTTCTCATTGTAAATAGAATAAATTTGGTTTTATCTGAATTTAACGTTAATAAATTGTTATGTAGCCAATTACACACCATATTAAAGCCATTCTGAGCAAGTTCATAGACATCAGATCTTGATTTACCTGAGAACAGTAGAGCTGTGTCATCCGCATATGACATAATTAAACCATTTTGAAGTTGTAAGCGACAAAGGTCATTAATATATATTAAAAATAATGTGGGCCCCAAAATACTGCCTTGTGGGATTCCATAATTACTATTTTTGAGTTCAGAGCTCGTGTACTGACCGATTTTTAGAGACTGGTAACGGTCGCTAAGATAATCAGCTAACAGTTTTAGCTGTGTTCCTCTTATCCCATTTTTTTCCAGTTTAAATAAAAGAAGAGAACAAGAAATAGTTTCAAAAGCCTTGGCAAGATCTAGAAAGATCCCAATGGTATGCATGCCACTATCTAGATTTTTACTTATAAAATTTGTCAATTTGTGTACTGCTTGGCTTGTTGATCTTTTAGGCCTGAAACCAAATTGTTGATCTGAAAGCAATTTGTTATTTTCAAGATATTTTACTAGCCTGTTGTTAATTATTCTTTCCAAAATCTTCGAGAGTCCCGTTAGTACTGAAATAGGTCTATAGTTAGTAACACAGGTTTTGTCTCCGGATTTGAAAACAGGGGTGACTACTGCTTTTTTTAGCAATTTTGGGAATATTCCTTGAGTTAAACATATCTGAAAAATGTGAGTTAGTGGAGGGGCAATTAGGTGTTTAAGTCTTTTCAGTATGGCATTAGGAATCTCATCCCAACCGACGGCGCAAACGTCCTTTAACCCATCTATTATACCTATCACTTCACTCACGTCTGTATCTAACAGGACAAAAGAGTTCAGTGCAGCGTGAGTCATACATGTGCTTTGAATAGAAGGAATGTGGGTTAGGTTTTTTTCTGCCAGATTTTTCCCTATGTTAATAAAGAAATTGTTTGCTTTATTTGTCGCTGCGGATGGGTTCAATTCGGTTGTTAAAAGTTCGAGCGGAGGTTCTGAGTGTTTGGTTCTAAATGTGTTACTTTTAATATATTTCCAGATTAGCTTACTATTTTTACCTGCCTTCTGTAGTTGATCTTTGTCATATTGTTTTTTAAGCTTTTTCAACAGATTGTTACAGAAATTTCTATATCGCTTGTAGGTGACTGATAGTATTTCATTGTTAGGGGACAGTTTACATTTTTGGTGTAGTCTGTCTCTATGTCTGATACAGCGAACAAGTCCGGGCGTAATCCATGGTTTAATGTTATTGTACTTTCTGGGTATTACTTTTGTTAAAGTGTTTCTCTTAATAGCACATTGTAACAAATCAATAAAACACTGTAACGAAATATTAGGGTCACTCGAATTATTATAAACGGAGTCGAAATTAATACCTCGTACGTCGTTTTCAAGATTAGTCATGTTGAGTTTTGAACAGCTGCGCATGCAATTTTTTCTAGGTGAAGGTATTTGCAATGTTAGTAAAACTGATTGATGGTCAGTAAGTGACGTATTTGTAACCTTTGTTATGGACGGCGCTTTTGACTTTATTATGATATGGTCGAGGCATGAGCCGCTCTGGTGCGTTGGGTAATAATGTGCTGGTAGAAGTCCATGAAATGTGCAGATGTTCAGATAGTTATGTGCATGAGTATCGATTTTCCCGGAAGCAATGTTAATGTTAATGTCACCTAAAAGTATAATATTTTTATAAGATGAAATTTTTTCTAGGTTTATGTTAAGCGAGTCTAGGAATCTGTCAATATTTTGAGATGGAGGTCTATATATAGCCATAAATATCGTATCGGGGGAAATTTTAATTGTTAGGCAATTACAGTCTTGAAATAAGGGTTCTTCAACCACTGCTTCTAAATTATTTTTTATATAGATAACTAATCCACTATTTTGATTAATGTGGCTACTTGTTTTGTGGAAATTGTATCCGTCTATTGATGGTATATTCGTTGTTTGTTCGGAGAGCCAACACTCTGTTAGCACAATAATGTCACAGCTTATTTCAAGATTCTGTAATAGCACTTCAAAGCCATTGAAATTACGGTTTATACTACGAATGTTTTGTGTAAGCACTGTTAACATTTTCTTACCAGCGTTAAGATGATTTTTGCACTCCTCAAGATTACAAATGATTGCTTCGGACACTGAAAAACTGTCAAGATCACTGATTAGCTGATTAGTCATTATACTAAAAACTAACTTATCTACTTTTATGTGCTAATTAACAAATTATTCGATGGCGCTCTTAGGCGCCTTCATAGTCTATTGAATTAATATAATTGTCTTCAGCATATTTTCGTGCTGGGCAATTTATGTCACCAGTTGGGTGATCATGTTTCCTCTTGAAACGTTTGCACGTTGCACACTGAGGAGAAGATTTGTTGCTGCAATCTTTGAACGAGTGTCCCGTCTCTCCACAGAGGTTACATGTTGGAGATGTTTCACGGCAAAACTTGGCTGCGTGGCCAAACTGTTGGCAATTGAAGCACCTGGTCACTAAAGTGAAATCTCTAACCGGGCATGATGTCCAATTTATAAAAATACGGCCTTGGTTCACCAGTATTTTTCTGATGCTGGGCGGGACTTCAAGTATATAATTACATGTTGAGCGATCTTTCTTACCGGACTTATGGCTCATTTTTATTGTTTCTAGAAAGGCCTCTCGAGTAATTTTCGGCAATTTCTCAGATAGGTTTTGCTCATAAATGCAATCCAATACTTCTTTCTCACTGAGAGCTACAGGGACACCAATTATTGCTATCCTGGGACGGCGTTTTGAAGTTTCTTCGATTTTAAGACCCGACGAAACCAGTTTCTCCGAGTTTTTTAATTTAGCAATGTCATCTTTGCTATCGGTGCTAATAATAACGCCTCCATTCCTAATTTTTCTAACGCTGCGGACCCGAAGTTTCAGTTCCTCCGGCGAGATAATTTTTTGGACAAGTGTTTTGGTATCGTCACTAGAATGATTTTTATCGGTCGGATAGATGGCAACAGAACTAAAGTTTGCTGGTGTGACTATCCGTCACTCCTAGATAGTTAAATACTTATTTAATTCGTTTCAAAACATTTCACATGTTGCCAGATACTTGAAGGGTCATAAATTGCTGGGCCAGCCGTCCACTTAATTTCGAGAATCACAAAATATGTTAAGTATCTGCTTTTGAAATATGTAGCATGGGATTTGGTACTCAGGAAATCAATCAATCTTTGTTTTAATGGGAAGCAAACGCGCCATTTGCCAGACGTTATTCGAATGCAATATTTTACGTTAGTGGAAATACGACCTTCTCCTCAATTCGTTAGAGTCGATATTCGTTAGCGGATAACATTATCGACTAAGGCGCTTGTACCTGAAACCACTTTAACCGGGGTAAAACCCACAGGCACTTTTGGGCTATTATTAAGAAATTGGACAAAAAGCCCAACAGGACGCCGGTCGGTGACGCTCGTGATTTTGGAAAAGCGCGACACTCAGCGTGAGGGCTTGAAAGGATACGGAGCTAGAGAGCTGAGTTAGAATTGATTAGGACGAAGCGATGTCTCTGAAATCGCTAGACACTGTAGGCGATAGGCTAGTGCGCAGAATGATAGTCAATGTCATATGGCGAGATTGGGTAGAACCGTTGTATCGCGAGTGCAAGTAACTAGTATTTATTAGATTAATATAAGTGGGAAAGAATTTAGTATTGAATATGTGTGTGTGTTTGTGCTGGTGTGAATGGGTGAGTCTTTTATTGTTCTAATTTACTCTGGGCTGATATTGTGTTTCATTATATACTGTGACACTAACGGAGCCGCAGGCAATCCTAGTTGTCTATAGGTTGTATAACAGAACAGACAGATACGTGTTGCTAGAGAGTTTGTTGTGCCATTTCTTCTCTCTAGCCCAAACACTAGGAAGTGGCAACGGGTGGGCGCTTTAGGGGCTGTCTATAGGCTTGAAGAGTTGAAGTTCTCAACTATATTTACTTCTTGAGTTTATAACTCTCGATTGTAGTAACTATTTGTATTTTTATTGATTCTGAAATTTATATTCTCTACCTGCGACCACTGATTCGGTCAGATACGAACACTGTGTCTTACAGATGTACTTGTTGTACAAAGAGTGCGCTTCCTGGGGTTGGGTTGACCATATCTATCTTATATTATACAGTCTAAGGACTTAGGGACCATGTCTCTATATTATGAGCATGATGTTTGACGTTCTGCCGCTGGAACTAGTCGCTCCGTTGCTAGACAAGGACGGTCGCACGGTTGGCGCAGGGAAAGCCGCCTCGTCACGTTTACAGTTCGACCGAACTGCTAGGGACCGCGTTTCCTATAAACGTGTTGCCGACACTTTGTCGCTGAAAAGCCGCTGGTGTCACTTAAGGAAGTGTTGCTCTGAGTGCTATGGGTGCAGACGTGAGGTATCGTGCGAGTAACTATTGACCTTATACCAGTTACGCTAGCGTAAAGGTTTCTCACACGATCTATTATTAATTAAAATAGAGTAATTGATTTTCCCTTTGTTATAAGGTGAGCTTCTGAAACCATTCCTATTTTATTTCATAACTATGAATTCCTAAGTCCTTCTATTATATATTTCAATCCAAACTTTGACCTATCAATGTGATAAGGCATTGGATTATTTCATACTTTTGGAATTCACTTCATAAAAGGCGGGAGGATGTCCAGTCTGGTCTGAGTCCTACGGGGACACGCGTTGGTTGGGGCGTGTTTCTCCCCCTACGGGGGGACCGACCTTACCTATTAGGGCAATTTAGGAAAAACGAAAATTTTATCAGCCTAGGGTAACTTAGGAACAGTCACATTTGGTGCCGTGACCAGGATTCTCGTCAATAAATGTACTGATTCACGTCAGTGCAACGAGAAAGAACATTTATGGGTTACTACAAAAACAACACAACGTAATTTGAGGCTAGGGACAAAGATAGTTATAACGGCTAAGATTTCATAAATTGTTTCGTAAACCGATACAGACGAAATAAGTTGCAGCGGCTACAATATTAGTTTACAATAAAAATAACACAGCGTTATTTTAGGGTTCCGTAATAATCGGTTAGGGATTAAAGAAGAGGCTACTTAGTACATAAAATTCACACAACATATTAATATATGGCTTTTTAGCTCTCAAAGAAAACTTAGCTTACAATAGTTACACCAAGTAATGTATAAGCAGTTAACGGCTGATTAATTTAGTTGAATTCGATGACGACAATTAAATAGCGAGTTCAAATCTCGTATGATTTATCTGTTGAAGTATGTGCTAGGACTAACAAGCAATTGGAGGGCTGGGGAATCTTAACTCTTAAGATTCCTGTGTCAAAGCTTGCGGGTTAAATTCCCCATTAATAATAAGGTTTCATAAGTACGGAGGTAGTTTATGGGTTGTATCCTTAGATCTGTTTGAATAACTGTGATTATAAAAGAGGCTTCTTAAATTTATTTCCAATCTTGCGCATTGCATCAGGTTATTTAGAAACACATTGCGTCTGAAGGCTTGGCAACCGGACATGTTACCGTAATTAACAACAAACATTCCTTTCATCTAAAATAGTAGAGTAATATTGAGCTCTTTTAAAATAACATTGTGTCGGTTAAAAGTAATATTGCACAAATAACAGTTAACTAAAAGGGTCCGGCTCAGCAACAAAAAAAAAGCAGACCCTTAGAACAAAGAGAAAGCTTTAGACAATAGTGGCAAATAACTCCGGAAGGGCTACACGTGGTAATTTTTAGTGTATACGTGATAATAGTACAACTGATTTTATGTTTGAGTTACTGAACTGTTAAATAAGTGATTAATTTACTGAATCGATGTAGGTAATAGTTTCATTGATAGGCTAATGTGCTAATCTTGGGTTCGACTCCCAATTGTGTTTTGTGTGTCTGATAATTTGAGACGCTGTTTTTAGATTTGTATAGCTGTATAAGTGAGCTAGGTAAACATCCTAGTTATGGGTCAGAGTGGTTGTGAAGATGAAAGGTGGTTGCGTGGTTAAGATAGGTATGGCGGTGTGATAAGTGAGCTGAACAAAAGACTTACCCTTACTTATAGATGAGCGTTATATACTATACAACCTATTCATTACCTAAGGTCAGTAAAGGTGGAAACTACGAGTAGTTTCATAATGGTAATTAAATCACGGAAAAAGGGAAACTCGAAATTATTGTAGGATAATCTCAATATCGATAACTTGGCAGTGTGTCATTACTATGATTTATTGGAATAGATACTCGTGTGCTCTTATTTCAAATTCCAGGATAAGCGATTCATCACTAGGCTGCGACAACGGGATATCTAAACCTACGGTTCGTGTGTTGCACCTGGTCCATAGTTTCATCTTATTGGCTTAGACCGATTTCAGCGACTTCGACCGTAGCGTGGCTCCTTTTGCGAAGCTAAGTGTTTCTCTTATTAACTTCTGCAGTAATGTTACTGTACAACATAACATTTGGCATGTTACTGAAATCAATGTTGACAAGCTATGATGCTATGGTCTATGACAAGCTATGACTTCAAACTAATATACCAATGAACTATATTGCTATATTGTCACTGGTGTTACAGTCTGAGGGGGGCATTATTCTAATTGATTAAGCCCTTGTCGAGAAGGCTAACATGCTTAAGAAAATCTGTCTATAGATTTTTACATAATACTGCAAGTCATAATGGATTGCAAACCTGCTCTGTTCTCATCGTAATGATTTAATATAACTCTGTAACTACTGTACTCTGTATTCTACTTTAGAACCTCTCGAGACTATTTCATCTTATTGGAACAAATTATAATATGTTTATGTGCGAACTATTTCAGCTACACCTGGATACAAGTACGGGCAGCTGTCTATGAAGCTGACTCAGCGCGGGGCGCTTCGGGAAAGGCCTCTGTCCAGAACGAAGGAGCACCGTAGGTAGTGTGGCCTAGTAGCAGAAATACTCTTAAATGAGACTCTGGTATGTAAATTCACACTATAAGCATGCGCAGTCTTCTCTTATTGGAATATGAAGAGTACTTCAAAATATATGTGATCGAGGACAGCAATTATGAATCGATTGAACAAGAGATTATATGAGATTAATGTGTTACACTTAACTATAAACACAATTTTCCTGGATTTTGTTATCAGATGTAGGCATTATTCAAGAGAATAAGTTCTAATAGAGCAGTTGGGTATCGAGTTGCAGATTAAGATAGACTTTGATGTGGCTAACTATTGGAGAGTATGAGGTGCAGTAGATGAAAAGCAAACGAGTAATGACACTTGGTTTTGGACCGGGGTAGAGGGCGGTCGACGTGTTGATAATAACGAAGGCTATGTTAGGCAAGGTTAGGGCTGATTAGGGCTAAAGCTGTGTTTCTAACATTACTAGGGCGAGAGTATTATGATTAAATAATGCGTTTAATACGATAGGAGTCTTTCGAAACAAGGTTATGTGAGTCGAGTATTAATGTAAGGAGAGTGTAAGCAAGTGCGTGTTAGCGTGTGTGAATCTCAGTGATTGTGTTGGTGACCGAGTAGGGTGAGTGGAGTATGTATTATCCTTCCTAATCTCCTTCTATGACTTAAATGAGGTAATCAACACCTGTGTTTGGTTTTAGGGACTCGGAGAAAGCCTTTCTATAGGGTGTGCTTATGACCTAGCATCAGACTGCATGCAACAATGACTATTATCCTGAGACTATAACCTGACGCATGACGAACCCTACCAAGTCACTGCTTAGGAAAGGCTGAACCGAATGATACTCGTAACCAGTTAGGGCCCGTTTGAACAATAATGTTTACTTGCAAATGTGTAAGATTATGTTATATCAACCAAACATTAGTAGAGATTGCCTCTCCCTAGGACTGACTGAGTGCAGTATATACTTTGCACTGTTTCTGAAATATGCACACTTCCATTGGAGGGGGGTAGGCTTCACCAAGTACGGGTTGAACTGAATTGATAGTTGTCCTAATGGACGATAGGGACTGTACCGTATCTCGCTAAATCACAACCGGCCCCCGAGGCCTCTCACTGATATAAAAAAAATAATATTTAGCGAAATACATATTTTGGAAGCCTAGATGGAACGCTCGCTGCCAGACGTGGCAACGGTTGCTGCAGTACTCTATGTGCTTCCCCGAAATGGGTTAGATTAAGGAAGTGCGAGGTGACGATTTTAAAACCACTTCGGCGTATAGCGAATCAGTGTAATGTATTCTGCAAACGACTGACGATGCGGTACGCTTGTGCTAAGTTAATAATTGTATTGTCTTTGGAACTGAGTTGATGGGCCTATTCAAAGGGCTAATTTACATAACGCGCGTCCAGTATTACTGGAAACTTGTCTCGCTTAATAGCAGAGATACTTCGCAGTCCTCGGCCTTAGGATTAAGTAAGACAAGCTTGAGTTTAGGGAACGTGTACTGTTGTGACCGCAGCAGGTCCTCTCTAGGCCTATGCGCAATAGGATCAACGGCACACGTACGACGTGTTTGCTGTTGTAAAATAGTCTCACGTCACTGGGTTGGGACTTTTGACTAGTGTGAAGTAGTTTATTAACGTAATTCGAAATAATGATTAGCCAGGCAAGCGTTACGTATCATTCTCCTTTTTTGAAATCCTCTAGGATAAATGAAGCTCTGCTGTGTAAAGTGAAAACAAATCACACACAGATCATCAGAAAATTTGCAACGATAATATTAAGAGAGTGGATATTACGAAAGGAAATAAGTTGAAATACAACAGTTATGTGATGGTTCAAAATTAGATGAGATTCTGGTGTGTATACCTAAACGATAAGCAACTAGGTCTCTGGAATTTTATATTTAAAAAAAAATGCACCGAGAGAGTTTAGGGAGGAATGAGTTGACGTAGGTTGAGTTTATTATGTATCAATTGAGGATGTGTTTGTGAAACATTAACAAATTATAGCAGACATTGCAACTAATTGGATATGGATCCCAACTATAAAAGTTAGTATATAAGACTCACTTCACATTTAAGATGAGTATTTATCTACATCGGTATAAGACCAATATTAGTAGAGGCAAGGTTTAAGCTATTGTGAAAGCTCATCCGCTGTACTGCGTCACGCGTCTGATTTTCAGAGGGGGGAATGTGACTATCCGTCACTCCTAGATAGTTAAATACTTATTTAATTCGTTTCAAAACATTTCACATGTTGCCAGATACTTGAAGGGTCATAAATTGCTGGGCCAGCCGTCCACTTAATTTCGAGAATCACAAAATATGTTAAGTATCTGCTTTTGAAATATGTAGCATGGGATTTGGTACTCAGGAAATCAATCAATCTTTGTTTTAATGGGAAGCAAACGCGCCATTTGCCAGACGTTATTCGAATGCAATATTTTACGTTAGTGGAAATACGACCTTCTCCTCAATTCGTTAGAGTCGATATTCGTTAGCGGATAACATTATCGACTAAGGCGCTTGTACCTGAAACCACTTTAACCGGGGTAAAACCCACAGGCACTTTTGGGCTATTATTAAGAAATTGGACAAAAAGCCCAACAGGACGCCGGTCGGTGACGCTCGTGATTTTGGAAAAGCGCGACACTCAGCGTGAGGGCTTGAAAGGATACGGAGCTAGAGAGCTGAGTTAGAATTGATTAGGACGAAGCGATGTCTCTGAAATCGCTAGACACTGTAGGCGATAGGCTAGTGCGCAGAATGATAGTCAATGTCATATGGCGAGATTGGGTAGAACCGTTGTATCGCGAGTGCAAGTAACTAGTATTTATTAGATTAATATAAGTGGGAAAGAATTTAGTATTGAATATGTGTGTGTGTTTGTGCTGGTGTGAATGGGTGAGTCTTTTATTGTTCTAATTTACTCTGGGCTGATATTGTGTTTCATTATATACTGTGACACTAACGGAGCCGCAGGCAATCCTAGTTGTCTATAGGTTGTATAACAGAACAGACAGATACGTGTTGCTAGAGAGTTTGTTGTGCCATTTCTTCTCTCTAGCCCAAACACTAGGAAGTGGCAACGGGTGGGCGCTTTAGGGGCTGTCTATAGGCTTGAAGAGTTGAAGTTCTCAACTATATTTACTTCTTGAGTTTATAACTCTCGATTGTAGTAACTATTTGTATTTTTATTGATTCTGAAATTTATATTCTCTACCTGCGACCACTGATTCGGTCAGATACGAACACTGTGTCTTACAGATGTACTTGTTGTACAAAGAGTGCGCTTCCTGGGGTTGGGTTGACCATATCTATCTTATATTATACAGTCTAAGGACTTAGGGACCATGTCTCTATATTATGAGCATGATGTTTGACGTTCTGCCGCTGGAACTAGTCGCTCCGTTGCTAGACAAGGACGGTCGCACGGTTGGCGCAGGGAAAGCCGCCTCGTCACGTTTACAGTTCGACCGAACTGCTAGGGACCGCGTTTCCTATAAACGTGTTGCCGACACTTTGTCGCTGAAAAGCCGCTGGTGTCACTTAAGGAAGTGTTGCTCTGAGTGCTATGGGTGCAGACGTGAGGTATCGTGCGAGTAACTATTGACCTTATACCAGTTACGCTAGCGTAAAGGTTTCTCACACGATCTATTATTAATTAAAATAGAGTAATTGATTTTCCCTTTGTTATAAGGTGAGCTTCTGAAACCATTCCTATTTTATTTCATAACTATGAATTCCTAAGTCCTTCTATTATATATTTCAATCCAAACTTTGACCTATCAATGTGATAAGGCATTGGATTATTTCATACTTTTGGAATTCACTTCATAAAAGGCGGGAGGATGTCCAGTCTGGTCTGAGTCCTACGGGGACACGCGTTGGTTGGGGCGTGTTTCTCCCCCTACGGGGGGACCGACCTTACCTATTAGGGCAATTTAGGAAAAACGAAAATTTTATCAGCCTAGGGTAACTTAGGAACAGTCACACTGGGCGAATAAAATTGTCTGCTCCCTTTTTAACCATATTGGCATAAGAAGGAGCTTGTGGTTGCGCTATCTTTTTATCGACGACCTCTTTGAACTGGTGCAGAGTGTTTGCAACGACCTGCTGTTCTTGAAGGAACTGGATGGTGCTGTAAGCCTGAATAGATTTTTGCTTCAGGGATTGATACAGGACAGCCATTTGAGATGTCCCATGTGCGACTTTTCGACAAAGATTGGTGACGCGAAGCTTCTGGTCAGAGTTCATTTTTCCTTCGGCAACAGTAGAGCAAACATCGTTTAAGATGGTCTCTATGGATCCTAACCATTTTTGGATCTCCGGCGTAGCGATGACCTCAGCCAGTAAGTCATCCTCCGTGGATGCTGGTGGCGCTGTTTCAACCGGTTGGTTTTGGTCAGTAGTTGATGGAGTTGGCGGTGGGCTTCGCCGCATTAGTTGGCTACGCCCAAAAGGGCTAGACCCTTGGTTCGACATTACTAACACAGAAAAACACTATTTTTAATGTAATTAGTTCATCGTGCACTGTGAAAAAATTGTTAGATTGCACAAATAACACGCGCGACACACTTTAGCTCAATATGACTGAGTCCGCAAATTGTTTTATTAAGTAATATTCGTAATTATTTAGAGGTGATTCATGATAATTAACACAAAACACGTCCGCTTAGATTCGTGGCTTGACAAAAAAAAAGGTAAGTACTGCTAATTAACATACTTAATTAAAATGTGTGGTGACATTAACAAAATTTTGCAACGGAATCAGTAGAAGCAATAATAAGGTTAGGCACATGTTACAGATCATAATTTCGGCTGCCGTTCTCCATAATTAAGTTACCGAAGATCGAACATTTCCTAAAATTGTGTTCTCGATCAAGTGCCAGTCAAAGACTGAACATAATTACATCAGACCCTCTCGACGTCGATCCGCTGAATTTCGAGGAAAACAAATTAAACCATTGACATTTATATTACTTAAACCTGTCAATATTACCAAGGTTTTAAATTGAATAGCTATAGTCCCCGCCACGAGAAGGTATAAGTTTTGTAAACACACATTCAATTGTTTGTTCCAGGAGTCAGACTCGTTCCAGTACCACAAAACATTAGACGACAGCGTTTTATATCGATCAAATATAACCCGACCAAGTGAAATTGCTTGTTAGTTTCGTATAACACGTATGTTACTTTGAGTAGATTTAATTTGGGATTATTTTCTGTCGCTACGTAATTTAGTAGAAGTTCTTTGTTTACACAATTTATACCTTCTCGTGTCGGGTACTATATACGGTTTCACGACCCAATAAGTCTCACATTTTTTTTCTTTTCACGAATTCTCAGAAACTTTTCAGAACCCTCAAAGATTCACAACATTGAAGCAAAAATTCTTGGGAAATAAAAAGAAACGTGCTGGTAAATGGTACGAGTGAATAAAATAAGACAATTCCTTGGAGCTATCACACACACTCGCGTCAAGAACTTGGCTATGTTGACTGTAACGTTTAGTATGCTTTGGACGATGTTTGTTCCTCCCACCTTAAGGGGTCATCTTGTGTCGCTCGAGTTGGTATGATAGAAAGAGAATATTTATTTATGCTGTAGTAGAAACTAGAGGAGTAACCGATCTATAATGGCATAGACCACGTGTACCTGTATGTGGACCCAAAATTAAACTTAATCCAAATATACTTGTCTATAAATTTTTGCTGATTGGTCGACTGCTCGTTTTGTAAATTAAATAGGGTAAGAAAAGGGGTTAAATGAAGGTTAATTTGATAAGGTTGGTTAAAGTGTCCGGTTTCTAGGGCTGTTAATTTTATTGGCAAACCCTTACTCAAGGATCCGGTTTGACTGGCAGCCGACCACAAAATAGTTGGGGAAAAGTTTGGCAGATGATGGTGACCCTTGCCCAAAAGGAATCCTAAGTTAATATCAGAGAATAATGGGGCCATCCACTAAAAGAAAGTTCCGAAACGAAATATAGTCTAACCCGGACAGTCATGCCTAAAAGTACTATGAGTCAAATCCGAACAGTAATGTATAAAAGTACGATTTATATTTTACTACCGAGCGATTAAGTGCGATAGTAATTATTCAGCATCTAACATTACTAGCTGACCCGTGCAACGTCGTCTGCGTAACATTTTTCATTACTGCTCCGCTCCTATTTGTTTTAGCGTGATGATATATAGCCTATAGCCTTCCTCGATAAATGGGCTATCTAAAACTGAAAGAATTTTTCAAATCGGACCAGTAGTACCTGAGGTTAGCGCGTTCAACCAAACAAACAAACAAATAAACTCTTCTGCTTTATAATATTGGATAACGGTGTGAGTTTCACATTTGTAATATCTTTGTTTATATTATTTGCGCAGATATAATGTGTTACTGTTTGTTTGTCCCAAATAAATAAATAAATAAATAAATATTAATAGTATAGATAAGTTCAAGTTCTACTCCACTTTAATTCCACAGGTTTCCTGGCAGTAGAGTTTGAGAAATAATTCATCGGAAGTTTATAACCTATTGTACTCGTTATAAACAAAAAATAAAAAGACAAAGTAATCATCATCAGTCACTAACTTAAAGTGCACTATTTCCATCTACAAGAAGCCCTAACGACTTCGCCGTCGTGATTGAAGAGAGCTAAGTTAAAGTTCGCTTCCATCGAAGTTTCGTATGACGAGACCTTTATTGATATTGATACAGTCGTGGCTTGATGTGGAACTCACGTAAAATCACGCATGCAGTCCTCAAGGGATAAGGCAGCTGTCAGTGTTGTGAAAAATTGTTCGAAAGAATTACCGCGGCCCTGGAACGTGAAGGGTTTTAGTCATTAAGAGTCTGACACTCCTTTTCGCTTCGCCCAGAGCGGAAGGAGAAATGAAAGGGGTGAGGCAGAGGTAGAGTGGTAAAGCATTACTCACATATTTCACTTTGGAGGTATGGATCAATGTGTCCAGCAAACCTCCATTGAAACGGGAGGATCCTCCGCCCAGGCGGTAGTTGTGCCTTGGGGGGCTACTGCCCGACAGTTCTTATTCGGGCGGATATATACGTTCAAATCGCACGGCAAACTGCTTTCGCCATGCAGGATTTCTAGTTCGCTGCCAGTTGGATAGATGCGTCGCGGTTTTAGTTGCGATGTATATTTGTTTCGTCGGTTTTTCTTGTGGCGGCATAACTACATCACTAGCTGTGGTGAGGTCCCACTTAAATGGCCAGACTATTGCCATCAACTGGACCTCAATTCGGAAAATATTCTTCGCCCAGCCCAGAAATTGAATCTAGGACGAATCCATTCTCAGCAGTAGAACTCGCATCACGACTCGAAATAGAAAGCTATCGCTAAGTGCAGTAGGCAACTTTTAATCAATGCAGGAACTATAGGTGACCGCACAGAAGTGTCAGTATCAAGTATAGGTATTTTACTTGTAAGTTTCGAATATGGAACACTAGATAGCATAGTCAACGCCGTGCACGGTCCCTACAGCATATACTCCAGGAAGCAAACCCCAAGCTCAAAAGTAAATAAGGTACTTCCAGGCAAGCGTGCTACATCTTCAACCACATCATCGCTTACCATCAGCTAGTCTATTCTGTAAATAACCATTTCGATATCGACTTCACCTGCGTGACTAAGCTTACAAAGTGAACTTTATTTCACACATCATAAGGTCTTATATTTATACGAATTTGAAACTCACCTCGGATTCCGCTGTCGAGACACGAAAATGTTGTTACAGAATAGCACTGCAGGTGAGATAGAGGTCAGGTCAAACGCGTGCCTATAAATAGTGAAGAAAAAAAACCGTAAAATCTGCTGGTAAAGCGTCAGCACTAGAGAAGCCGTGGAGTATGTTTGTTTGTCCTACCTTGGGAGTGGCCTGAGTGGCTCTTATGTCATCACAGTTTGTTCTCGTCATGAGGGGGCTAAAGCGACAAGTTGATATAGAAATAGAATTATTACGTCACTCACACTTTATAGGTTTCATGGGATTTGGCGTTGTTAGTTAAATCTGGGTTTTGACTTTTCACATTTAGTGGTGATGTTAGCTTGTGGGTCAATAATTGTCGCACGGCTCGATGTTCAAAGTTAAGCAGTCCTTGCCGCGGTCGGTCCGTAGATGGGTGACCATTCAGTATATATAGATGTTCAGTGCTACTCCGTGCCTCAGAAACAACATTAGCCGTTGGTCCTGGCTCTTTTTGATCATATCGGGTGATTTACGTCAGGGTAGTTTGTATGAATAATAAAAAAAAAAAAAATTGGAACCCAAGAAATCTGAGAACAGTCTTGCCAAGGAGTATCGTGTTACCCCAGTACTGGCTAAAATATCGATAGCTTTACTTCCTAATACTCGACCTTAACATAGACTTGGAAAGACATATGATGCAGGAATAGCGATGTGGATATGGGCAATAAGGTCTCACGACCCTACACACCTAAGACCTAACCCTGTCAGAGTTTCTAAACCGCCTCAAGGGCCTCTGCGATGGTCTATTTGACGAACGCTATTTGGCAGCCGCGACCACCGGCTTATACGTGCCTTCCGAAGCACGGAATCATCTTTTTATCAGACGATCAGATAATTCAAACCTCCAGTATCCTAGCCAAACTGGAAAATTTTTTCTAAATACATTATTGTAACCAGAATGTTGATTTTGTTTTAACTTGTTATTGTGCTTGTTATGTTGTCACCAGAACAATGTTATTGTTCTGAGGTTGTCACCTATTTTACTTTTTGGTTGTCACCTGCCAATTTTTCGGTGCCGGACGGAACGCCATAGACAAATGTTGAACTGTGTTCTGTTCTGTTTTGTCTGTGATGTGACCAGAGATAATAATATGTCTGGTCCTCACTGGTGGTGCCACTCGGCTTTGTTTGCTTCATAAAAATATAGAATAGAATAGGTTGTATTTAGTGTGTAATTTGTTTTTTTTTTTGTTTAATTTCGTGTTTGTGCGTCATATCTGGAGAAATAAATGTATTTTCTTTCTTCTTTCAAAATCGAACCTACGACCACCGGATCACAGGGCAAATGCCTAAAAAACTCGACCACGGAGGCAGTTCCTGAATCAGTTAAAACAATGCAGTGTTTGTTTATTTTTTAAAATACCAAAGTTAGCCAGAACTTAAACTAGAGAAAGGGTTGGTTGAAAGTAGGGCAATTAGGCTGCTCTGTCTACGACACAAATAGCACAATATATAATGTTTGTGTGCCGCGGTTTGTAGGTAATATGTAGGTAAAGCTGGGGTTTAGTTTCACACACACCTAAAGGCGTTTTATGATACCAACAGAAATGTAGGCTAAATGCTTAAGTACCTAGTAAATAATTTGTTTTAACATTTTATAATATTAAAAAGTTTTACTGGGCTCATATAATCGATTTACTATAGAGGAGCTCGTGGCTAAATAATAACAGCCGCACAGGTCGATCTTCAAGGTTAAGCAACGCTTGCCGAGGTTGGTCTGTGGATGTGTGACCATCTTAACATACCGAGTTTCCTCTGTGCCTCGGAAAGCACATTAAGTTGTTAGTCCCGGCTGTCGTTTGGCAGTCGTTATGGATTGTCAGAAGCCGGAAAATCTGACTCCAGTTTTGCCAAGGAGTACCGTGTTACCCAGTTAAAGAGTTGTGGAGGTCTGGTAGGCAGCCGCTCCATGTAAAATACTAGTATTCAGCTGAATCCGGTTTGACTAGAAGCCGACCCCAATATAGTCGGGAAAAGGCTAGGCAGAGGCTTAAGTAGACAATTTGCTGTATCCCACTGCTTTTCTCCGGTGGCTTGCCTCACAGGGACCATGAATTTTTCGTTTTGGAATTTCTTTAATTGTGCGTATAGTTAAGGAGTGGAATTTGCTGATAGTCTGTGTTTCCTGACAGCTGCAAGTTGGAGGTCTTTAAGTCAAGAGTGAATAGGTTACTTCTAGGTAAGCGTGGTCCATCGTAGACCACGTTACCGCTTATCATCAGGTGAGATGGTGGTCAAATGCAAGCCTGTCAATAACTAAACATAATGCTTGCTTGCTATTCTTCAACCCAATTGAGTAACATTCTGATACACGGCTTCTTATGTTTGTCGTCTACTCTACTACGTTGATAGCTCAATGAATATTGTAGACTTTTTTTGTAATTTATTTTGCAACTATATTTATTTATTTATTGATTAGGTTAGTCAACAATTGTTTACACATAAAAAATAAAATATACAAAATGAATTATTTTAACTAAGATTTAGGTTAATTTTGTTCTTAGGATTAGATTAGTTATAAAACAATAAAAATAAAACATAACAAAAAAAAAATTAACATGACAAGCAATCATAAATAATTTTTATAAAAGAATAATAACATCAATTAATATCATCATATTTAAATAAAGAAATATGAAATTAAATTAGGTACAAAAATTCATCGTCAAAAAGTACGCCCAGAATTTCCAAAACAAATAAACATTCAATTTTACCTCGTTGTAATGTTGAGTTGGATACAAGAATCTCGTGGCAAAGACATAAAATATGTAGTGCGCAAAATAAAAGTTTTATGAGAGTCTCAGGTGACATAGTGGTCAAACGTATGCCGCGCGGTGAAAAATCTCAGTGCGGACAGGGCGTTAATCCTGTCCGCACTGAGATTTTTCACCGCCCGGTTTTTTTACGCAAATCTGTAATACATTGAATCTTATACGAGTATCCCGCACTGGCGATAAAAAATGTGCGATGCGGTGCGGATTTATTTCCGCGTGAATTAAATTGCAGTGCGGACAGGGCTTTATAGGCATACGTTTGACCACTATGTCACCTGAGATTTTCATAAAACTTCTATTTTGCACATTACATATTATTTTATGTCTTTGCCACGAGATTCCTCCCATTAAAAAAAAATGTATGCCTGAAATGTTGAGTTCATCCTCTCAATTAATGCCATTACATGATAACAGTCTCAGACAATAACTAAGCCACCGCTATCGCTTTCCCATTAATTAACAAGACTGTTGTGAGCTTCGGTGTTAATTGTTCGGTATCGGATACCGATACTCTACACCTCAGGAAACCGATACCAATTGAGGGGAACAATGTCTAGACTGATAAAGCTGCAGTTAGTAAGAGCGTTTAGATCCATAATCCTCCTGACCGAATTCTGGTCACGGTGGCCTATGTCAAAGGAGATGAGGCGAGTATGCAGGAGACGTTAGAGTATACAAGTTAGTGCGCAAACAAATATTGCCAGTGGTGAATATCTTCTGTTTGTATGTAGCGGCATCAATGTCGCCCCAAGAAAAACTAACAGAGCAAATCTACATCGCAACAAAAAAAAAAACCACGACGCCATCTATCCAACTGGCGGCGAACTAAAAATTCTACATCGCGCAAGCAAAGTTTACCGTGCGATTTGAACATATACATCAGCCCGACTATGAAATATCGGGCAGTTGCCCGCCAGACAGGATCCTCCCTTTTCAATTGAGGATTGTGGGACGTTACTCTCTGTTCTGCATACCCTCTAAATTTTTGTATATGTATTACTAGCTTTTTCCAGTGACTTCGTAAACGCATGAGCAAAGGAATCAGTATTTCCTGTTCCCGTAGGAATTTTAGTGCTTCCTTACACACAGCTTCCTACGACTAGTATTTTTATATGTGCGTTATTTGTCAGTCACTCAGTCAAATGGAAGAATTTAATATGTGCTGATGATAGATAGCCTCAATCTCACCTAATGGTAAGCGAGAAAAAAAGTGATGTGTCAAGAAAGTATTGTGTATTTTTCTGTATGTACAAGAACATGTCATACAAAAACAACAATTTATTCAAGAAACAAGATACCTAACAAAATGAAGGAAGGAATGAATTCTTCCAACTAGGTACAGTTTCTCAAATTCATTGCAAAGATACATTTGTTTTGTGATGTAATTCGTAGCAATTTTGCGAGTCCTCCGCTGTTTCCAACGTGAATATCATAGCTTATTCATGTTTCCCTGGTAGCAAAATAATATTTCTAGAACATTTTCCAAGAATAATAGATGTGGCTTTTTGTTTAAAGAAATGTTAAGTTTCAGAAATGAAAAGCAATCAAATAATTTTCTTGGAGCGATTCTGTTTTTTTTAGAATTTCCAAGCAATTCATATTTGGAATTTTTGATTTCTTGGAAGTTTGAGCAATTAGGATTGGTCTTATTAAAAAAATATACAACGTGTAACAGAATAAACGCAATACTTCTTAAGGTGGAAGCGCCAGGGTAGCCCGCGACATTCAAATATTTTTATGTTTTTTGCAATTTGCCGGTCAGTGTGAAGCTGTATGTTGAACAAAATACAATTCGCGGCCGTAACGCATATTTATCTAAAGAATAATACCCATTTTAATCATCAATCTACGCCTCTAAGTTCATACAATTCGATTGAATGACTTTTTCACGAAATAACATTCAATCGAGTTCTATGAACTTAGAGGGTTATATTGATGATTCAAATGGTTATAATCCTTTAGATAAATGTTTTTTACAATCGCGAACCTTATTTTGTTTAACATACAGCTTCACACTGACCGGCAAATTGCAAAAAACATAAAATTATTTGAATTTCGCGGGCTACCTTGGAGCTTCCACCTTAAGGAGTTTTTTTTATATACATTTATTTGTCAAACACATGTGTATAACAATCAGTTGGAACGCATCATTGTAAGCATAAGTATGAACAAGTTTTACGATGGGACCAAGATATTGAAATCGCGACAAAAATTCGACTCCCCCATTACATCCCCATACATTTATGTGAATGGAATAGGTACTGAACAGCTGGTTTGTTTTCGTGATTTAGGGGTTGGCCCCGTGGTAAAAAATGTTCATTAGGCTAAAATGTTAGCTAGGGTATCCTATAATCTAAATTGTATACATAATGTCAATAAAGAATTATATTATTATTATTAATTACGATGGGTACAATAATCCCTTAAGAGGTATTGTTTTTATTTTTCAGTTACACTTTGTATAATTGCAAGATATTTAAATATTTGTTTATTATTTGTTATTTTGTATTGTTATCTAGTTTAATTTTTGTTATGTTTAATTCTAACTTTTGACATTTCAATTATTTTATTGTATTTTCGAATTTTAACTATTTTAATGTTGTATGATGCATATGGATTCTTCTGAAATAAATGAATTAATAATATTAATATGATGTCAAGCATGTATTCTTCGTTGAGTTAAATAGAGACTCAGCTATAACCCACATATCGCCGGGATTTACATATCTAACTAGCTGATGTCCGCGTCTTCGCCTGTTTGACATAATTATATATAAAAACCTTCCTCGAGAACCACTCTATCCTTTGGTAAAAACAGCATTAAAATCGGTGCAGTAGTTTTTGAGTTTATCGCGAACAGATAGACAGACAGACGCGGCGGAGGACTTTGTTTTAAAATATGTTGTGATCGTTTGTTTTTTTTTTTTATTCTACACATTCTATCCTATCCTACAAATCCTACTGATATTATAAATGCAAAAGTTAGTGCGGATGGATGGTTGGATAACTTTCAAGTCAGAACGCCTGAAAGGATCTTCATGAAATTTGTCACACAGGTAGATTATAGTCTAGAATAACACATAGGCTACTTTTTATTCCGGGAGTGTGTTCCTTAAGGAACACGCGGGCGAAGTTGCTGGTAGAAGCTAAGCTAATACATCATCTGTCTAGCCTTTTCCCAACTGTATTGGGGTCGGCTTCCAGTCAAACCGGATTTAGCTGAATACCAGTCAGTATGTTACTTCTTGGCAAGACTGGAGTCAGATTAACTGGCTTCTGACTATCCGTAACGAATGCCAAAGATCCACAAATGACAGCCGGGACCAACGGCTTAGCGTGCTGTCCGAGGCACGGAGGAAACTCGGTTTGTTAAGATGGTCACCCATCCACAGACCAACCTTGGCAAGCGTTGCTTATCCTGGGAGATCGACCTGTGCGGTTGTTAATGTTTAGCCACGAGCTCCTCTGGCAGAAGCTAGTACAAGATATAATAATGTATCCGGTGAATAAATCCTGAACAACCTCTTTATTGACCTGCTGAACGATGCCCGTAGCGTAAGCGAAGTAGTTCTCGTGTAGACCATCGACAAGAAAAACCAAATAGCTAATCAGAGTCGATGTAGAACATATTTTTCCTATGAACATGATCATCACCGTAAACACATCCAATCTCCACGCAGGTAATCAAAATGTATCCATATCAAATAAATGTCATGATACAGCTGTGAGCCAGACGTATCACACGATACCCAGATATTCCCCGCACGTACACAGATCAATACATCGCGATATACGACAGATTTCAATTTATATTCTCATAACTGGATATCCACGAAACGTTTTAACGTTGCGAAATTCTTTCGAACGACTACTGCAGTTTTGCGTCACAATTTCAGAGAACTTATAACTCGGAAAATGTGTGTGATTTTATATAATTTAATAGCTGACTCGTGCAATTTTGTCTGCGTCAATTTTTTCATTAAGGCCGTACCCTGACCAAATAACCTTGAGCATTTTTTCCCTCAATAACAGCGTAAGAGATAGAATAGCGAATATGCTCAGAATCTATCTATATCTATCTATCTTCTTCTATCTATACTTATAATAAATCTGTAGAGAGGTCAATTCTGTACATGAAATATATTTCCAAAATAACTATCAGGGGGTGATTAGGGATCGATACTGATGCCAAAAATGCAATCAGTAAAATTTTTGTCTGTCTGTCTGTCTGTCTGTCTGTATAACCGTTATAGAAACAAAAACTACTCGACGGATTTTAATGAAACTTGGTATAATTATTTTTCATACTCCTGAGCTGGTTATAGTATACTTTTTATCACGCTACGATTAATAGAAAAAATGAAAAAAAAAAAATTAAAATGTGAAAGTTTGGTTGTTTGTTACTCAATCACGCCAGAACGGCTTAACGGATCTTAATGAAATTTAGAACAAAGATAGATTATAGTCTGGAATAGCACATAAGCTACTTTTAATCCAGGGAACATGTTCCCTAGGGATCACGCGGGCAAAGCCGCTGGCAGAAGCTAGTGTTGAATAAAATCGTTAAAAAACACAATTTTTTATTCCTGTGTAAATCCCGATCCCTCGGGAACTCCGGGATAAAAAGTAGCCTTTGTGTTATTCTCGGTCTTCAGCTACCTACATACCAAATTTCATCGTAATCGGTTCAGAAGTATTTGCGTGAATGAGTAACAAACATCCATACATACTCACAAACTTTCGCATTTTTAATAATATTAGTAGGATTATAGAGAGACTTGGTTATTTAGTTAACGTTATACTAACTGAGTTAAGATAGTGAAACCAAATTATTGTTTCTACATAATTAAATTAAGCCATATTTAATTAACAATGCTTTGATTAATTTGGTTTTCAATAACCTATTACGCTAATAGAAATATTAATTGCAAAACTATGTTGAAATTCTGCTCTACATTAATTAATTATTTATTTGTAACAAACAACGAGCCGAGTCACCCGCGTCCATAGGAGAATACCCTTCAGCGAATTCCTACATGTGGTCCCTGGGTGGTGCTAAACAGGTGACACTAACCGCCTCCGTGGTCTTGTGGTTATACCACCTGATTCAGACCCAGAGGTCCCGGGTTCGATTCCCAGCGGGGGCAAATTTTTTGCTCGGTTTGGTTGGTGGTAGGACTTGTTCTAAGTCCGCCTGGCAAGCTACCACCATCATGTCTAAGTCTGTCGCCATAACAACAATGTTAACAGCATTGTTGTGTTCCGGCAGTTAAAGGTATGATAGCCAGTTCCTCTGTGTAAGAGGATTCCGGGTGAAACTCGCTTCCATCTTCGGCCTAATCATCACTTTCCATCAGGTGAGATTTGGGCCAAGAGTTTCCCAGTTTTGTGTAAAAAAAAAAAAAAAAAACAACAGTAACTTATAATACCTAAAACAATGGAATACAAAAGGCACGCTATTTGAAAACTCTTCGCTATCCCCGCAAAAAAGGGTAGCACGACCTTACCCAATGGCCCATACACACAAGCTGTTGGTTGGTTTCTTTTCTAACAACATAGTTTCATCTGCCTAGCCTTTTCCCAACTATACTGGGGTCGGCTTCCAGTCAAACCGGATTCAGCTGAATACCAGTGTTTTACGTGGAGCGGCTGCCTACCAGACCTCCACAACCCATTAACTGGGTAACACGACGAGTCAGGTTTACTGGCTTCTGACAATCCGTAACGACTGCCAAAGATCTACAGATGACAGCCGGGACCAACGGCTTAACGTGCTTTCCGAGGCACGGAGGAAGCTCGGTATGTTAAGATGGTCACCCATCCACAGACTAACCTTGGCAAGCGTTGCTTGACCTCAAAGATCGACCCGTGCGGCTGTTAAATTATTTAGCCACGAGCTCCTGACCTAACCTAACCACATAGTAAAGAACTAAATTTACTTCATTGTTTGTATGTTTCTAAATTATCTGGAAGTAGGCACTTATCTGATGACGAAAATACTTGCACTGAGAGAAATCTAATCTACCGTCGAGTATTTAAGGATACATTCCCCGAAAAATCCTTGGAGATAGGCAGCACGAGCGGAACCGCGAAAAAAAAGCTAGTTTTTAAACATACTAGGCAATTACTATTTATTTAGTGTACAGCTTAGCTGGACTAAAGAATATTGTCTAACATTTATACGTATATATGTATGGTATTTCATGTTGCAATTGACCACCAAGCCGTTAGGTGGTCATACATAATTATCTCCTAAAAGCTTGTAGGAGATAATATACTCGTATTTTTAGGTAGGTCCGCTAAAGCATCATGGCATGTTCATACCGAATCCGTACGTGTGGGAAAGTGCCCTAACTTTAAACACTTTATAAACGAGACACTCTTAACACATCGTTATGTTACAAGATTAATAACACCTCGAAAAATATCAAAATACACGAAATACAATTGAGTTTTAAAAATTGTTATTTAGCTGGCCGAGTTTGATATATTATGGATGCTGGGACGGTAATCTGTTCATTGAAGTGTACCAGTTTGTTTGCGTGATACGCTCATATGAACGCTGGGATTGCTAAGTGTATCTATAAACTGTTGATATGGTCCATTCTTGAATTCTTTTTTTGCGTTTTGGAGTAGTAACAGTCAGTTTGGTTTGGTAATAAGTTTTTAGTGTACATACTCTCTCTACGGAGTACGACATTATGACATAAACATGATAATTAAAGGTTTCAGAGAGAAGGTTTTACCTATAGCAATTTATCAATTTAAAACGAATAAAGAAACTCTTGTAGTCATTTATACATCACTGATGGAGTCTCTGCTCAGTTTGCTTAGCAGCAAGGAAATCTAAATAAATCATCGCCGTTTTGTTTTTTAGTTAAATCATCAATCTATACTTATAATAAATCTGTAGAGAGGTCAATTCTGTACATGAAATATATTTCCAAAATTACTATCAGGGGGCGATTAGGGATCGATACTGATGCCAAAAATGCAATCAGTACAATTTTTGTCTGTCTGTCTGTCGGTCTGTCTGTCTGTCTGTCTGTCTGTCTGTCTGTCTGTATAACCGTTATAGAAACAAAAACTACTCGACGGATTTTAATGAAACTTGGTACAATTATTATTCATACTCCTGAGCAGGTTATAGTATACTTTTCATCACGCTACAATCAATAGGAGCAGAGCAGTGAAGGGAAATGTTGGGAAAACGGGAGAAGTTACTCCATTTTTTACGCTTCCGTCGCGTGCGCAACCTTAATGGTGAAAGCTACACAGAAAACATGTATGACGGAAATGTTTTCCTTAAAAATATATAAAAAATATCCAACGACAGCATATGTCTATCTTTTATGATTGACGAACAATAACACGTGTAACTCCCGATAGCTTAGCAGTTCGAAGCTTTCTGATTGTATTTGTCTACTCTTACGTTTATAAAACTCTCAGTCGTCCCTAATTAACATTAATAAAAGTTAACATTATTAACTATTCCATAAAAAAAGAATCATAGAAATCGGTATAGAAACACCAAAGTTAATACATGAAAAACGCTAATAATAAGCCATCGCGCGTGAATACTGAATCATGCTATAAGGATTATTTTTGTGGTCGCGAACGCACAGGCAGGCGGCTAGCTTGGCACCTAGAGGCTAGCGAGTAGCTTCGGAAAATATATAATAATAATTATAAAGGATATTGCAAAAGCGTTTTACGGCAGTTTGCAATATCCTTTAATAATTATAATGTCGAGGGGAAGATGGTTATAATCTCGCTTTACACCAAACGAGTAATATTATAAATGTGAAAGTTTGGCTGTTTGTTACTCAATCACGCCAGAACGGCTTAACGGATCTTAATGAAATTTAGAACAAAGATAGATTATAGTCTGGAATAGCACATAAGCTACTTTTCATCCCGGGAATAAGTTCCCTAGGGATCACGCGGGCGAAGCCGCTGGCAGAAGCTAGTCAACAATATAAATAAATTAGTTTATTCTTATTAAGCAGTCAAAATGTAGCCTCAATAAAAGGGCTGGTAGGTAAGTTGGGATAGAACTTACCTACCAGCCTTAACTTTTACTAAGCCCTAAAGCTTATCATAGCATTACATATTATAAAACAAAGTCCTCCGCCGCGTCGCTCTGTCTGTTCGCGATAAACTCAAAAACTACTGCACCGATTTTCATGCTGTTTTCACCAATGGTTAGATTGGTTCTCGAGGAAGGTTTTAGTTTATCATTTGTCAAGCGGGCAAAGCCGCAGGCATAAGTTAGTGCAAGATAATTATGAAACTAGATGAGCCAGATAAGTAATGATTATGATTAATTTACCTATTCGAGTATAATTCATATACTTAGAGCTCATTTTTCCAACGCCAGATAACTTTATCGGAGGAATAATTTTGAATTTTTGACAGTTCTTCCATACAAAAACTGTCAAACGTTAAATTTATTCCAGGAATAAAAGTTATCTGGCGTTGGAAAAATCAGCCCTTAGACTAATATTATGAAGTTTGAATGGATGGATGGATGTTTGTTACTTAAATAACGTCAGAACAGCTGAACGGATCTTGATGAAATTTGCCACAAAGGTAGATTATAGCTTTGAAGAGCATATAGGATACTGTTTATCCGGGCAGTATATTTCTTTGAGATAATTTTCGACATATACGCGGGTGGAGCCGAGAGGGGCAGTTAGTAAATGTTTAACTTACAAAACCATTCGTTTCCTAACTTATTTATTACTTAACTCCCCATGCTTTGCAAATGGCTGCCTCAGTATGTGTTCATAAATTATTCTACGCTGCGTGGTTCGGCCCAATTTGCGTTGACTGAGTTGTAATCAGTTAAAGTCACTGATTATTACTTCCAACTAAGTTATATCATGTTAGGGGCAACTTCTGGTATCTTTGGAAAGTTCGAGCGTTCTAGTTCTGTTTAGTGAGTGACAATAAGTTTTAAAATTACAGTGAATATAAGCCATTTTAGCCGCGTGTTGGTTTTCTCAGAAGTAACAAAGACATGTGTATTTATAAGAAGGTTTTAATCATCCTAAATTCACTCAATGATTTGAGCTCAGAAGTGAACATTCACGTTTTTACTTAGAACAGGATACTACTTTCCGTTTATCATAACTAGTACACTAATGTTGTAATTAATATAAACATTGGTCTCCATAAATAAGTGCACTGAAACAGTTAATTAAATCTGCAATAAAGATTTAATCATCAATTCATAACAAGTAATTTTCAGCAAATCATGGATTAGAACCGATTATTATTCAAACTTTATTAAACACAGTATACATTTATTTCCAACTTTCAAATCAAACAAGGTTTACTATGAAGTTTCTAAATCAACACGAATCTGGTATGAGAGAGAGATGGAGCTATACCGGAAAGTTCCTTTCCTCACAAAAAATCTGATGGAATTGGAACTTGGCAGTACCTACAGTGAAACTTCTCTACATTCGATTTTTACGATGCCGAATTCATTTCAGCGCACAAAAAAATTACTGGGTACAAAAAATGCGACCTCAATGGAAAGCATAGAAGCAAATATGAAATATTCACAGACTCTTCTCAGAACTCGTCTAATTGTTCACACCTTTAAACATTCACTCGCAACATCAAAGAGGTAAAATGTGCCATTTTAATTTCCAACCCGTTGGAGTAAAAAGTTCCTTCTCTGTTCGTAGAAAAAGGGTTGTTATGGAGAATATTGAGTGGTGTATGTTTTTAGGTAAAATGTTTATTTATGTAGATTTGTGTGTTGTTTAGACAAAGGGAATGTTTTGTTTTTAGTGGTTTTAAGTGTATTAATTTTCAGAAACAGTGAAACACAAAATCCTGACGTTGAAATATGCCAACTATTTTGAAATTTAATTAACCAAATATTCCAAAAAAATAATGTTTCAGTTAACAAGAACACTGTCACTTTATTTCAGTATTTATTTAAACGTCTACATTTTATCCTTAGACAATTCCATGAAACCCAATACAAAATGTTGGTTTATTAAAAACTTACTTTCCAAGAGCTTACTAAAAACTTTCAATATATTTTTCCAAGATGTTACTATAGGGAAATAAAACTCGTTTATTATCGAACGACAAGATGTCATTTAATGTCATGAAATATTTTGCTCACGCTGAAGAACTTTATTTCCCCAGTTGCTACGCCGTAGCGTTGCCTCAAATATCGCCAGCTACGCCGTAGTGATGTCTCACTTATTGCCGCCTTGCCGTAGCGATGTGTCAGATACTGTTGCTACGTGCGTAGCGTTTTCGTAGCAGTTCGAACTTCTTAGCCTAACATGGTTAGGTCAAGGTTGATTTATTGGGTGTGTATATTTTCCTATAGGAATATTGGATGGAAAGGGACCGTAGGACGACGAAATTAATATCAGGGGTCAAATTGAGTTACTAAGTTTCTGCTCTACGCATATATAACCTTCAAATGTATTAGTTCGAAGGTTTCGCGTCTAAACTTATTATATTTGGACAGCTGAGGTGCTGAGAGATGTTCATGTATTTACACAAATGACCTACCGCAAGTATTCCGAAACATGTAATTTTTGGTGTAATTAGTCTATTTAACCAGTTACATTTCCAAGAAATTGTCTACTGGGTATGCTATTAGAAAATAGACGATAACGATAACGAAACTAACGATCAGATTCTCCTTTGTTTACTTAGGACGTTGACTTTCCTTAATAAATGAATAACATCTACTAATTACTTTGCCGTCTTAAGTTCGTACAAACAGAAGTCCATTAATGTAATTAGTAATTTATCATTTCGTTTCTAAGGAGTAATGTGGGGCTATAATTATGTAGGGGTAAATTAGTCATTTGGGGTGCAAACAAATGTTTTCTGGTCAAATGTTACACAATAATTAGTGCAATTTTAGCATCAACTATCAATAAAGTAAATACAAAGATGTTAACGGATTGAAAAATAATCAATTCACATAGTGTTTGTCAAGCAAAGTAACTGTTTGCCTCATTTGTTTTTATAAATCTTATAATAAATACTTAATTAGCCCTTTTGCCCTTTTCATTACGTAGACTCCGTTTAAGCTCAAAACTATTGCAAATATTTTGAATATGTATGTACCTATGCTAGATCATTTCATTAAGGGTTAGGAGCGTGAAGTATTTACAAACATAAAACTGGAAAGTCGCCGGTACATCTCAAATTAAAATCCTAAAAATTTGATTTTCTCCCCATAGTAATTAACCTAGACACTAAAAACAAACTATACCAAACAGTGACTGCAAAAGAAAAACAATAATGGAAATCAAATAGTGTTAAAAAACGAAACAATAGTAAATAGTGACCAGTGTTTGAACTCCAACTGTTCTTCGACTCTTCGGAAGCGCTCGTGTATATTCGGGTCTGTTCGGACGAGGCCGAAGCCAGCCGAGTGGAGAGGGGGTGTAAGATGGAAGATAATGCTGACAGGCAGTATAAATATAGGTAAGTGGTATTGAATAGATTAAAAAGTACTAGCGCCTACCTATTGTAGTATCGTAGTACTCGAAACTTTACGACCAGATAAATAAAAGTTCCTTAGTGCGTATAGCTAAGGATTATAGGTGAAATTTCCGCATAGCTGGAATGTCAAATTATGTCATTTTTAGCTCTAGATAGAAACATAATCATCGAAACGAAAGTATGTGGTAAGCATAGCTGTGAATTTGGCCTACGAGTAACATTCTATCAAAGATAGCGATTTTTGTTACATCAGAAAAAGGGCTAATTGCCTCGAGGCATTTTGATAGTGCATCTTAACTTCGATAATTTTGGCAATCGTTGTTGCTGACAGAAGGTTTGGTTCAAAAAATTCATCGACTTTAAAGTACGCATTTAGAACGTGCAAGAATGGGCATATTTGTGTGCTCGATGCAATGACACGTTTTAAATTTAATATCGTCACACGGACATTTGCATTTAAAGTGAATTTATTTAATACCTACAGTATTGGTGAAATTACTTCTTGTATGATACGGTAAGTTAATCCGAGCTTTAAGCTTTCGTTTAGAATATTTGTCAAACAGCCAAACCTATACATCAGTTAAAAACATCTGACTTTAGAAAACAAACCCTAAGAGAAACAATGATAAGTTATAACTGATAAAATTATTCCACGACAAATAATTAATTCAGTAGTCTAAAATCTCAGTAGGCAGTGCCAAAAGTATTTCTCGTACCTTTGTATGAAAACTGAAATATTAATTTATTTACGCTAAGGCTCCTGCAAACAGTTGTGACAATGCGACACAGCGTTTATAGAAACTCAACGAATTTAGAATAAATTATATGAAAAACCACTGTCACATTAACGCTTCGCGCCTGTCTGTGGGAGCCTTAATCTACGTCACATTCATCACTAAAGCAAAACCTCATGTCAGAGAAATCAAATTAATTCACCACAGTAATAATATTACTGTAACATCGTCTACATAATATAATTGTTTACATCTCAACCTATGTAATCAAACTCAATATTTATTTAGAGCGCTCACTTGGTATCCAAACAGACGAAAATATACCGAATATCGTATGTTAACAAAGAATGTATTTGTTTGTGGGTTTAGAAACATATTATGGAGGATAAATCCTTGTTCCATTCCCTCGGTATTTTTATCCGACTTCCCAAAAAGGAGGAGGTTATCAATTCGGTTGTATGGTTTTTTTTTTATGTTTGTTACCTCATAACTCCGACAATTATGAGCCGATTTGAAAAATTCTTGTTTTATCTGTAAGTATATACTTGCAGATTTGTCCCATTTAAATTTTATGAAAATCGGTAACGAACTTTGGATTTTAAATCGAAATAGCTGGAATTCGTCTACTTGGATGATAGTTTTATGTCATCCAAGTAATCGAAATTGCGTATTTTGCTTTTCTGCAATTTTGCAGTGGTGTTGTTAGGTGTGGGGTTCCAATAAAAAGTGAAAAATAAAAAACTTTTTACAAAAAAATACAACCGACTTCCAAAAAAAAAAACACTACAAAGTAAAAAATAACTTTAATTTCGGAAGTCGGTGTCAAAATACGAAGAAACTAACAAAAACACCTACTTCCGAAATTAAAGTTATTTTTTACTCTGTAGTACTTTTGTTTTTGGAAGTCGGTTGTATTTTTTTGTAATAATTTTTTTTGATTATGACAACACTATGTTTTGACTGCAGTAACTTGCTACTGACAACGTTTCACTTAGGGGGATTTCATCAATCTGAAACTGAACGCGATCAACATATGAACCACATTTACGAGCTGTGTCAGTGTCTATTTTCTATGGAAATTGACACTGACAACGCTTGAACGTAGCTTGTTCGCGATCAGTTTCATTGGTGAAATCCGCTCGAAGACTGCTTCAGGTCAAGGTAGATTTTCCAAGGAACCATCGGAATATTCTGCAACCGACAGTCTATTATGTATGACACCGAATTATTGCAAACACACGACACCGACATCTTGCAATATTATAAACTAGCTGAGACGTGCAACGTCGTTTGCGTAACATTTTTCATTACTGCTCCGCTCCTATTGGTCTTAGCGTGATGATATATAGCCTATAGCCTTCCTCAATAAATGGGCTATCTAACACTGAATGAATTTTTCAAATCCGACCAGTAGTTCCTGAGATTAGCGCGTTCAACCAAACAAACAAACTCTCCTGCTTTATAATATTAGTATAGTTGGCAAAAAAATGTTAACAGCCATCCTCAACTGCCTCCGTGGTCGAGTGGTTTAGGAGCTTGCCTTATGACCCGGTGGTCGTGGGATCGATTCCCACGGGAAGCATAATTTGTAAATTTGTTTCCAGTTTGGCTAGGACATTGCAGGCTTGAATCACCTGATTCTCTGATAAAAAGATGATTCCGTGCTTCGGAAGGCACATATTAGCCGGTACTCGTAGCCCCAAAACTTTGACTGTCATTTCTGACCTAGACTAGAACCAAGAGCAAACCCATATCAAATAAAAAAACACAATACCCCTAATAACGGGCCCCCCAAAAATGTTTGATATAGGGCCCCTTTTTAGACTAGCTACGCCACTGTCCCTAGGCCTTGGATACGGCTATAGTTGCAAGAGAAGCTGTGGGTAAATAGAAAGATAAATTAATATCACTCAGAAACTAAAAAAAGGTTTTGCAAATATCCGGAATAATACAGGGTGTAAGGGACAGCCCTCCACAAACTGATAGGGTGATTTCAGTATATCATACTAAGTTGACCGGTACATGAAATTATTTCAGGAACTTTATGGGAATCCAATAAAACTGATTTGTTTAATTACCTCACTCGCAATGTATCGCTACCTCTGCAAAACGCAGCGAGCTTTCGAAAGGACAGCCGCGCTCGCGCCACGTGTTTAACAGCTGATTTCATGCGTCGTTCATTAGATTGTTTTTTTTTTTTCATTTTAGCTGTGTTATTTACATTAATGATTTCTGCATACAGGTAATGTAACTTTACATTGAAATAAAGCAATAAAAATTGAAAAAAATAATAAAAAAAGTTGAGAAAATTTCCACTGGAATATGATTCAAAATAAGGAGCTGATTGCACCCTGTTAATTTGTGGAGGGCTGTCCCTTACACCCTGTATATGTCACCGGAAAATGGCACACTCCGTAAGATTGTAATAAATCATGATTAGATTATAATTTTTTGATATATCATGAAAAAAATCGTTTTGAATATAATAAATCCAATCCAAATTAAATAGTTTCCAATTTTTCCGAGTCTTATTTAGAAAAAAAAAAGTTTATAATTTCACGGAGTTCGCAATTTTCCGGTGACATATAGAAGGTAGCTAGTAACTACATTTCATGACCTAACGTTAATTACTGAGTACAAAATAACAAGCAGTGTAGATGTTGAAATAAGCTCAACTTCGAATACCAAATTATTCACAGTCACATATGAAACAGCATTTAATTCAAAACCACATATCTACATGAAGGCCGAATTTTGCTGGCAGCTATAATATAATGCTCAAATGAAACAGTAAATTATTAGCTCATATCAAACCGCTATTCCTTATGAAATAGAGTTCAAAATGTCACAAACGACGTCACAATATTTCATATGAATAATGAAACGTTCAGGCAGGAAACCATGAAATACGAATTTTAATTAAGAGTTTTGATTAGGTGTCAAAGCTGGCTTTGAAGCCGGGAAGAAAATAAACCTACATCAACTAGCTCTTGCCTGCGACTTTGTATCTGTGGCGAATCGTAAAGGATCTGTATGTTTTCGTTCTAAAAAATAGTCCGGAGGGTTAGTGTGAGTTTTCTAACGTACTCGATCGCGTTAACGTAAACGTTTGCTTATGTCAAAGTGTATAGAAAAAAAGAGGTTATCTGTTATTCTCACCAGGCGGCGCTTATTCAGTTTCAATACAAATTGGCATTTACGCTAACGCGATCGAGAACGTTAAAAAACTCACACTAAGCTCTCTGCTCAGGGACGGATCCAGGATATTCGTTGAGGGTCTTGACCCTCTGAGAGAGGTTTTTTAATACATTACTGTATTTCTTTTTCGGAAATTCCTCAAAGAGTTCGATAAGTTTTAGACTACAGAATAAATCTGAAACTTTTGGGGGGAACTTGAGCCCCTTCTTCCCCTTGCGAGGAGTATTCACGACTTTAAAGCCAAAACCAAATAATTCCAAAAGCTGCATTTTGCTAAACCTGTGGTTTGCGTTCAAACGCTACAAGGTCTAGTTACGAAGAGCACACACAAGTAATTGTACAACTAACACATAGAATGTTGCTCTTCAAGAAAACATTACTTTTACTAGCTAAACTGAAGCTCGCCTTAGCTTCAACGTGCAAGTTGTTGAAATATTAGTTAAGATACAAGTAAGAAAAAGGATGCTGGAACTTGTGGCGGACGAACTTAATAAGAAAACTTTATAAATTGCGCATCTGTATAATCGTTGTAGTTGTGTGGAGACAGTAAAGAAACACTTGAAATGGCCTTTTTTAAAAGGGAATATTCTAAATCTTTTCGTCTCATTGACGATTTAACAACCTGTTTCATCTAGGAGTATCTTGTTACCCATTTCAATTTTTTTATTGGGGTGTTGACTGCATGGTTCCTAAAAATACCAACAAATGCTCAGTGTTTTTATCACGTCACGAGATCATAAGAATATAATATGTGTGTCAAATATGTAAATAGGAAAAGATATTTTAAAAGCAGACTTGGTTAGAAAATTATTTAAAACTTATAAAAACCTAAAATCCGGCCAAGTGCAAGTCGGACTCTCACACGAAAGGTTCCATAAATACGTTTCTTGTATAGGAGAGCCCTTTCATTTTTATTTACTTTAATTTTTATTATATTGTTACGAGCTTGGGGTTCGTGACAATAAAAACAGCCGATTATTTAACCAAAAAAATGACACTTTAATTATCAAAACTAATTAACACTTTAAACACACTAATTACAACCACAATCGCACTATTACTAACACTTCACTTCACTTAACTCGCAGTTGAAGATCGCTTCCGAAGATTCGCTTGTATCGCCAATTCCATACTGACCCAGTCGCGAGCGATTCGCAGCTTATATAGTCCCACTGTAATTTCCAGAACCTTCGAGAATGGAAATATCTAGAAAGTTCGGGAACATACCGGTCCCGACTGACTAGGTGTCGAAACATCGAGAATGTTCTAGCATCGAAAAGTCTAGAAAGATCGTGACCCAATTAGTTCCACTACTCGATACTAGATGGCGTTAGTAGTACGTTGTGAACCCGGCATTAATTCTGGCGCGTAACACTGCCCCCTCCTAAGACATGCTCGTCCCGAGCATCGGTCCCATAATAACGCGCCAGTCGATCCACATGAACGATCTTAGGTGCACTTCTCGTACCTTTCTGGATACGGTAGGTCACGTCATTGATTTTTGTGACAATCCGGTACGGCCCGTCCCATTTAGCTTGAAGCTTAGGAGATTTCCCTTTACTGCGAACTGGATTGTGCAACCACACTAGTGAGCCTTCGTCGAAACCTTTATTGTTCATTTTGCGGTCATAACGAGTTTTCATCTTTTCAGACATTTGCTGGCCCGATTGTCTGATGTGCTCATAATTGTCGTTCATTTTGTTCCGCAAGTCATTCGCGTAATCGGTTATACTGCGAGGGGCATCAGGTGGTATTCCGGTGATCAGGTCTGCGGGCAACCGTAATTCCCTACCAAAGTTTGCGAAAGCTGGTGTTACCGATGTGCTTTCGTGAACAGCACTTCGGTATGACAGCAAAAACGGTTGTATATGCTTGTCCCAATCGCGTTGCCGGTTTTCCACAACTTTAGCCAGGTATCTCTCCAATGTCTGATTAAATCGTTCCACCATTCCATCCGATTGTGGGTGGTAAGAAGTTGTTCTCGTTTTATGAGTACCCATAACTCGACAAATTTCCTGGAATATTTGTGACTCAAAATTCCGTCCTTGATCGCTGTGAATCTCCAAAGGTACTCCAAAACGACAGAAGACTTCATGAACGAGCTTATCTGCAACTGTCGAAGCTTCTTGATTCGGAATGGCGAAGACTTCCGGCCACTTGGTGAAGTAATCCATTACAACCATGAAATACTTGTTACCACTGTCACTTTCCGGAAACGGTCCCGCAACATCCAGGGCTATCCTTTCCCAAGGTGCACCCACATTGTACAATTTCAACGCACCTCTGCTACGAGTCTGAGGTCCTTTTACAGCCGCACAACTTGTACATTTGCGACACCAATCCTCGACATCGTCACGACAGTGAACCCAGTAAAAACGTTCCCGTATCTTCAGTAGAGTCCGTTTAACTCCCATATGGCCTCCTGAGCATCCATCATGGTACAGCTGTAGAACATCCGGTACTTTCGCTTTAGGGACAACCATTTGCAAATGACAGCTGTCTCCCCGAGCATTCTCCCATTTACGGCACAGGACTCCATCCTGAATCACTAAGCTATCCCATTGTGCCCAATAGCTTTTTGTGATCGAACTCATCGCTGAGACGTCGCTCCACGTAGGCTTAGGTGCACTGGTCCTTATCCAGTCCAGAATCGGCTTGACTTCCGAATCTTCCTGCTGTGCACGTTGTAAGCTTTCCTTCCACTCGTTGCTGAGGTCTGTCTTGAGCATCCTCACAGGTACGGCTTCTTTACCCTCTTGCCTAGTACAATGCTTGCAGTCTTCAGGGCAAGGTCTTCTTGACAATGCATCTGCGTTGCCATGAGATTTCCCGCTACGATGTTCGACCACAAAGTCGTATTCCTGCAAGAGTTCAATCCATCTCGCATCTTGTCCTTCTGGGTTTTTAAACTGCAATAGCCATTTCAGTGCAGCATGGTCAGTTCGTAAGTGGAATTTCCGTCCCAGCAGATATTTGCTAAAATGCTGTACTGACTTTACTACCGCAAGCAATTCTCGTCTCGTGACACAATAATTCCTCTCTGGTTTTGACAACGACTTGCTGAAGTACGCAATCACAACCTCTTGATCGCCATTTCGTTGAGACAACACACCGCCAAGTCCGATATCACTTGCGTCTGTGTCAACTATAAATTCTTTGTCGGCATCAGGATACCCCAAAATAGGTGTTTTGCACAGACGGTCCTTTAGCTCCTGGAAGGCGCTGTCACAACTTTCATCCCAACAGAAATGTTTCTCCTCGGTTAGTTTGTGCAGGGGTTTGGCTACATCTGCAAAGTTCTTGACAAATCGCCGATAATAAGAGCATAGACCCAGAAATGCTCTGACCTGCGTCTTGTCTTTTGGGATTGGCCAATCTTTGACAGCGGCGATTTTCTCTGGATCCGTGCGGATACCATCTTCCGACACGACATAACCCAAAAAGTTAACTTGCCGTTTGAAAAGAGAGCACTTCTTCGGACTCAACTTGAGGTTGGCACTCTGGATCTTCATGAGCACGCGTTCCAGGTTTTGAAGGTGTTCATCAAACGTACGGCCTACGATGATGATGTCGTCCAAATAGACAAGGCATGCATCGCCGATTAACCCGGTTAGTACAAGTTCCATTAACCTTTCAAACGTTGCCGGAGCGTTACACAATCCAAACGGCATAACTTTAAATTGCCACAGGCCCTTTCCTGTCGAGAATGTTGTTTTTTCCTTGTCCTTAGGGTCAATTTCTACTTGCCAGTAGCCACTTTTTAGATCTAATGTGCTAAACCACTTAACTCCAGTGAGCATGTCCAGCGTGTCATCAATTCTTGGCAAAGGGTAGCTGTCCTTCCTCGTAACGTCGTTCAGACGACGATAGTCAACACAAAACCGCATGCTGCCGTCCTTCTTTCTTACCAGCACTACAGGTGAGCACCATGGACTGGATGAAGGTTCTATAACACCATCCTTCACCATTCCCTTAATCATGGTTTCCACTTCCTTTTCACGTGCTACCGGTAATCTCCTTGGCCGCTGCCGGATAGGCAACTCTTCTCCTGTGTTTATTTTGTGTTGAACTAAGCCAGTCTTCCCGATATCAGCATCGTTCGAAGATAAAACATCGGCGTACTTGAGTAACATCCTCTTCGCCTTGACCATTTCGTTTTGAGACAGAGCGCTGAGACAGTCTTCTAAAAGTGCGGTCACTCTCGTTTGGGCATTCTTGCTGAGGGTCTCAGTTGGTGGATATTGGCATCAACGCAACCACTCCACTTCCTCACAGGTACCCATCAGTGTGCCTTTATCTATCACCTGTTCCTTATCACAAAGGTTCAGCACACGTACCCTTGAGATGTTGGTAGCTCTGACCAAAGTTCGTGCAACTTTCCAAGGAAGGTCATTGTCTATCCTTTCCACGAGTACACAACGATGAGTCTTCCCAGGATTCTGAGGAAGACTAACCGGCACAATCGTTTCCGATCTCGGAGGAAGAACAATCTTCTTCAGGCTGTATATATTTCCTGGTAACGCCCCTTCCATGAAAAGTTCCTCTTGCCCACATTTCATAACTCCTTGACTAACGTCGATCTCACAACGACTCTTCCTCATAAAGTCTAAGCCCAGGATGCAATCGTCCATTATATCGGCCACAACAACGTTATGCTGGTAGATTCTGTTGCCTAGCTTTAACTCCATCTCTCTCTCTCCTTGGACGGGTATGCGCTGACCGGTGGCTGTCACTAAATTTATGCAGTCTCGGTAGTATGCAGAGTCCCCAAAGAACCGACCTGCAAGTTGTGAACTGACGACCGTGCGAGAAGCTCCAGTATCTATCGTCAGCTTACATGGTGTTCCGTTGACCTCGCCCTTGATGATAAGGCTGTTCCCGTCATGGGTTTGTGAGATCGAAATCCTTGGGGCTCTTTGAACCTCAGCCAGTACCCGCCCCGCAGTCCTGGCTTTTACTCGTTTCCCTGCTGCTGTTGAGTGGTGTTGTTAGCCGCCCTACTCTCTGGAGATTGGCTACCTTCCCCTTCTGCAGTTCGCTTAGGGCAACTGGATCGAAGGTGGCCCCTTTCACCACAGCCGTAGCACCTAGGGCTGTATCCTTTTAATCGATCGCGAACTGTAGCCGCTGCGACCTCCCTGACGCGGTGGGAACGATGATCTTGCCGCACAGCTTCCACCTCCAGTACATGGGCCAAAGCGTCCTTAAGTGTCGCGTGGTGCCCGAGCCTCACTGCAGCCCTAACTTCAAGGTCGCGGATGCCGTCAATGAAGGCCTGGACCAGGTTCCCTTCAATAAGCGCAGGTACAGACTGGTATGCCTTTCGCACCAGCTTCTCCACTTCAAGGGCCCACTGCTGCAGGTTTTCACCACTACGCTGTACGCGATCTCTTAGTTGCGCACGAAACACGTGCTCCAGATGAGCGTCACCATACCGGGATTCCAGTGCTTCAAGGAGCTGCTCGTAAGTTACTTCTTTACCGAGAGCTTCCAAGACAGTTAAGGCCTGGTCGCGCAGGCCTAAGGTGAGGGCAGTCATGGCTTGATTTTTACTCCAACCGTTCGCCTTCATGACGGCCTCAAACTGAATTTTGTAGGCCGACCAAGAAGACGTCCCATCGAACGGCGGCACTTTAAATCCACGTAGCAAAGGTGTAGTAGTTACGGGAGTTGCAATCCCATCTCCAAGTTTAAGGTTGCCCAACTCTTTCTTCATATCAGCAATATCGTTGTTACATTTGCTGATCTGTGTTTCAGCATCTGACAAGCGGTTGTCATGCTGAGCAACCTTATCCTTCACTTCCTTAATGTCTTTCCCGAAAGAAGCGTGAATTTCCTTCATGAGGAGCATCTGTTCTTCCTGGCGGCGCGCCTGCTCCTCCTTGTCAAGCTTGAGCTGTTCTTCCAAGCGACGGGCCTGCTCCTCCTGTCGTCGGGCCTGCTCCGCCTTGTCGTGCTGCAGCTGTTCTTCCAATCGCCGGGCCTGTTCCTCCTGTCGGCGAGCCTGTTCCTCCTGTCGCCGAGCCTGTTCTTCCTGTCGGCGAGCCTGCTCCTGCAGCATCATCATCAGAGCAGCAAAGTCTGGTGCTGATGATGCCGGAGCTGCTGTGGACGGACCGGCTTCCATGGTCGGTAGCTGACTTTCCGACGTCTGCGGCGTTGCACCACCAAAACGCCTCTGATCCGTCTCCTGCTGGCGTTGACTACGGGTACGGATACCCTCCGTGTCGTCCTTTGGCAGAATCGGCATGATAATCCTTACTTCTGACACCAATTGTTACGAGCTTGGGGTTCGTGACAATAAAAACAGCCGATTATTTAACCAAAAAAATGACACTTTAATTATCAAAACTAATTAACACTTTAAACACACTAATTACAACCACAATCGCACTATTACTAACACTTCACTTCACTTAACTCGCAGTTGAAGATCGCTTCCGAAGATTCGCTTGTATCGCCAATTCCATACTGACCCAGTCGCGAGCGATTCGCAGCTTATATAGTCCCACTGTAATTTCCAGAACCTTCGAGAATGGAAATATCTAGAAAGTTCGGGAACATACCGGTCCCGACTGACTAGGTATCGAAACATCGAGAATGTTCTAGCATCGAAAAGTCTAGAAAGATCGTGACCCAATTAGTTCCACTACTCGATACTAGATGGCGTTAGTAGTACGTTGTGAACCCGGCATTAATTCTGGCGCGTAACAATATATTGCTATAGCGGCAATCACTCTGTGAAAATTTTAAGTGCTAACCTATTACGGTTCTTGAGACAGAGCCCGCAGACAGACAGACGGACGGACAGCAGAGGCTTAATAATATGGTTCCGTTGATTACCCTTTACGGAACCCTACAAAGGTACGAATCTAACGTTACAATATATAGGCAGCCTACCAAATAACGCCAACACGAAAAGAGAGAGATGTCTTTCAATTACGCAATTTGTGTGGGCAGATACTACAGGAGTGTTTTCCTTTAATTTACTAACAAACACGAACGAATTGGTATCATAAATATGTAAGAAGATCTCAGATATAATGAGAGCCTACGAAGTACTTATGTCTTGTTATTTTTCTTATTTTTTCGGCGTCTGGCGTTATGAAACTCATCTTTCGTTCGGGATTTAATATGACGCCCGTGTTATAACACACCCCTCGTTTCATAATCTACTATTAACTATTGATTTTCGATTATCCAAAATAAAAACAACAACAGCTAAATAATAACAGCCGCACAGGTCGATCTTCAAGGTTAAGCAACGCTTGCCGAGGTTGGACTGTAGATGGGTGACCATCATAACATATCGAGTTTCCTCCGTGCCTCGGAAAGCACGTTAAGCCGTTGGTCCCGGCTGTCATTTGAAGATCTTTCGCAGTCGTTACGGATAGTCAGAAGCCAGAAAATCTGACACCAGTCTTGCCAAGGACAACCGTGTTACCCATTTAATGGGTTGTGGAGGTCTGGTAGGCAGCCGCTCCGCGTAAAATACTGGTTTTCAGCTAAATCCGGTTTGACTGGAAGCCGACCCCAATATAGTTGGGAAAAGGCTAGGCAGATGATGATTATCATCGATTTCCCTAAAAGAAATCTGAGACTAGTCTTGCCAAAGGCATCGTGTTACCCAGTTACTGGGTTGTAGTGGTCCAGATAGACAGTCACGCCATGTATTGTAAGAATTGAAGTAAGAAAGAAAAATGTTTAGTTGGGACTCGCACAAGACAAACCAAAATTAGTACTGCTACACAGCTGCATCGAATTAGAATAAAAGTCGACCCCAACATTATAGATGGGAAAAAGGCTAGGCAGGTTGACTTTTTAGTACCTTTCAATAGTCACACACAAAAACCCATTACGCAGTTATCATTATGACGATAATCTGTTTAAAATATTGATTTTCGATTTTTTATGGCCAATTTCACCAATGAATCAGCAGTGCGATTCTGTAAACATGTCGAAGTGAACACTTAGGCAAAGTGAACGACAAGTGAGCTGTCAAACCATACAAACCAGATGGCATGGCAGCTCACTTGTCGTTCACTCCACCTAAGGCTCAACTCACACCAAAAGAGCGTCGAAGCGCAGCGAAGCGGAGCGCAGTTTCAGTGTCATATGAATTTTATCTTTATTTTCAATACTACTAGCTGTCCCGCGCAACTTCGTCTGCGTCACATTTTCCGCTCCTAAATAATATTGCAACAAAAAATTGAGATTTAAACTATCCTATCTCTCAAGTTGGATCGAACTGCACATGGTGTGCGAATTTTATTATAATCGGTTAAGTGGTTTAGGAGTCCATTGAGGACAAACATTGTGACACGAGATTTATATAATTATATTAAGATAATACTTATTATTGCATGAGAAACTCGAACGAGTCACGCGGATGCCCGCGGCGCCGCGGGAATTCCGGCGAATTCCTTCTCTACTGAGCGGGTCGCTACGCTTCGCTGCCCTTCGCCGCTCTTTCGGTGTGTGTTGACCCTAAGTGTACACGGGGAGATGTCGATGGAATCGACCGGCTGAACGCGATCAGCATATAAAACACGTTTACGAGCTGTCACTTTCATTTGTTTTCTGTGGATTGACACTGACAGCTCTTGAACACAGTTCAGCTGTTCTGATTGCATTCAGTTTCATTGGTGAAATCCGTTCTTAATCTCCCCACCTGTTAAAGTCTCCCGAGTCCCGACATCACGTTCCATAGCGTTATATTAAATGGGTTCTCTAATACACCATTACCTTTCAACCTTTATCGCCTATCAAGCTGTGGCTTGATCACAATATAGTGCGAAATAAAAACTGTTTATTGCTCCTTTCTCTAGATAGATGGATAATTTTGTAAGACAATAGAGGCGGGTAAATGGGCTAATTGTTTCTCTGGTGGATTTGATCTTGCTCTTACTTATAGTGTTGACATAATTATTGCTAGTCGTGGAATAATTACAGCTAATGATAGTTACAGTAAACGACAGGGGATAGCACCTTTGTGGCATAGTATCTGTCGCCATTTTGCGCGCGTGATCAGTTCATTTTAAATGATTGTCATTTTTCCCTCTTGGCGAATTTGCCTCCGAATATCTCGAAAACGTGGCACTTTACGGCACCATTTTGGTAACAGTTTTCAAAACAAAATTTTAAATCATTGTTCACATTTTTCTCGTGTGGCTTGAGAATTTAACGAAAAAAATCGATCGCTGCTTTCACAGCAGCCACGCATAGAACAAATATTCTGAAACATTCTTGCTGAAATTCCAAGGAACGCTACTCGATCTATCATCCATACAATCTTTTGTCGAACTAAAAACTCCTTTACCTTTTCAATACAAAAAGGAGGTTCGTAGCTTATTTTTCGTCGAGAAAGGTCCCGGTTTCAAGGCCAGTTCAACCGTATTGATCCCGATATTGAGGGTACCCTTGGAAGGACGGTCTGCTGAGTGAATAATAATTAAAACATGTTACATTATTCAGAGGTGTTCGGCCATAGAGGGGTTTTAACAGATTGTATAGTTTATGGGTGATGGATTGAGAGGGAACGTATTTTGAAAGATCAATATTTAAGTCAGACTTGTGTGCTAGAACTTTACATGTATCTATTATTTAAACCTAGGTTGTTGGGTTGGTTTTCGCGCCTACGGTGGTCGGAAATCGCCCTGCGACTCCCGACGCCCGGGGCGTCTTCTTCTGTTGCGGCGGCTGGCGAGGTTTACAGCTGCCTACCAGACCTCCATCATCTGCCTAGCCTTTTCTCAACTATATTGGGGTCGGCTCCCAGTCAAACCAGATTCACTTTAATACCAGTATTTTACGTGGAGCGGCTTCCTACCAGACCTCCAACACGATACTGCTTGGCAAGACTGGAGTCAAATTTACTGGTTTTTGACACTCCGTAACAACTGCTAAATTATTAAGAAAATTGACTCTTCTAAATCGAAATTCTAAACAGAGCTGACCAGATTTTTTTTTAATTAATGTAGAAGCTTAGGAGCCTACAATTTATAGCTATTTCGACTCTCGTACTACATAATTATACAAGATAGTTCCATTTACGTATATCTCATCTGCGTCGCTACCTCCAGGGCATTTGATTAGTTCGTAAATGACACCCATCGTCTGTCGTCGTACAAGCTGTCTGTAGCTTAACTGCCTTTAAATTAAGCATATAATGAGGAGTCGAGGCCGTCATGTCAGTAGGAATTTTTATTAAGAAAATTTTTTTCTTAAGAGTCCTATCCTATTACATTTTTTACGGAAATTCATGATTTTTGACGCTGTAGTTTTCAGCAGCAGTAAGATATTTCAATTATTTGATCCTAAATAACGATAGTGCCAGTCTCTTTCTTGTAAGTTAGAGTTACACATTTTCATTTTTCTTTTCGTGTAATTTTCTATAAATATTTTACGAACTCAGTTTGCAAGAAAAAATGTCGGCGATGGAACTTTGACGGTCTAATTCACATTGTTACAATCAATTCTTTTAAAAGCTGAAATTACTAAAAGATAAGTTGAATGTTTTACTTGTTTATTGGAGTTCTAGAATTTCTTTAAATACCTTGAGTTTTCACGGAAAAAATCGTAAAGAAAGCCTAATTTAAGCCAGAAATGTCTTGATTCAGCGTCCATTATATTCCAAATAAAAACAATTTTATCAAATAAATTAATATGATATAAAAATTCAATCTACAATGAATACATTTCATTAGTTTTCGTTTGTCAATATAATAAAACAAAATTACAATAAATAAAATTAAAGTACTATATATTCTGCGTCAATTCAGCGCGCGCGCTCCTGAGTCTCGCGCGAGCGCCCAAATAAACTATAATCCTATTCAGACTAGTAAGTATCAAAATTGTTTCGCGGACTGTAGATGTACTCCCAACGCAGACCAACGTAACTTCGTCTATTGCAAACGAGCATTTACGATTCGTAATAGGACTCTTAAAGTTTCGTCGAAAAATTTTGAATATTTGTGCCTGTCTGTGTTTATATTTGGTGCATGGTAGACATTCCACTTAACGTACAAAGTTTTAGGGAATACTTTCATTGTGTCTACAGCTAAGGAGTGCAATTTTCTGGCGGGGTATGTGATTCTCTGTAGATGCAACCTGGGCGTCTTCAAGCCAACAGTGAATAGGTTACTTGTATGCAAGCGTGCTCCATTGTCTACCAGATCATCGCTTCAACAGACGAAATTGGGGTGAAAAGCGAGCTTTTCCTAAGTTAGTAGTTATTACAAATGCGGCACAACAAATAACCAAACTCACATGTTTGGTTGTATGTTCTACTTTCAGGCCTAAATCTGCCTGTCCATTACAGCGGAGCGAGGCAGCGGAACGGAGAAACTCGGAGGCAGTCTTTTCGTAAATCGCTGTTTTGATGAAATTTTGTTCCATAGAGATTTTCGCTGCATAATTATATAAGTATAGTCTGCGAAAAGTATAATAAAGCGAGCGAAGGCGCTGCAAAAAGCAAGTAAATAATAATAATAATAATAAAAAAGTGTTTTATGAAGAAAACTGTAAATCAAATATCGTGAAAAATAGCCAGTATTGTACTTTTTGACAGTTATGACAAAGGTGATACGGGTCGTATGCTGTCTCGTAGAGGTCTCACATATTATAGGTGAGGTTTTTTATTTTTACTGACACTAATGTTTTTATTTATTTTGACTTAAGAAAAATTACATTAAACAAGCATGTAAATATATTTTTGTGGTTTGTTCTTGCACATTGGTAACTGTCAGTTTTTAGACATTGTTCTACTAATGATTTGTTGGCAAGATAAGTTATTGAAAAAACCAAAAGCATTTAAAACAAAAAAGAGTGACTATGTGATTATACCATACCGTATTCTATCCAATATTAAATGAGTTTTCAATAGAACCATTGTTCTTGCTACATTATTCATGCGACTACTTTTTTCTGAATTACAATTTCCCTCAAAGGCCCGGATTCTAGAATAATTTTCTAACTAAATCTCGTCACAAAACATAATTTGAATATCCCCACAGAATCGTCATGCCGACAGCGAATTTTTATTTTATTTTTCCACCGCTCTGGGCGGAGCAGAAGGGAGTGTCGAAATCTTACTAACTAAAACTCATTTGTGTTCCTCCAATGACTTTTGCGTTCCGGGCCCGCGGTGACTCTTTCGGACATATTCCGCGGCCCTGGCAGGCATAGTCCCTAGCGGGCCCCGTCTACTATGCCGACAACTCTTTGAGGTGCACATGGAACACAACGTGCCATGCTTCTGCTTCGCCCAGAGCGGAAGCGATCATTTGTCAGTCTTCTACAGATTGTTCTTCGGAGAGTGTGCTCAAGAACTCCACGATCTCATCCGACCAGCTCCCTTCTACCACCGGACATCTAGACGCACTGCAACTTACCATGGTAGGGACCATGTTGCTATTCCATCAACTCGCACTAAGTGTTTCCAAGCGTCTTTCATAATGCGCACAGCAAAGGAGTGGAACTCTCTCTAATCTTTTCAAAGTTAGAGTTAACAGGCTACTTCTGGGTAAGCTCGCTCCATAGTAGACTTTGTCTCTGTCATCTCTGACCAATACTAGAGTCAAGAGCAAACCAAGTAAAAACAAATATATTTTTGATGATTTCCCATCCCTAAAAAAATAAGACTATTATAATATAGACGTTATTATAATATTAAAAATTAAACTTAAGCTTATAAGCTTTCATTTTGGGACGTCAAACAAATAGTAGAATACCGATCACGTTGCGTTCCGAAATACACACCAAAGACGCGCAACAGTAGAATGCCATTATTGCGCTCGCGTGACGCGCACATGACGCGAGCGTGTCTGACAGCGGTAGAGAATACGAAAAGCGTTGTTTTGATCGAAACGTAACTTAAACTGCACTGCAACAGCATTTATTTAGTTATGTGAATTAGCCTACAGGACAAAAACAATGTAAATGTCATAAAACTTAACTAACGTTGTCATGTAGTTCTTAATTCAGAATAGACCATTATACGAGTATGAATAAAATGTAAAACTGAATAATTCATTTGAATACTAACTACTGATGTAAAATTATGAATAATGCATTCTTACCACGATGCACTGCTCTTATTCATATCCATTCATATCCATTTGGTCGAAGAGAGGTTTGTTCCGATATCATTTGAGATTTTATTTTACTAGTTCAGTGCTGTTACATTGTTCAGTGCTATTATGTTGATCAGATCATATATCCTCATAGTCCAATTTCTGAATTTCTCACGTCTTAGTTGAAAAAAAAAAATATACGGGTATATTCCAATCAAGTCGAGAATCACCACTTTTTAGTGTTTTAGCAAGTAACGAGTATTTCTTCTGCAGCATCTGAGCGAACGGGAACAAAATGTAGCAAATGGATAGTTTTGAGTAGGTTTTGCTTACGAGTTTGCCTGTGTGGAAGAAACATAAAATCATGCACTCAAATCACGACAAGAGCAGCTTTCTGTCAGTGCAAGAATCCCAGTAAAAGTTTATGGTAATCAGACTTCCAGAAACTTAATTCTCCGCTATTATTCTATCTTTCTTTTTTTTTCTTTTCTTTTTTTAATAAAACGTGGCCCGCACTAGAAATTTCTCCTGTATCATGGGTGCGTTTACAAACATACAATGTCACATACACAAACAGCCAGACCCGGAACAACTATCTGTAGGTCATACAAATATTTGTTCCGTGCGGGAATCGAACCCGCGACACGCAGCGCAGCAGTCAATCGCTCAACCACTGCGCCAACCGTGCCGTCGTTATTGGTCAATTTGTGATGTTATTAGAGCCTATTTACTTCTAAAGCCTTCCTCAATAAGTGCGCTATCCAACACTTCCATTCGAACCACCTGTTCCTGAGATAAGCGCTTTCAACCAAACAAACTCTTCAAATAAGCCACGGAAGTATTGGAAACTATTGAATTTGGATGGGATATAATATTTACAAAACCTTTTTCTTTTTTCAAAATATATCGATACCATAATCTAATCAAAATTTATTACAATCTTACGAAGAATGGCACTTTCCGGTGACATATATAAGGTTCTAGATTCACTGACGTCAACGATACGTAACCCCAAAATTATTCGTGCCAACTCCGAGAGCATATATAGGCCGAGCCGTTAGACAGTCGAGCAAATGTAGGTATTGATTATGTCATTAGCCCTCTACATGTCTCGTGTGTCGTTCGACAAGAGTAGGAGGCGTATGTCGTCATTATCCTGGCTATACAGTATCAATATTTACCTAAGGGCCTGTGGACGGTGAGCTATGGGTGGCTCGCCGTCCGTCCGTCTCATGACGACAGGCCGTGTCGACGGCGCGTTAGCTTTCCACGCGCGCCTCAAAGAGAGTCAGCACACAGAGGGGCCCGAAAGGGCCGACGCCGGCCGGAGTCGCGGGACTATTCGAAAGAGATACCGTGGCTCCGGAACACAAAGGACACATGAAGGAACATGGATGGGTTTTAGTCAGTAAAAGTCGGACACTCCCTCCCGCTCCGCCCAGAGCGGGAGAAGTCATTTGATGATTTCCCATCCCTATAAAAAAAGGTAGTCTATATTATGAATGAGTCATTGGATGATTTACCATCACTAAAAAAAAAAAAACGGGTGATGCAAAGACAAAGTGTCAGCTGTAACTCAAATAAAACATTAACAGAGAAAAAATATACACTAATAAATACTTAAATATAACCAAAATTAACAGTGCTGTAGAGAAGAAAAACGAATCCAAAAAATGGTATACCGCCGTTTACCCGAATTTTATTTGTTTCCCTTAAAGTCACTTACCATAACATCATTTGTCATAATCATTGTAAGCCCTAATTATCACATGCCCTAATTATCACATGCCATAATTATGATATGCCATAACATAATTTGCCATCGACATCGGGTGTGTAACGGTTGTTTATATCAAGAGAAATTGGATGCAATTGGGACTTTAGGGCACCCCGACTCGGTTCTCCCCTTCGTGGTTATTTTTTTATAAACCACACAGAAGTAGGAGCCCCGCGAAGCGGGGCTCCGTCGACCTAGCCCACTGTCAACCATGCACAGAAAAAAACCATGCACAGAATAAATAAGTTTATTCTTATTATACCAAACATTGCGCACCCATCGACATCGACAGCCAGAAAGCTAATAAGTAGGTAAGTATTAGAATTAAAAACAAGTTTAATAATCAAACTATATAATTATAATTAGGTAGTACAATTTAATTTTTAATGCATACTTGTTATGCCATTTAAATATGTCTAATAATTATTATGGCACATAAAAATAGGGCAAACAATACTTATGGCATTCGTATCTTATGGTATCTAAAATTCGGGCAATTAAAAGTATGTCATATGTCTTTTAGGGCAAATGAAACATTCGGGCAAATGAAATTCGGTTAAATGAAATTCGGGAAAATGATGATTATGGCATATAATCTTCGGGCAAACAATAGACAACCCCAAAAAATCAACGTTGTAAATATTCATATAATGTATCTGATTCCCTATGACTAAAATATGCAAGATTAATGTTGTAAAATAACTAATAGACAAATAGAAATACAAATTTTGCGTTTTATATAGATTTGAAATAATAGGTACAGCATTATTTATTTAGACTTTATGCACAATATAGTGGTACATGGGCGGACTTAATGCAAAAAGGCAATCTCTACCAGTCAACCTTTGGGTTAAAAAGACTACACTGTGGTAGGTGTACAACAAACAAATAATAAAAAATAAAATTGAATAATAAAATTATCAATTATCAAAGCTGCTTAAACGCCAGAACACGATTAAATCGCAATAACCTTCACTGCCACTGAGCGTCAATATAAATATGAATTTCCAACACCTTGGCATAAATCAATTATAAACGTTTAAATTGGCTCAGAGAGCTAGAAAATTAAATTTTCTCGCCGCGGCCGCGCGCTTCGAGCAAACAAGCAATAGAGCCGGCGAGCATTCGAGCTATCGAGCCGCCGAGCATTTAAGCATTCGAGCAATTCGTGCCCGTGGCTCGATGTCGTGCTTATGAATCATTTGAACGGGTCTTTACACGTCACTGGTTTTACCGGATTACCTCGAGTTTTCAGTACGATATTTTGAGCGTAATTTGTGATTTCGTCGGCTTAGAGTGTGAACCTGCTTACTGCATATCAGGTAAATATTTAGGAGAGACAAAAGACATTCCTAAAAAAATTTGAACATTCATTATTTGTACGCGTACATGTTGCGGAGTACATGGAGTTAGCCGCGAACTTTTGAAGTTATGGATTTGACAGCAGGCAGCTTTACTCATCACGTGTTTTTGACAATTTTAAAAGAAAACTGACTGTAGCTGTTATTCTAGGTTGTTTATTTTTTGTTAAACTTTGGAATGGTACAAAAAACGTCAAAATGCGAAAAAATGGATTTAGCAGGTTTACACTTTAAGCCGACGATTTTGTAGTAGAAATGACCACTATACGAATTGGTTAGAGGTTTAATGGTTTTAGGAATGATTTAGCAGGCTGAGGCATTAAGATTAGGTAGGTACCTACTTTAAAAGTGATACATACTAGTACAATGTTACATTTTATGAAAAGTAGATAATGTTCCTAAGTTACTTCTGAGTACATTAGCTACCTCCTGGGGGTCTTTATGTCAAGCGAGAACAGGTTCCTTCAAGGCAAGCGTGCTGTATCGTCGACCATACCGTCGCTTGTGATTTTGTGAGATTGTGAACGTGAAAAACAACGTCCAAGTGATAAATTTTTATCATATCCTCATAATTATGCTTTCAGAATGGAAAACAGTGACTATCTAAAGTGCCCAACAACAGCAAAACCCATAAAATAAACATCAAACATTTTGAAATTCGCCTCTTTTCCACTAGACACAAAACAGTTACTTTGGAAAGTGGATAAAATAAAAATCCCACTGTAAGATCCCCCATAAGATCTTAAATAAGTTCGGACAGTTCCTTTCCAAGTAGTATCCGGTCCAATTTATCCGGATAAACCCTTATCAGTCCACGTCTACTCTCATTTATGAATACACTATGTTGTACTTATATTATATAGAGAGGGTGTCGAATTAACGCCTGTATTGTTTTGCGTTGTATGTTAGTACAATATTTGTAGGTACGGTCAACCGCAAATTACCGGTAACATTCAAAACACGATAAATACTTAGGTGGTTAGGGAGCAACCTCCCACGACACAAAGGTGCTGTCAACGTCAGATTGGAGCATTAATAGAGCTGCGGTTAAGTTAATCAATCGACTGGCAGTTCCATTTACGTATGTTGGGGCTGGAGTCTATTCTCTGACCAGATGCAGCAATATACTTGAAACCCTCTCGGTAATAATGATTAATCAGACAGTGCATTCTGTACATTCATTTCCATCACACATCGCTCACAATTTAGGACCCGTTAGTTTCAATCTTCTATACTATATAATATTATAAAGCAGAAGAGTTTGTTTGTTTGTTTGTTTGTTTGATTGTTTGTTTGTTTGGTTGAACGCGCTAATCTCAGGAACTACTTGTCCGATTTGAAAAATACTTTCAGTGTTAGATAGCCCATTTATCGAGGAAGGTTATCATCACGCTAAGACAAATAGGAGCGGAGCAGTAAAGGAAAATGTGAGGCAGACGAAGTTGCGCGGGTCAGCTAGTGTTAATATATAATCCTTGGTGCTTGGCAACTGGGCTTAACCCAGTTGTATACCCTTGGTGCCTATTGGCCTAGCTCTATTCTGTCTTCTGCTTGATATGGAGCGAAGTGAAAATTATATTTATTTTTCATACTCCTCCGCTGTAATCTTCTGATTAATTTCGTTGCGGGATCCAAGACAGTTGAATCGTTTCTCCGGGACTCGTCGGGTTTCATTAGCTCGGCGTTTTTCTGGTGGTCGCCACAGTTGATTCTGGCTTTCAGGTGTTGCAGTGGTTCTGGTGCAGGTGTTGTCTGGCCACGGCTGTTTCGGCACGCACCTGCACCGGATCGGGAGGGAGGAGACACCGGCGTGTCACGACTGCGGCGCGGCGGAGGACACGGCGCAGCACACACTGGAGGTGTGCCCAGCTTGGTCCGAGCCGCGTCGCAGTCTCACTGCGGAGATCGGACAGGACCTCTCCCTTCCCAGCGTGGTCAGATGCATGCTGGGGAGTGAGGAGTCCTGGGCCGCGGTCGCCTCCTTTTGCGAGGATGTCATCTCGCAGAAGGAGGCGGTGGAGCGCGCGCGGGAGGACGATCCTCTCGCTGCGCCGCTCCGCAGACGAAGGCGAGGTCGGAGAAGACGTCTTCTTCTCCCACCTCGCGGTGGTGATGGGCGGGCGACAGGCGCGGGGGCGCCTCCGCCCGCATTGCACACGTCACCACCATCATCGTCGGAGGTTCCCGGCCCTCCCCCAACGGGGGGGGCGTGAAGGGCCCGCTGTGAAGGCGGGCGGTCGTCGGAGGTGGACTGGACGTAAAGGCTACGCCGATCTCCCAGTCCACCCCCACTAAGACGCTGCGGGAATTTCATGCTGGGTTGTTTTTGTGGGTATACCGGGCTTGCCCGGGGAGTCCCACATACCCCTCCCACTCCCCCGAGTGAGTGGGTATGCGTAACGCATTTTTTCCCAGCCGAAAAAAAAAAAAAAAAAAAAAAAAAAAGGTGTTGCAGTGGTTGGGAATGTGTGGCGGGCTTGTCCCAAAAAAAAAAAATACTTCATTTCCATACTAATGAAAACTGTGACTCAACGGCTTTCGGCCACGTGGAGGGTTCTCGATTTGTTATGGGTGCTCACTCATCTGCGTACCTGGAAGGCCACTCTCTAAGGCCGAAATCCGTAGTTTCGGCCTAAGTTAGGCTGAAAATAATCCGTATCACTTGCGGACTTGCGATTAGTCCCGAACCCGAACTAAGAATGAATGACAACACTATTTTACAGTAACTGTCTAATCGTGTTTTCATTCATTTTTTTAGTAGACCGGTGATACGGAGTTGGAAACGCCCGCAACTAAGACTGAAACTAAGGACTTCGGCCTAAGCCCCCCAGATCCAAGACAGTTGAATCGTTTCTACAATGATTTTTTATTTATTTTTTCTATTCTTATTTAATGATAATACTTTGACATTTTTATGTGTATAAGTATTTATTTCTATAAGAATTAATTATGTGATAAATTGTTTAAATGTAATTTATTTATTGTGTCAAAATTTTCATTGTTACTGAATGTTATTAATTTTTATTCTAAACTTGTACATATTAATATTTGCACACCATGACAATATGGTAAACATGTTAGCACAACTGCACTTGTATCACCTTGCATGCATTTATTTATAATTGCACTAGCTGACCCGTGCAACGTCGTCTGCGTAACATTTTTCATTACTGCTCCGCTCCTATTGGTCTTAGCGTTATGATATATAGCCTATAGCCTTCCTCGATAAATGGGCTATCTAACACTGAAAGAATTTTTCAAATCGGACCAGTAGTTCCTGAGATTAGCGCGTTCAACCAAACAAACAAACAAACAAACTCTTCTGCTTTATAATATTAGTATAGATGTACACACATGTTTGAGCAAATAAATTTATCTGAATCTGAATCTGAATCTGAATCTCCCGGCCTCATCGAATTTTAATTTTAATGACTCGGCGTTTTTCTGGTGGTCACAAGTGCTACCGCGGATTTTGTAGTAAAAAAATGCTTCCAGATCAACTCGAATGTCTGTAATAATGCCACGAGGTTGACTGTACCTTTTATGTACAAAATAATAGATGATCAAACGAACTTACCTGAGTGAAGTTCGATCATTATTATACGAAGTGCTTCGTTCGAAGATATATATATTTACCATGCAGCATTCTCGATTCACTCGGCAACTGACGCAATTTTTCAGAGCTAAAATTATCTGTAACTAATTATGCATTATCTGTGTCCTTACGTGAACTGTCATTCTTTTTAGATTCTTGCAAGGTTATCTCAATTTTACCTGGGGTGAGGTGGGTAGGGAACATATATCTTCGAACGAAGCACTTCGTATAATAATGATCGAACTTCACTCAGGTAAGTTCGTTTGATCATCTATTATACTGCGTGCTTCGTTCTCGATATATATATTTACCATGCAGATGTTTAGAGAGATGGTAAAGTTGAGATGACCCTGACTCCTTGTCCTTTAAAATAAATATTTTTATTTTTGAAATCAACAGCGTTTTATTCATAAACATCTTAAATCCTTTTCAATAATTAAACTTAATTAACAATCAGTCATCATGTTATTAATCAGCCTTATTTGGCACATAACAATCTGTTTTCTACCAACTAATTAATAATTAGGTATATTATTTATACATTAAGCACAGCATGGGCAAATTCACCTGAATTTAAAATTGGCCGGTTATATTATTTTGCAAATGTTAATGAGTTATTTGTCCAACCAGCAGTCTGTCTTATTACATCTAATGAAATTCCTTTTGACTTAGCCTTGGATGTAGAGGCGTGTCGTGTACTATGAGAAGACACGCGTATCAATACAGCACTCTGAGAGAGTATTCTTAATCCATCTACCAATAGTAGAAGCCGAAACCGGTAGAGTGATAAAAACAAGTAGTCATTATGACCTCTTATCTCTCTAGTAAATCTCATGTAATCACACAATGTTCTGGCAGGATAAATCTCAGGTTTTTCAAAAAAGGGTAGGAAAGATTAGGCTGAGTTCTTCCCGCAGCCGAAGTTTTAGTCGTATTAGTAATGGCAATATTGACACAACTTTCACTCTGTATTATATTAGATATTTTTAGTAATGACAAGGTTTGTGCCCGTTGAGCTGTGCTTAATGCAAGCAAAACCACCAGTTTCTTTGATATTCATTCAAAACTTAATGTCATATTGGGACATTATTTGGATCCCATGTTCTTTGGTATTTTGCTAATGGTGGTCTCGACTTATAGAAACCTTTATAGAGCCCCTTAATACGATCATCCTCCCCAATTTTAGAGCCTATTATCAAGGATAGAGCTGACTTATGTGAGTTAAGAGTACCATAGGCAGCCCCAGAGTCAATTAATTTTGTTAGAAAATACATAACAAATGGTATAGATGGAGTGAATGGGTTCATACCATGTTCCTGACAGAAGGTCCACCAAATTTTATATGTAACATTATATTGTTTTAGTGTATTATGTGAAAGGGATGCAAACATGACATCTATTGATGTTGGGGGAATAGCTCTTTTTAGCCAAGCTTGCCTGATAATATTCCTGCAATCAAGGTGAGTTGATGATGAAGAGGGTGATGGTCTCTGATAGGAGAATATAAAAGATATTTTTGAGGTTTAAAATATATAAGTTTTGAGATAAGCATAGTCTGCATTAAAGGGTACCAAGGTTGTGATGGCCAGTGAGGCATGACCGTAATACCTGTTGCCTTCTCATTTTTAATTTTTTGTAAACATTTTAATATTAAACTGAATGGAGGAAAGGCATAAAATAAATATTCTGTCCAAGACAAAGTAAAAACATCAATATTCATTGCCTCTGGATCTGATTTCCAAGACGCATAAGAAATACCTTAAGCATTAGTGCGGGATGCAAATAAATCTATTTCAGGTTCACCCCGCACAGATACAATTTGTTGAAATGCCACAGTATTTAACTCCTATTCAGTATCTGGATTGATTTTTCGCGACTCTTCGTCAGCCTCTTTTTTTTTTTTTTTTTTTTTTTTTTTACTAGTTATTGTAGGAGGCAACTAGCCAAATATGTCTTTCTTCGCACCACTGCCACATGGATCTGGCTAGGTTATTTAAATGTGGGAACTGAGTACCACCCATTCTGTTCACATAAGATATTGCAGTCTTATTATCTACACGCAACAGGATGATAAGGTGTTGCTTATCCTTTACAAAAACCTTTAATGCCATAAATATTGCCAGGAGTTCCAAATAGTTTATATGGTATGTTTTCTCAAATTCACTCCAGAAGCCATGTGCTCTTTTATTTTTGTAAATAGCACCGCATCCAGTCATGGATGTGTCAGTGAACAGTTCAATATCATGTAGCAATACTTTTACATACTGTACTAATATTATCATTCCACCATTGCAGATCTAATTTTATCAGAATATAAGTTTACTTTAACATCATAATTCTCATTGTTTTAAACTAAATATTTGTACTTGTGATGTTCTAAATATTCTGTGTAAAGCCAACCATATGTGGTAGCTGGGCAGGCTGCAATTAGTATTCCAATTAATTTTTCCAGATCTCTTATAAAACAGCAATCAAGATGTAAGTACTTCTGAACAGATTTTTTAATATTTGGTACTTTGTCTATGGGCAATTGCAATGTCATATTTTTTGTATCAAACACAAAACCTAGAAATTTGGAAAACTGTGATGGTATTAATATACTTTTAACAAAATGTATAACAAATCCCAGACACTTTAAGAGAGCTATTGTTTCTTAAACATTTTGTAAACATGGACTGATAACAAGATTCTATACATAGTAGGTCATCTAGGTATTGAACTGACTTGTAACCTTTTCCTCTTAGATGTGTCACTACAACCTTCATAATTTTTGTGAAAATATTAGGTGCAGAGCATAGGCCATAAGGGAGGGCCTTAAATTCGTATAATTTATCATATTGGAAACGTAGGTATTTTCTATTCTGTGGATTTATTTTTACTAATAAATATGATTCTCTTAAATCAATTTTTGCCATGTAATCACCTGGAGAGAGTAAGGCTATTGCTGTCCTATAGTCCTCCATTTTAAAGTGGGATGTTTCTACATATTTATTCAATGACTTTAAGTTTTATTATGAATCTTTTTGTACCATTAGGCTTTGGAATCAAAAATATAGGGGAGATAAACTGGTCTTTACATGGCATGCAAGGCGATATAGCTCCCAATTTTAATAAATTGCTGATAGCAGTATGCACATCAGTATTTTCTTCAGATGATAATACTGAACGGGGGAGAGTCACTGAATTCTGATAAGGTATCTGTACAAAGGTAATCGAGTATCCTTTGATATAATTAAGTATAAGTATAGATTCATCTTTGCAAATTTTTTCCAGCAAGATAAAAAAAGTGTCAGCCTTCCAGCATGACTTACCTCTATGTGCGAGCAGGAGGCTTCTCCTGTGAGGCTTTGGTTTTCTTGGTAGTGGACTGATAATAGTGGCCGTGATGTTTCCGGGCCTGTATTGAGGACTGGCTCTTCTGGGTCCGTACCTCGCTGATGTCCTCTGATTGTAGCAAGGAGGACCTTGTGAGTTTCCCTTATGATTTTTGATAGTATCATAGAACTTTTGTCTATAACTGGGAAAATTAAGTTTCTTCTTGATTTTGTCTGTACCAAATGTAGATCTGTCAAGATCCTTCCAGCATCACTAAGTAGTGAGATCAATTTTAATCTGTCCACTGTATCATTATTTATCAACAATGATATTGCATTACTGATTATAGACAGTCCAATGCCTAGCTGGTTTTGTTCCAACTCTATCTTTATGTCTCTGCTGACAATATAATCACTTACCGAAGCAGAAATTTCTGGATTAAGCTTTGGTGCCTTTAATAAAGGTACATTTTTTGGGATCAATTGTTCCATTAATTTTTGTTGTCTCTTTAAGAAGACCATTTTTCAAAATATTGCTCCAAATACGAGCCAAGTCACTGTTTATAGTAGGACCATGTGCAGGTTTATCTGGCATGAAATCGCCCAGTGCTAAAAGTACCAGTGGAACTTTTGTTGGTATTTCTGAGGTAGGCTCAGGATCCACCACTGTAGTTGAGGTAGAATTTTCTGCAATCGGTGGTTCAGATTCTTCTGGAACCGGTCTGTCATAGGTCCTGCTGGTGACATATCACGTGGTAATGTTTCAATGATTTCGACCTCGTTCGAAGTGTTATCAGTATTGTAACATGAAAAACAAAAATCATACCACTAGAAATTTGTACAAGTGATTGCCAACAAACTGCTTATTGAAGCCTCACGGACTTCACATAAAGTTTACAGATCTCGTCCGTATATCTCGTATACGACCCGCATCTAAGGATCTCGTCCGTATATCTCGTATACGACCCGAGTCCAGTGAGCACGTCGATGTATCTCGTACACCACCCGTCTCATACGGTACTAAGGTTATGAAAAAACCTTGTGGCTTTAACTGCTATGAAAGCCAGTAGCCGTACCGTATAATAGCAATCACAAGACAACTTTTTATTACCTGGAATACTAGAAATTGAAGTATCACTTCCACTTTTATAGTCATCCCGACGACGACCACGGCGTTTCATTTTCCGTTCGATATTTCTTATTTTCTTTTTGTAGTATTGTAAATCTTTTTCTTCATGCCGCCTTTTAGGCATAGTTGTGGTATAATATGCACAATTTTCACTTTCTAAAACTCAAATTTACTTTATTATTTCGTAGAACACAGTATCAGTTGCCGCGCAAACGAAAAGAATGACAGTTCACGTAAGGACACAGATAATGCATACTTAGTTACAGATAATTTTAGCTCTGAAAAATTGCGTCAGTTGCCGAGTGAATCGAGAATGCTGCATGGTAAATATATATATCGAGAACGAAGCACGCAGTATAATGGCTTCTGTGGTAGTAATTACTTCGGAACTGTGCGAGAGCAATTAACAATAATAATGCCAACTGTTTGGTACTTAATAGAAGGTACCTCACACCAGCACTTCTTGTGTTGACGTTTCATATTTCACTGTAAAGTCTCTTGAATTGAATTTGTGGTAGGAGTTTCCCATTGTTTGCAGCGTGTTCCTTTCTTATTTTCAAGTAGAAGTTCCTTCTTTCAGTAGAACGGCACAGTCTAAAGCATTGTTAAGTTTCTACTGAAGACTTCGATGGAAAATGAAAACTATGCTTGAAGTGACTGAATAAAATGGTTATTTTAACCTGAATATTGTCCCTTAAGATTAGTGTTCTGGTACTTCTTAACATAATAGGTTAGAACCGTTATATGATTACCAATGCTGTAACATTGCTGGTTCCATACATGTTCCTTCCCGAAAAAATAATAGAATGACTCTCGCAAAGACAATTTTTCTTGTCCGTTTAAACTCACACAAACTGTACCTACGTATTTTTTACTTTCGTTTGTAAGATTTTTTTGAGGTGCTGTGCACTCCTGTAAGTGGCAAGTTCACCCTACTTCAAAATATCTGATATTTTTCTTTTTGTGTAAGTGATTAAGTCGTTGGAGAGTCATTATTAAATAAATAGATTAATATTATGTTATAATCTCTGCCTTGCTACATTTCATTCAAATGCTCTCCCATCAATCAGTTCTTCTGAAAAGAATACCCAATCACCTTTAATAGAACATTCCATTTGAGCCTACATATCATGTTCAGTCGCGCATCATAAATTCATTCCATGCTGTTGCACTCTCCCCGAGCGCTCGACATTCAGACAATAACACCAGTATTGATGTGGTTGCGAGCAGTAGGAAGCTACCTCTAGATAACAAACAAATAAACTTTGTTTTGTTTATATTTGTTCGGGATTCCTTTATCGAGTTTGATACGGGCGACTTAGTTTGAACTTTAAATGAAGTTGGAGTAATCTTTATCTTCCCGTCTTTGTCCCATTTTTAGGGTTCTGTTTCCAAAGGGTAACCAACGGAACCCTACTATTAGAAAGTCTCTGCTGTCCGTCCGTCCATTCGTCTGTCTGCCTGTCAGCGGGCTGCATCTCAAGAACCGTAATAGGTAGACAGTTGAAATTTTCACAGATTGTCTATTGCCGCTATAACAAAAAATAGTAAAAATTAAAGTTTATGGTACGGAACCGTTCGTGTGCGAATCCGACTCGCACTTTGCCGGTTTGAATTTAGGTATAGTATGTTATTTTACCTCATCTAACTTTCTTCCGATCAAAAAACCTTTATTACTTTCTAGTTAGATTATCGATTTATGCCAAGCAAGTTGATCTCTAAAGCAGCTATTGTAGAACTTAGATTGAAGTTTTATTTAATTAAAAACAGAGTACTTCGTAGCGGCATGTGTAGAAGTTTATTTTAATTGAATTTATTGCAATAAAATAATAACAAGCATTGTGCTGCAATCTGTTCCTTGATTCTTCACTTCTAATGAATATTCATCGTTCAATCAAGTTGTATAATTCCGTTTCTATGTTCAGTCGTTATTTAGGATTTAAATAAATTGTCTTCAGTGGAGAGGCTTGTAAAGAGTGCAAATTGTAAGGGCACTTTTTACTTTAAATAATATTTTTTTTGGACATCTATCTGACGAACTAATTTGATTTTAGAATACTTATGACGGGATTGCTAACATATACCTTTTTATTTGAGAGTTTCTGATATTTCGGCACTGTTGCAGGCGCCGTGGTGCCGTGGCGCCATCATGGCGCTTGCAACAGTGCAGAAATAAAATAATTCGATTTTTTTCAGTAAAATAGACTTTTGTCTTAATCTTTTGTCTTAATCTTACAAATATTATTAGGTAGTAACAAGTATTGGTCATGTTCTGTCAACGTCCGTAAGACCTCATTGGGCCATAGTTGTATGTCTTACTATTGTTCTTTTTATTTTGGGGGGCTGAAAGATTCAAGCTAAAAAGCTAACTAAAACTTTTTTAACAAATAAATGATCTACTCGTAACAGATTCTTGTGAAGAGCCCACGTGTGAGTTAGCACCTCCGTCCCTTGGAAACCCTCTGGGACTGCTACTCTACACCTGTCCGAATGTAACATCTGGGGAGGTACTGGTGTGTGTTATTTAAGCCGCCCCTTGTCAGCAGTCACACCTAATTTAGAGAAGGGTAGCGCCAAAATAAAATACACAGTCAAATTTGTTTAAGATTTCTTAAACAAAATACCGGCCAAGTGCGAGTCGGACTATCACACTAAAGTTTCCGTACCAAAAACAGGTTTTTCGAAGCTCCCTTTAATTTTAATTTAATAGCTGTCCCCCGTAGCTTCGCTCCCGTTTTACCCGCATAGTTCCCGTTCCCGTGAGATTTCCGGAATAAATTCTATTTTATTTCCGTCTCCTAGTTTTAAGCTACCTCCCCACCCATTTTCAGCCAAATCGGTTCAGCCGTTCTTGAGTTATAAATAGTGTAACCAACACGACTTTCTTTTATATATATATATATAAAGATGTTTTGTTGATACAGCGGCAGGCAACTGAAATATGTGTCCCTATTTCTCTTCCTGGGAAAATTTCAACTATCTACCTATTAAGGTTCTTGAGATTCAGCCCGCTGACAGACAGATGGACGGACGGACAGCAAAGGCTTAGGGTTCCGTTGGTTATCCTTTGAGTACGAAACCCTAAAAATCTTTTTTTAATTAGAAATAGTAAAAAAATCTATAGGTAAGACTTATAAACTTGTTTGCTTTGATTGATTACCGCACGTCTTAAATGATTAGTACCCGGTTTCTGAGGTACCTATTCTATCAGTTGTTTATCTGTTCGATAATCAGCCAATCAAGATCATAGAAGAGCGTGTGGAAAAGATCGTTAACGGACAGATTAACCGATAAAGTACCTCAGAAGCCAGGTCTAAGTCTAGAAACCTGAAATTTGGAATACTTATAGCTCTATTTTATAACGTTACTAGCTGACCCGCGCAACTTCGCCTGCGTCACATTTTCCTTTAATGCTCCGCTCCTAATTGTCTTAGCGTGATAATATATAGCTTGTAGCCTTCCTCAATAAATGGGCTATCTAACTCTGAAAGAATTTTTCAAATTGGATCATTTCCTGAGATTAGCGCGTTCAACCAAACAAACAAACTCTTCTGCTTTATAATAGGTATGAGTATAGATAGCGTCCGCTAATATACAATTTTTGAAGTTTTCTAAAATCATGCAAGGGTGGAAAGTGAGGGGGAATCCTTCTTTGAAAGTGTTGTTAGGGTTCCGAAAAAAAACCGGAACCTTTTTATAGGATTACTCGGGTGTCTGTCTGTCTCTCTGTCCGTCTGTCACAACCAATTTTCTCCGGATCTACTCTATCGATTTTGTTGAAATTTGATACACATATGGACTTATGTGACCCAAACACGAACGCGTTACGTAGAGAATAAATTTAGAGTATGGGGTCTCTTTTGGGGGACAAAGTAGAAAATTAAAATATATCAAATGTGTTAGGGGTCCGTCGGGCTCAGTGAATGAAGCTAGTGGACTGTAATACTGGGTTTAATTAAATGCAAATTACATTATAACGATCCCGAGCAAACATATGAGCAGTTAGGATGTCGACCGTTCTTGATGGAGAGTTCAGCTCGAGTGCCGCTCCAAAAGCTGCGTGGCGTCGTCGCCGTTGCTGAGTCCTTGTCGTGCTTTCGTGCGGCGAGTCACGTACAGGTCGCGCGGCGAATTAAGATCGCTCGGCAAAAGTGGAAGGGGTATGCGCAGTATTCAATTCTAAGGTCTATTTAGTGACGTGCGGGGTGAGGGGGGCGGGTATGCGCCGACGGCGACACGTGATTGGTAGATTCAATTCCCGCGTTGCGTTCACGCGCTTGGGTACTGTTGCGTACAGCTTGTGTTATCGTATTAGTAATACGTAGTGGTAAAAAAAAATGGTTAAAAATAAAGTTTTAAAACGGCAAGCAAGAAAAATTGTTTACGACGTGAATTGTTACGTTAAGAGTCCTATTACATTTTTTACGGAAATTCATGATTTTTGACGCTGTAATTATCAGCAGCAGTAAGATATTTTAATTATTTGATCCTGAATAACGATAGTGCCAGTCTCTTTCTTGTAAGTTAGAGTTACACATTTTAATTTTTCTTTTCGTGTAATTTACTATAAATATTTTACGAACTCAGTTTGCAAAAAAAAATGTCGGCGATGGAACTTTGACGGTCAAATTCACGTTGTTACAATCAATTCTTTTAAAAGCTAAAATTACTAAAATGTAAGTTGAATGTTTTACTTGTTTATTGGAGTTCTAGAATTTCTTTAAATTTCTTGAGTTTTCACGGAAAAAAACGTAAAGAAAGCCTAATTCAAGCCAGAAATGTCTTGATTCAGCGTCCATTATATTCCAAATAAAAACAATTTTATCAAATAAATTAATGTGATATAAAATTTCAATCTACAATGAATACTTTTCATTAGTTTTCGTTTGTCAATATAATTAAACAAAATTACAATAAATAAAATTAAAGTACTATATATTCTGCGTCAATTCAGCGCGCGCGCTCCTCAGTCTCGCGCGACCGCCCAAATAAACTTTAATCCTATTCAGACTAGTAGGTATCAAAATTGTTTCGCGGACTATAGATGTACTCCCAACGCAGACCAACGTAACTTCGTTTATTGCAAACGAGCATTTACGATTCGTAATAGGGCTCTTAAGAAAGAAACTAATGAAATCGTGGGTAAGTTTATTTCCATCCTCGGTAAGTTTGTTTCCATCCTCGACCTTCTATTTCAACATCCCAAGATGAATTAATGGAAGGAATATCACCACTGTCGGATGAATAATTTTCCTACAATTTTATGTTTTAAATATAGTAATTAAAATTTACTTTTGTTTTTAATTTTTCTGAATTTACCTACTAACAAGATAAATTACAAGCAAAAACTAGTGTTATTTAGTACCTATATGTATAAGTGACTAAGGTACATACAAAATAAAAAAATCCCTTAAAAACACACAAAGTCTATAAGGAGCACTATATGTCAGATAACCTGTGGATAGGCTATCAGAGAGTTTATCAGGAAGTGGTGAAACAGGCCCTAAGAATTTTTGTACGCGATTGTACACATGCGCCGATTGCCCCCACTACTTTCATCGAGCGATCTTAATTCACCGCGCGACCTGTACGCCACTCGATGACGTAGCACGCGTGAGCGCAGGCAGCGCGCACGGTGCGGCGTCTCATTGTTGGGTTCGATTCCCAACAAATGAAACGGCTTACTATGAGTTTTCTAATTAAATATTTTTTACAAATTAAAATTTAGTAAATGATAACACCAAAAATTACCATAACACCCCCTTATCTCCGAAACTACTGAGCCTAAAATTAAAAAAAAGCGCAGATTATATAGCAAGCCCGTGATTTTTCTAAATAACATGTAAAAAAAATTGTTTCGTAACCCTTTGCACGCGAGTCCTTCTCGCACTTGGCCAGGGTTTTTTTAAACTGAAATCTACGCTGACGAAGTCGCGGGCACAGGTCCAAACCAAAAAATTTCCAAGCCTTTTCCTCATATTCAACTACATTTTTCTTATAGAAAGCTACCGTTTTTAAATCATCGTTTAATCCCAGACTAAAGATCCAAACTAAGCACTCAGCCAAAGCATTCCGAGAACTCATCAGAACTCCTACTCACTCTAATGAGAAAAGTATAACAATCAAATAGCAATCAGGAGATTTAAAGGCCGTTATAAAATACATTTTATATATTTTGGAACGTTTGTAGAATGCAAACAGCTGGGGTACAGGCCAGACGCAATATTGATCGGGTCCCGGTGACCTTGGGAAGCGGGGATACCCTCCTTCTTACTGAGTTCTTTTTTGAGAAGTTCTCTTCGTGAAGGACGGAATCAAAACTCCATATTTCGACATTATCCTGAATCGTGACTGCCTTGAGGGCAAAAATGGGGAACAGCTTTATTTAATGCGAGTAAATTTGATTTTTGGTATGCCGCTTAAGTTTCATCTTTAGAAGTTTTAATTGCTTTAGATTTCATTAATTATTTCTTGTTACGTGATCGGTGTGCTACGATTAAATAGGTAGAATTAATCGTTTTTTATTATCAAGGCTTTTGTACTTTTACATTAAGTCTGGAATTGGTTCAAAATCTGAAATATTGGATGAAGTTGCGTTTTATTAAATCTGTCACTTTGAACTGTGATTACATCGGTCCAACTGGGAATTTTAAATTCAAATAAATACATATCTATACTATATAATATTATAAAGCAGAAGAGTTTGTTTGTTTGTTTGGTTGAACGCGCTAATCTCAGGACCTACTGGTTTGATTTGAAAAATTCTTTCAGTGTTAGATAGCCCATTTATCGAGGAAGGTTATAGGCTATTTATCATCACGCTAAGACAAATAGGAGCGGAGCAGTAATGGAAAATGTGACGCAGACGAAGTTACGCGGGTCAGCTAGTGGCAAATTAATTCTTCTTTGTGATTTTTCTAAGTTGTAACTAAGGGCGGATTTCATCAATCTGAAACTGAACGCGATCAACATATGAACCACGTTTACGAGCTGTCTGTGTCATTATTTTGTATGGAATATTGACACTGACAACTCTTGAACGCAGCTTGATCGCGATCAATTTCATTGGTGAAAGCCGCCCTAAGTAGCCTTTAAGTGGAACAATATAAAGTTGGCTATTTACAATGACATATTATATATAGACACGTCATAAACCAACATCGCGGCGCTTAAAAACAGCGAAAATACTAGATAGCTACTAATACGCATGAAGAAAGGGAAAGAAAATATGTCACCGTACGGCGGGATGCCTGTTGCTAGAGGGAGATAAATATACATCTGCAGTTACGTCACAGGATAAGTAATAGTCAAAACAAACGTAGTGTCGCGCGACAGGTTGGTGCGTAACTAAGCGCGATGTGGCCAGTTGGCTTCATTTTATGTTGTCATTTTAGAGTGCGGACAACGTATCTATAGTTTTATATATCATTGGCTATTTACAACTACATTTCATCACCACGTTATTAACACCGCATCCGGAAACTGTTAAGATTTAGAGTTAACCCTCTGCGTGCCACGCGCCAACACTCAATCCTAATTTCCACCGACTTTTCGTTTCACACCGACTCTTAAGAGCAGGCACGCAACAAATGCTGGGTTTAGCGACTCCGGGCTAAGCCGCCCTTGGCCCAGTTTCACGGGTCGATAGTACCCACGAATTTATTGCGTGGCATTTGGGGGTTAGCTAAGCAGCCGACTCAGTTTGTTTGAGCAGATGTGAGGGTAAGGGTTTTCTTGTATGTACGAGTAGATTTAGTCTTATAAATGCTTTTATGTTAACTAAGGTCCATTTTAGAGTTGAAATATAGCTATAGAATTTGTATGTGTTAGAAAGGGAAGCAAACACCACATGCTTATGAATGACTAGGCTTAATTCGACGTTCATGTATTGTGTTAATTTACAGCGTTTAGATTTTCCCGTGGGTGTTATTAAGCCTGACTAAGGGTTTTTAGTGTGATTTATGTGCTTAGGCTGTCGAGGTTACCTTTGTACTGCATTGAATGCTTACTGAATATTTAAAGACAGTATGCAGACCAAAGGAATACATTATAGTAGCACGTTAGGGTTGATTTATAACATGCAACGGCTGCTGCTGGTAAAGATATTTGTAAGATATTTGCATTATCATTCCTTGTCAAGCTACCTTACTTTCCCCAACTAAATATTTTTGGGTCAGCTACCAGTCTAACCCGCTGCAGCTATATACCAGTATTTTACACGGATCCATTGCCTATCAGACCTCCTCAACCCAGTAACTGGGTGATTTACGACCCTGAGAGCGAGGATATCCTACTTCTTTCTGAGTTCTTTATTTAGAAGTTTCCAAGGTTTACGTCCGTATCAAAACTTCATATTTCGACAGTATCCTGAATTGTGACTGCCTTAAGGTCAAAAATAGGGAACAGCTTTATTTAATGCGAGTACATTCGATTTTTGGTATGCCGCTTAAGTTTCATCATTAGAAGTTTTAATTGCTTTAGATTTCATCAATTATTCCTTGTTACGTGATCTGTGGGTTACTGTCAAAGAAGAAGACTTTATCTTTTTTAGTCAAGGCATCTTCTACTTTTAAAATTTTTCAGGGAATTTCACCCTATAAATAAATAAACAAAATATTCAGCTGTATTCTGCTAAATAATAAAAAGGGACTACCCTTATGGTAAGGAACCCATCAAGTGAGAGTGCGACTTGCATTTGGCCGGTTTTTCTTACTATTATTGTCATGTGCGTTTTGGCTTATCCACATGTTGGAATAAGTATTTGGTGCCATATATTGTGCTCATAAAAATCTTTTCAGGTCTATTATTCCAACAGAGATCTCATTAAAACCAAACAAATGCGACGTTCGTTCTTCAGTAATGAGTTCCCAACGACTACATCTTATTATTCAAAGCAAACTTTGTTTCGCAAAGAAATGTTTTTATTAAAAAATCATAATGGAAAGCCAAAAACTTCGGTCACGTCATTGTAATGTTTCCTCAAAAATAATGGCGGGAGTTTTTGTGTAAGAAACTTTTGTTAGGACAAAACTTTGTTCTTGTCAAAGATAAGTAAGCCACAATTTATAAAGCGACTAATTAAAAGTTAGTAGGTAGTTAATAATGGCCTTTATTGTTTATAAGATAGGTTTTGGTAGTTTAATAAAGGTTCTTGATGTCTCTTTTTAATCTTTTTTATTTAAAATCTAAATTTAAGTATAAGATTCAACTCATCATCATCTGCCTAGCTTTTTCCCAACTATATTGGGGTTGGCTTCCAGTCAAACCGGATTCAACCGCAACTAAAAAGTAATTAAATAAAACAATAACGATTACTTAAAAAAATTGAATCATTAGTTTAAGCAGTACCTAGTTTCTTTGTTTAATGTTTGTGTAAAACTAAAAAGTCACGTCAAGATTGTTTTTTTTTTTATTTGAGAAGGGTTTGCTCTTGACTCTAGTCTAGGTCAAAACTGACAGAGACAAAGTCTACGATGAAGCGAGCTTACCCAGAAGTAGCCTATTTATCTTTATTTAACTACCTACACCTTTCAAGTAGGCATATGTAGATGTCTACATGCGTTAAATAATTATGGCTGAAACCAGCTGACGCGGACGGTCGGCCTCGCCTCCGCGACGGATTAATCTGTTAATCTACATCAGTCTAGCTGTTTTGGCACTACCACAACGGTGAGCCGAATTAGTGGAATTAATTCATATAGCCGCAAAAGTAATATATGTAGATACATCCCTTTGTTGCTTATTTATTTACCTTTAGTTTTAGTAGCTAATATTTTTAGTATTATAAACCTGGGTTATTTCTGTAGATACTCGAGAAAGGGCCTTTGCACATAGCGTTTTTTACGCGTCGACGACGTGTGTGTGCCGCAAAAGTAATATATGTAGATACATCCCTTTGTTGCTTATTTATTTACCTTTAGTTTTAGTAGCTAATATTTTTAGTATTATAAACCTGGGTTATTTCTGTAGATACTCGAGAAAGGGCCTTTGCACATAGCGTTTTTTACGCGTCGACGACGTGTGTGTGTGCACAGGCTTTGGCTTCCTCTCGTTTTGGTGACAAATAATAAAGTCATTAAATATTATGTATTTTTCAAATATTATGTCTGGATAAAAATTCAGCTTCGCGAAATAGCTTCTCTGACGTATTGTTGATAAGATAAAAATATGAAGCCTATTATCAAACATTTCGTTTACTGGATTTCATAATACATTCTTAAAATACCTAATCCAAAATACGTTTACATGAAAAATAGCAGAACATTCTCTATTGTTCCTTCTCCAGTCCCATCTGACCTATAAAAAGCCCATCAAAGTCCGCCAAAAACGACCCGGATCCCAATAGCTTTCATCCAACAAAGTTTAATGAGCACGAACGAATAATAAAGACCATACTACGTTTAAAACAAAGCTTATTTTTTACAAGCAGCGTAATTATTACCGCCGTTACAGACGAGACAGGAATACTAATTGGAGCAATACGCCATTTTGCAGGGCTCAGGAAGACTGCGAAGTGACTTCATAATGTCGGCGACATAATTACATACATAGCCTGTACAGGGTGAATTTTAATGGTAGACTATCTTTGAGGAGATGAAAACGGGTACGATGGTCGAATCCATCCATCGATAATAATAAATAAATAACATTCCATTCTATCAATAATAATAAATAAACGACATTGTATTCTATTAATAACGATAACTAAATAGTAAACTATCGTAGGTAATAATAAAACATTATCGTAATACAAAAATAAAATGTAGGTAGGTAATAATTATATGTCAAAAAAAATTAGAATCAAGTTGGACGGGAAATAAAAAACATTTATTTTACAAGAAAAGTATTTTACTTTATTTATCGAAATCCGTAAAAGACTAAGGGCTCGTACACAAAACTGCGATGCGATGCGAATTCGCAACGCAGAAAAGAGGGAGGTCGCACATTAACCTAGAGGGAGCTCGCACATTTTTGCGATGCGACGTCGCATCGCAGTTTTGTGTACGAGCCCTAAATAACAAAACCTTTTGTTCTCTTGCTAAGCGCTCTTCCTCTCTTCTAATGTTTTAAAAATTTTGCTGTGCCCGACAGGGTCCATAATTGTTTCAATTTTTATCTATTTTACCACCTGTATGTGTACATTATGAAATGCAATAAACGATTTGATTGATTGATTGATTGAAGAACTTTCACTGTGGCATTTTAACCCACTCATGAATATTTATTTGAAACTAGCTTCTGCCAGCGGCTTTGATTAAAAGACGTTAATTATCTCAAGGCAACAAATCAAGTGATATACAGTGATAAAACTGCACTTGTAGAGCAATGCGATTCTGTAAACATGTCGAAGTGAAAACTTAGGCGAAGTGAAAGATAAGATAGCTGTGATTCCATCTTGTTTGTATGGTTTGACAGCTCACTTATCGTTCACTTCGCCTAAGTGAGCGGTGAGATGTGGATAGAATAGACTGCAAACTAAGTAAAAGAATTATGTGCATAAAGAATTTAATATACTTAGAATGATAGCGCTAACATAAAAAGCGTTTTATAAGCTTTGTCGATACTTGGGAATGGCGCTGTTAATAAGCTGACGATCGACTTTATTGTTTGCTTTTAAAGTAAGTGGAAACTGAACGAAATAATTGGAAAGTAAACGAATAAATAAAAAGAAAAATGCCTGGTCTTAGTAAATGTTCAGACATACAGTGTTTAGTAATTATCGTAAAAAAATATAGTACAGTTTTAACATCAGTGTTACCGAGTTAAAATGGTTCTTGATACAGCGAACAGTGGATTAAAAAGGCTCTCATACTGGAGCGACGAGTGCTTTAATCTGCGATTTAACGTTCTAAAGTAACCAAGGATCTATAACAGTAATAGCAAATTTGCCAAAACTTAATTGCTATTACTTATTTCACTATGGTCCATTAGTTAGTGCTTAATTTTTAAGGAGATCTTAGTATTTCCTGTGCGTTGGATATCTTAAGAGTAGGTCGTGGGTTTGAGTCCATTCAGCTGCTTCACTTTTTGTTATTTATTTTATTACCACAGCTCTCAAAACGAAGAAAGAATACATCGACGAAATGGATATCCTAAGAATTCAGAAAGACTTGTGACTTATAAAGGATATACTTACAGATTGGTCCCATTTAAATTTTATCAAAATCGGTTACGAAGTTTGTATTTGAAATCGAAATAGCTGGAATTCGTTTACTTAGATGAAGGTTTTTTGTCATCCAAGTAATCGAAATTTCGTATTTTGTTTGCTTTTCTGCGATTTTGCAGTGGTGTTGTTAGGTGTGGGGTACCACTAAAAAGTGAAAAATAAAAAACTTTTTACAAAAAAATACAACCGACTTCCAAATACTTTGTAGTGTTTTTTTTTTTTATTTGGAAGTCGGTTGTATTTTTTGTTTTACTACTGTTAGGCTTACGTCTGACCACTATCTGACTTGATGGTAAGCGATGATGCGGTCTGTCATGGAGCTTAGTGGGTTTCAGCACACTCCCTATGACAGAGAGTAGACATGACTGCGTTGTAGCTGCGGGAGTTATAGGCTAATTATGCTTATGCTATGGCATATCTAATAACCAGTGATTGGCATAGATGGGGCTATTCCCAGGATTTAGTGATCGTTATCTTAACATGGATGTACCTTCTGATTGGGACCAGTAAGTAATATGGCAAACAACACCGCGCGGGTCCAGCTTATACCGGAAATGAGTATTTTGATATTCCGTCGTGCGTTCTCATGATATTATCTTTAACAGTTTGACTTCATTTACAACATCGACATTCAGAATAATATTTCCGGGAATCCCATGTCCATAATAACCTTATCATTCTGGTTAATTGACCCAAAATAGCATAAAAATTGCTATTAAAAATTTCAGGTAAGCACTGCAAACACTTCTCCACTCTATAGGGCGAAATTATTCTCATAAAACTCCTCTTTGTCCCCAGAACCTCCCTCCCAGTGGCTCAATTCAGCCGCGGCGACTTCTCCCTGTGGTCTGTATTGAAGAACTGCGTCGGCAAGGAGCTGTCTAAGATCACCATGCCGGTGGTGTTCAACGAGCCGCTGTCGTTCCTGCAGCGCATGCTGGAGTACCTGGAGTATGCGCACCTGCTCCGGATGGCTTCGGAGCAGACCGACCCTGTGGCGAGGATGGAGTATATCGCTGGTAAGTCCAGCCAGACAAATGGACTTTAATTGAAATACTCTACTGAATTATACGCCGCGTCTTTTTTATGTTTACACACTAGGAATGGGCTTGTGTCCTGAAAAAAATTAATTAGTCCGTCAGTTATATTATAAAAAAATATTTGACCCGTGTTTTTCTCAATACGTCACACCTTCGCATAATTTTTAGTGAGTCGTGACGTCACGAGCCCCCACTCCCGAGTTTTGATGCGTTTTATCTTTGCCAATATTAATTGATTTACAAAAACAAAAAATATGTGTCCATTATTTTTCAATACTCTAACTGACGAACTAAATAGATTTACAATTTGTGGATGATGGAATCTAGCCTATTTCTCCTGTATTGTGGGTGCGTTTACCAAAATACAAAGTCACAAACAGCCAGACCCGGGACAACTATCTGTAGGTCATACAAATATTTATTCCGTGCGGGAATCGAACCCACGACACGCGACGCAGCAGCCGATCGCTCAACCACTGCGCCAACCATGCCATTTTCCGGTACGTGGTCGCCCCGCACCAGAACTTTTCGGCCCCATCGAACATCTGTTCTGCGAGCAATGTGCCCGGCCCACTGCCACTTCACTTAGGAGGTTTTGGGCGTTGGGAGGCTCCCACCAGGTGGACCGATGACCCGGTGAGGGTCGCAGGTAGCCGATGGATGCTAGACGCACAGAATCGGTTGTTGTAACAACGCTTGGGGGAGGCCTATATCCAGTAGTAAGTAGTGAAAAGGTTATGGCACACTATAACAGCATCGCAACGGCACCGCTCCAGCCCAGCAATTATCTTGTAATTCAAATTAGTCCTTAATTTGTGTGTCGTATAATACATTTTATAATGTCAATGTCAAAAAGCCAACGGCAGGCAGTTAGTGTGTTTACCGTTTCAATACAACTTGGCTCGCAGCCTGCGTGCTTACAGAGCGCCGTCCGCGTGTTTACTGCGCGCCAATTCCGATTCGCCAGTCCTAGGCGTGTTCAATGACAAATGCCATGTAAAATTGTGTTTGCGGTGACAGCAAGCTTGCACCTCGCGGCTGGTGCGCGGACTGCGAGCTGACGACGTGTAACCGGGTAGCCGTAGCGACGTGCTGCAGCTGTGCAGTTGCGGTGCCGGTATAATATGCCATGACCTTTAGACCTTATGTTAATTATTTCAGTAGTTTTATGAAGGTGATCAGTCTTGATGTGACTTTGTACCTAATCTTTATTATTTAAAAATTAAGTTTAAAAGTGAAGTGAAACTAAAAATAATTTACCTAAGTAACAACTATTACTCAAGTGACTCGCAGTATTTAATTTGTTTGGAATGTGTTTGTCACATCGAGATTGTTTACCACTGTTTGGCTACAATTATGTAACTGTATAAGGCAGGCGCCGGCCGGCCAGACTAACATGCGCGCGCGGCGGCGTGTTGCAGTGTTGTTGTCACGTAATTTAGTAATCACACTGCCGGTCTGGTGGGTAGGACGACCTGGGGCCCGAGTCTGCTATTTTTATAAATTTGTCATTCCGACACGATCCCATTGGCATGCCATTGTCATTTTGCTAAAAGTTCGTAATCTGCTAAATTCATAATCGCACGGTCACTGGCACGTCAGTGGCCGGTCACTGGCACGTCAGTGGCCGGTCACTGGAACTTCAATGGTCTCGTAAAAGAATTGTGGTAGGAATGCCGTATTGCCATTATTATAAAACCGAGCTAAATTTGAGCATTTATTCATGACTGATTTTATTTATATTTAGTTTTACATATTATTTACTAGCTGACCCGCGCAACTTCGTTTGCGTCACATTATTCATTTTTGCTCCGCTCTTATTGGTCGGTAAATGGGCTATCCAACACTAAAAGATTTTTTCAATTCAAACCTGTAAAAAATAGCTCCTGAGAATAGCGCGTTTAACCAAACAAATTCTTCAGCTTTATAATATAAGTAGAAGTAGGTACCTATAGATTAATTCTATGCCAGCTTATTTATCTTCTTCTATTTTTCATTAATTAAGTATAATATGCGAAAGTTTGGATGACTGGTTTTGTTACTCATGCTAATACGGCTGAAAAGATCTGGATGAAATTCAGCACGGAGGTAGATTATAGTCTGAAGCGAATTTTTTCGTGAGTAGGTATGTAGTACCTATCTTGAGATATTTTCAAGATTCAAAGCATTTATTTCAAACATTTATTTCAAATAAACCGTCTGTCAAAAACATGAAGATATTTCCAAATTTTAAAGCGTAAGTAGATCTCGAAAAATAACGTGCAAGAAACTCCACGGCCACTCTTTTGTATTAAGTTATGTATTACAAAAATACTGGTTAGGTTGTCCTTGTTGCTTCTGAACACAATATAAAGCAAAAATAAAGTATACGTCAAACAATTTAAATATTTATTTATTTATTTCAACTTTTCGCACAAAAAAGGTACAAAGGCGGACTTAATGCCCTATGTACATACTCGTAGATAAGTTAGATAATTTGTGAAACGCGGGCGAAGCCACTGATTGGTAGAAACTGATGAAAAAATTCACATTAAAGCCTCTCTGTAAACTATATTTGAAGTTAGATTAGGAATGTATGCATATAAATTAAGTGAATTGCTAATTCGGAAAAGAGTCACGTACGTACAGCTGACCGTGGGAAAAGCAACTCACAGTCAGATCTAGGCCTGCTACGGAAAGAGTTTGTCCTTGAGCTTTGTATACAGTCATGGCGTAACATAAGCTTACGGGAAATTTAACCCGTTTAAAACTAAATGAAAAGTTATTAGGAATTAGAGGAATCCGGGGTATAATAATCGGTGTACATACAAAAAAATATATTATTATACCGTCCGAATTGTAACCTTCTCCTTTTTGAAGTCGGTTAAAAACGATATCTCCTGTGCCGCCTGAACCCTAAAAATCGAGTTAGTCCCCGGACGAATTTTAGACCAACTCGTTTGTTCTCGACTCGGTTGTGAAGGCTTAATGATAGGGTTCCGTTACCCACCTTGGTACGGAACCCTACAATTCGCCTTGGCTTCGCAAGTCGAACCGTCCGATTCTTCGCATCGCACGAATCAAAATTGATCACCGAGACTCAAATAGGGTTCCGACACCGTGACCACCTTTGGTACGGTACCCTTACCTATCGTTGCTTCGCTCTAAACGGATTCAATCGCGGAGGCTTACTAAGTAGGGTCCCGTCTGCACCTTTAGTACGGAACCCTACAGGCCTAATCCGCAAGTTGGACCGTCTAAGGCTTCGCATTTAGGTACAACAACAGATCTACAAATCTAATTATATCTTCGATAACGGACGAACGAACCACAATAAATCAGAGTTTTGGAAATTTCGACCCTAGCAGAGACTATTACAATCTATTCAATACCGAACCTAAACCACTACCTAACTCCAACGATGTTCAAAAATCGTGTGAGGGTCGTTCCCCAGTGGAAAATCTTAACACTGCGATTAAGAAAAACGCGTCACATGAGCAACGCCATCTATCGACCATGTCGTAAAGTAAACTGACAAAATATTTGGCTATTTTATTTTACTCAATAGATGGCGCTGTGATTGATCAGAATATAGTAGGCAGTTTCCAACTAAACTAAAAAAAACAATATCTTTTGATTTTGTGGATCGATTTTGATCAAACCTACCTACCTTAAATCAAAATAAACAAAACGACTATCGAACGAATTAAGTATAATTTGTTTTAACAATTTATAACAACGTAAACAACGTATTGAAGTGTCAAAGCTCACACGTTACGATAAATGATAAGATAATAACATGTTCACTTTACTTTTGCTACATATTAAATTTTATTTACTTCAAAGATATCTCGAAAAACATTGCTTTGATTCTTTACAACTTGTTCACACACTAAAACTTTTCTCAACAGATGGCACTGCAAGTATCTCTGAAGTCACAATGAAAACAACAAACAACCTCTTTTAGCGCTCGATTTGTAACTACAACTTTTCTCAATAGATGGCATTGCAAGTATCTGGAGTCACAATGAAAACAACCTATTTTAGCGCTCGATGAAGTTTCTTCGTAAACTTTAAAATTCGATATCTTTTGATTTTGCGGGTCGATTTTGATGAAATAAACACTAAATGTTACTCAGATTATCACTTAATATTTTGAAGTACCTAAATTTTGAATCCAATCAGTGGTTTATGCGTGATGCTCCTCCAAACGCACAGACAAACAGACGCACAGACAAACAGACAAACAGAAAAGAATTTCAAAAACTGCTTTTTTGTGTTCTATGTCATTTTTCTGACATTTCTATGTATTTTTTATGCGAAAATATTCAATGTACAGACACGGCAACTCTACGATTTTATTATATGTATAGATTAGTGTTATAAGCAATCTGAAGTAGTGAGAAGTTCGTAAATACTACATCTGTCATTATGTACGAGATTACCATTCATATGGCTTTCTTTCAATGGCGTGTCAGTGATTGATCATTGGAATGTCATAATGACACCATTATGATACCATTATGTTAGTAGATTAACAAACTGGTCAAAATCAACCATTTTGAAATCAGTGATTGACCATTCTCACACTATTGTAATAGCAGACTCGGGCCCCTGATCCCCTCGTAAGCTATTTGTAGCCACTTTTATTATTATTATAGCTCTTTGAAAATTGTATACCTAGTATCCACGAGAACACTGCCGACAAACTGTGCAGCAGAAGATATGAATATGTTCTGTAAGTTAGTTTACTGGAATAAATAAATAAAAAATAAAATAGTAAATTTTTTTCGGCTGATATGATGATGACTGCAAATTAAAATTATAACGAATAGGTACTGCAGTTGTCTGAATGCGTGGTCGTACGAAATATTTAAATTATGACGAATACTGCATTTGTGTGAATGCGTGGTCGTGTTTGTGAAATATATAAATTATGACGAATACTGCATTTGTGTGAATGCGTGGTCGTATTTGTGAAATACATAATTTATGACGAATACTGCAGTCGTATAAATGCGTGGTCGTATATGTGAAATATATAAATAAATTGAGTTAAGTATTGCATTGATCGTAGTGAAACAGTAATAACTAAACTATTGTGTGATATAATTCAGTAGAGTGCTTCTATAAAGGCTACTATAAAGTTATTCCATTAACTACTCTAGTTACCAACATACCAGCAAAACAAATCACAAGATAGTTTCCACTCCCATCGCAATTTCCCAGCATATTGAAATTAAATCAAGTCAAAAAGTCGCCACTTATATTCCTCTACATAGCTGGAATATGAAGAACACTTGAATAATAAAATAAAAAAACTAGCCACATGCGAGAGGAAATGCTTGGAACTCTAAGTGTTAAGGCGGGGTTGCAGTACTTTTTAAGATTTTTGAACGTCTGAAAATCTAATTAATTATGAGTTTTTTAATAAATAAAAATCATTACATAAAAATTGAACATACCCTCAAGTAAATCGTGAAGATAGAAACGCGATTTAGAATGATTGGCTCGATACTTTTTTTATCAAACATGACACTAAATTACAATTTTAAACGTGTACTGCTAAGAGATTTCATCACGAATATATATAAAAGTTATATCAATAGATAGAGCTTTTTATTTTTAAGTAAATGGTGAAACCATATTGTGTAATTTCTTTATCAGTTTTCGCCAGGTAGAAAAAACAATCAAAATTTAGGCATTATTTCGCTCGCCGGGCAGTCGCTGTTGTTCGTCAAAACACACAGTACTGCAACCTCGCCTTAAAGCGATCCTAAAAGAAAACAGAAAGTTTTATTTAAAAAACCAGTGGACATTTTCACTATAGAATTTCGCTATCTTAATTAACGTAGCTTGTTTTAATAACTAAGTTGCTTTCTTTGTTAATTATGTTGCTTGATGCCAGGGGATTAAGTGTTGAACTTTGGTTTGACCTTTGAATTAGGATGGAGTTTAAAGCCACTAGTTTTTAGAGCAATTTAAGATAGGTTTTTGTGTCGTACTTGGATAAAGTTTTTGTGACATCAAGTGGCTTATTATATTTCTCGTCGTTCTGGTACAAAAATAACTTACCATTTCAAATTTTCTTCCATTTAACTTTTCTTTATTTAGGAAAATTGTATTAAGAAAATTTTAACTTTGGTTTGACCCTCGAATTAGGATGGAGTTTAAAGCCACTAGTTTTAGAGAAATTTAGGATAGGTTTTTGTCTCGTACCTACTTAGATAAGGTTTTTGTGACATCAAGTGGTTTATTATATTTCTCGTCGTTCTGGTATAAAAATAACGTACCATTTAAGTTTCTTCCATTTAATTTCGTGCCACCTCAAACAGCCTCTTTTTCTCTTTATTCACTAGCTGACCCGTGCCCTCTTCGTTGGGTAGCATTTTTTGGGTTAATATATAGCTATGAAACGGGTCCATATTGGCTCACCTAAAGTTCTTTACCTGCAATTGTTCTTCCTAACGATTTGTAATCCGAATGATCACTCTTCCTAAAATTTTTCATCTTGAAGTTTTTATTCATACTATTTGTAGTGCTACCGGCGATGTTCATAACACTCATGTTTCCGAAAATTGTAATTAATAATATCATTAATGATATTTACATTATTTAAACTCCTACTATTTTTTATCATAACGCTTTTATCCTTAAACAATTACCATAATATAGAAAAAAATCGCGACCAATTTCTAGGTAGTTGGTCACAGTTCTAACCTAACCTAACCTATGGATATCTTTGCAGGTACACACCGCTATAAATAAAATAAAAATAAATCTAAACAAAAGTGATATGACTTTGAATACTAGTGTAAAAGATGGCTAAGTTGAGAAAATATAGGAAAACAAATAAAAGTATAATAGATGTTTATTGCTAAGTACTGACATTATGAAGTTGAATGCTTCGGAATATGAACATTAGAGACAGAGTAGTTAGGAATTGTGATTGTTAGGATGAAAAATGTTAGGAAGAACATTTTCGGATTTCCAATTTATTATCGGAGTTGAAAATTTAGGTGAACTTTGGCGCACCCCTATGAAACTCACAAATAAGGTGGCTTTCTATTGGTAAATCAATTTTCAAAATCGGTTTAGCAGATCCAGAGATTACCTACAACCTCACAAACTTATCCTCTTTAAAATATGAGTATTGATAGATGAATACAACTTCAGACCTGTTTGTCAGGTATAAGTTTCGCCTGTGCTAATACTTTGTTGCAAAAAGCCAATGTTTTTCTGAAACAGAAACTATCTTTTATTTTTGGATAAAGTCCGGCCGCAAAGCAGAAAGAATTTCGATCGTTGACCTGTTATTACCTGTCTCTGTCACTCCCGCGTAAATAGAATGAGTCTCGCTCGCACAGATGCAATGGCCGCCGTCCTCATGGATTGTAAACCTTTGCCTGAGAGTGTAAGGTTTATTCTTGTTTGCAAGTGTAGGTATGTCACGTAAAAAAAGAAGAATCGAAATTAGTTAAACTAGATGATAATGTAGATACAACTGTTGATTCTTTTGTAATAAATGTGATAGGCGAGACGTTTTCGGAAAGCAGTAACTCCGATACATTTTGAATTATATTTTTTTTTTTGCCGTATTAGTAATTGTAACTCGATTTTTATAACTTATAATATAAAATCTAAATACATCATTTATATGATATAAATATTATTTTTATTTATTATTTTTATTTTCTAAGTTGGTACTTTCTCCTTCAAATATTTAATGTAAACCGCACTTAATACAAAAATGTTTGTGACCACTGTCAGTAGGTAAAAAGGTCATTGTACGAAATTCTTCGTGCTCCGCGACTGGACTTTAGAAACAATCCCGAGCTGAGTACGATCAGCCACATTCAGCGGTTACTCTTGAATTACAAAAATCGCCCTTACTACAAAATATAGATGCTTTTTATGTCAAAATGTAATTTGTACGTGTTGTTGACAGTACCGCGTTCTTATATAAATTATTATTAAGAGAGGTCAATAGACAAGGATATTTTATAATGTGTGAAGAATAAAGGGTAGTGATATATAATAGAATTACGTTGGCTTTTATGTTCATTATGTTTAGCAGGGAATCATTTCTGATAGTTTTTTTGTGTTTCGCTTCTTGATTTGCCGTTCGTGAATTATAAGATTATTGATTTTCTTATGTTTAAGGTTTGTTTAGTAGGTAAAATTTCGTTGTGGGCACGTGTGGGATGAATAAATTTTGTTGTGTATTAACTTTTTTACTGATTTAATTAGGCTACAGGTTCTGTGTTACCTATGTTTGCCTACCAAAGAGATGACAAGCTTGTCTTAGATATTAGGTATCTATTATAAAAACGAGGCCCTAAAAGCGTGAAACGTGATTGTTTCTTCTAGCCAAATGAACCCTACGACATACTTTTTTTAAATTTAGAACTTCTCATGGATGTCCTCCGTCTTGGGGCAGACGGTGTGGCCTGTTAGACCAACTAACAAGAGCCAAACGGTGTTCCTCCTCGTCACTTTTGCCCGGGACACGTTCGCGATCTTCACAATTCCGTGCGTGTGGCAATGACAATTTGTGCTTGAACATAGCCAAAGATGAATTTCTTAACAGACCTCTACGAGTTATCTTGTTAAAATTTATCCAAAAAAATACTAATCACATCACATTTCTGTCGTAGCATTCGCCGTGAGTGCGCTGGCATCGAACTGGGAGCGTCTGGGCAAGCCATTCAACCCTCTGCTGGGAGAGACGTACGAACTTGAGCGCCCCGAGTTTCGGGCCGTTTGCGAACAGGTAAGACATTTAAGAGTCCTATTACGAATCGTAAATGCTCGTTTGCAATAGATCAAGTTACGTTGGTCTGCGTTGGGGGTACATCTATAGTTCCCGAAACTATTTGATACTTACTAGTCTGAATAGGATTATAGTTTATTTGGGCGCTCGCGCGAGACTGAGGAGCGCGCGCGCTGAATTGACGCAGAATTTATAGTACTTTAATTTTATTTATTGTAATTTTGTTGTATTATATTGACAAACGAAAACTAATGAAACGTATTCATTGTAGATTGAAATTTTATATTATATAAATTTATTTGATAAAATTATTTTTATTTGGAATATAATGGACGCTGAATGAAGACAATTCTGGCTTAGATTAGGCTTTCTTTACGTTTTTTTCCGTGAAAACTCAAGGAATTTCAAGAAATTCTAGAACTCCAATAAACAAGTAAAACATTCAACTTACCTTTTAGCAATTTTAGCTTTTAAAAGAATTGATTGTAACAATGTGAATTAGACCGTCAAAGTTCCATCGCCGACATTTTTTCTTGCAAACTGAGTTCGTAAAATATTTATAGTAAATTACACGAAAAGTTAAATGAAAATGTGTAATTCTAACTTACAAGAAAGAGACTGGCACTATCGCTATTCAGGATCAAATAATTAAAATATCTTACTGCTGCTGAAAATTACAGCGTCAAAAATCATGAATTTCCGTAAAAAATGTAATAGGACTCTTAAGGTTTAGTAAAGTTTCAAAAGGTGACGGGCGCAGGGGATCTTGACGTTCTAAAAGTGCTAACACTCAGCCTTATTTGAATACACAATTTTTACTGTTAGTCTGCTTTAGAGTAAGTTAGGATTACACAGCGTCTGGGTTTGGAAAGTCCTTAATAAGGGTAGGGTAATATAATATATAGGCAAGTCAAGGTAGTATAATGAACCTCTAGAATACAGGCTGCAACTAAAGGAAAGGCTTTTACTGGGTAAGCTAACTCCATTGTAGATTTTTTCTCTGTCACCTCTGACCTAGACTGGAGTCAAGAGCCAATTCCAAAAAAAAAAAAAATTAAAAAGTTCCCAGTTCTAGAAAACACAGTCACAGAAAGCTTGCTAGCTACACGTGTCTCCTCTAGTTGTTGCTGCTTTGTAAAAAAAAACTACAAAACGATCATGACCTTGACCTCCTGAACACCGTAGGTGCACATGTGCACCTAAATTCTAACAATCGCAGTTGAGTCCCGTAGGGTCTCATGAGACCCCGAACACACCGACTGATTAAAACATTATTTTTGAGTCAACTAAGCTTTAGATTCGTTTGTCTATGAATATTCTCTATGGTGTATAAAATTTGCCAACTCTAGAAAAAAAAACATACTAAAAAAATGACACCTGACATTTCAAAAACTCTAGTCAAAAGTTTCTATGTCACGGTGATTTCGCGCCCAAGTGGTGAAGTGATTTTAGTGAATTTTGTGTGTTTTTAGTGCAATATTCAAGGGTAAGTGAATTATGTCAGTCCAGCAGGAAGGTGCAAGGAAACCCCGAGATTACTGGAACAGGTTTAATTCAGTATTAACATTTGTTCAAAAATCTTAAATCTAGTGACGATCGTTCGATGGTTGAAACGAAAGTGAGCCCTACATTCCTGCGGTCCGGTGGCCGGGGCACGTCACCGTGCGCCACGATGCGTCGACTCAGCATATCCGCTCTCGTCGCTAGGCTGATGCAATACTTGTGTGGAGTTGGCTAATTTCCTGTGGTTCGCGTGGTATGTAACATCTCCCTCCCGAAGCTCAGCGACTATTCGAAAGTTGGTTCGAGAATAGCGCTGATAACCTTGGTTGAGCAGTTGCGGTGTGGTGGTTGATCTCGGCATATACCTCGCTGCTGTCTATTTCGCCGTTTGCACGTTCCGGTGTTGTTTCCAGTGTGCGCCGGTTCATGTATCTTCGTAGTACGAGCGCGATGCCCAGTACGCTTGCACCTAATAGTACTAGGTATAGCGGTGTGATAGTGTAGTACACCCCGTGAATGTCGGATTTAGTCAGGGTTAATGGCGTTTCCATAGATATTTCCTTCTTGGCAACATGGAGGCTGTGGAGGTTGACGGAGTTGAGGGTTAGTCTCCTAGCTTCAGAATTGTAGTTGGTTCCGTTATTGAATGGGATGTTCATAATCTTCAGTACTTGTCCTTTCAACCGGTCGTCCTTGTTTGCCAGGGTTAGGTCTGGGGTTTGCACATCGCAGCCCTTTGGGATCGTGATGAGATAACTTCCTAGCACTGTGCTGTATTGGGTTTCGGTGCAGGACAGGCGAATCTTCGTTGGCACCGGGAAGCTTGCTACATAGTGTCGGTCGTCGAGTGGTTCCACGGCTTCGGTTTCTAATTTCGTGGTGATGAATTGGCAGGACTTGTCGATTTGCTGCTGGGATATGAGGCGGTGAATACAGTCGCCTTGACTTCTGTAGTGTTGATTGATGCTGTTCTCACAGAGATAGTATTGATTTGACTTCGGGCATTCTGCCTCTATGTACATAAAATCTTTGTCGTGAATTGCCAGGAAAGGATAAGATGGAATTAGCACTTGGTTATCTTTATTGGGAACTATGGATAGCTTGTAAAGGTCATAGGTATAGGTAAGGACTACCGGGAACTTAAATATCAATACTAAATTTCGGCTGTTATAGTAGTAACCTAACTTAATTATGTCGAAATATTCCCTAAAACTACCGTTCAGTATATGGTCTCTGCCATAGAGAGCATTTAACTGTTCTACCATTCTATTAAATGTATCTAACTTAAACATAAGAAAATGTGTGCTTTTAGCACGTATAAATCCTAATAAGTTTTCTAATCTAAGTAATTCTTCAGATAACATTTCAATATTATCCGCTAGCATTGTTATATACTGGGCCAGATGGGCATACTTGACGATATCTTTTTCGTGTCGCAAGTCGCTAATCATGATCTCATTTACAGTCTCCTTAATTTTGTTCTGATTCTGGACCAATTTGTTAAGAATATCCGAGTTTTCAGACATCCAATGTTTATTTAAACTAACGCGATTATTTAATTCCGTGACCATTTTATTCTCATTTTCCTGCAGAGTTTTAATTGCACTATCGTAACGAATGGCGTCTGTATAGTCCAAGTTTCCGGAGATGCTTTTAACAACTGAACCTAACCCATCAATTAGACCTCTCTTGACGCGATTAGGCTGGAACAATTCTAACTGGTCAGATAGCTGCGTTATTTTATTATAGAGATATTCTATATGTGGCATATATAATGACAGGGTTTTATTGTGAAATTCAGGTGAAATATTATCTAACTGTTTTCTTACTAAATCTATATTGCTACGAATAATGTCTAGATTAACCGGTTGGATAAACGAGTGGTAGTGGGAGATAACTTTCGTTTTTCCTAGCATAAAAGGCAAGATGCCTGGTCCATTCTCCAGACTATTCAACGTTATGTCTTCCGCTTGCGTTAGGCTCAGAGCCAGGAGGGTAATCCTGTAACAAGAGGTTGGTGTTAGGGACTCGTTTCAGGCGGGACTTAGCGATGGGTCCACGTTTCTTTTTAGTGTATATGTGGATCGGTAAGTCTGCCAATACTGTATCGCGTGTAAATCTGGGGGCCAGTTTTTGTCGACTGGCCATTGGGTTCCGTACAAAGATTTGTTGATCCGCAGGGTATATCTGTTCGGTTTCCCTGTTCTTGTTAATATTCTCGATAATCCTTGTGCGATCGTGCAGAGATGAGTCATTAATCATCTCGAAGACTCTTTGCATTTTGTTACGATGTTCTTGTGTATATGATTGTAGTATATTTTCTGACAGATTTATATCTAATGGATCGCGAGGGTCTAAATGGCCAGTAATTATATCTAAAGGTCTGCACTTGGTGAAACTGTGAATAGAACTATTATAACCCAGAATTGCATATGGCATTAAGCTCATAGCGGAGTCCCCGCGATGCTCCAGTTTTAAAATACGTAAATGCTCTAGAAGTGTGGAATGTAGTCTTTCCACCATGCCGTTTTCATTTGGTGTGCATGCTGAGGTTTTGTGGTGTTGAATTTTATGTATTTTAACGAACTCGGAGAATAGTTGGTTTGTAAATTCCGGGCCTCTGTCCGTGACGATAGTTAAGGGGAATCCATGGTGTGTGCCGAATGTTAAAAGAGCTTGTACGACGCTAACCGCTGTTGCGTCTTTTAGGTGGTAAGCTTGGGCATATTTTGAGAATGTATCAATGATTGTGAGATATTTTTGCGTTTCAACACTGAGTAAATCAAGGTGTACTATTTCGAACGGTTTGGATGGAGGTGGTACAATATTAAACCTTTGTTTGATGGGGTTCCTATCGTACTTGGCCTGACCACATACGTCACACTCATTTATATATTTCGTTATGTGTTCCTTCATTTTTGGCCAGTAATATTTATTAGATAAAGACAGATAACACTCATTAATTCCGCGGTGATTCGTTTTACCTTCGTGATAACTGCGAATGATTGCCTGTTGTTTTAGATTATCTTTGACATTTTGTAACTCTGCCTTTGTTAGGACTAAATCCATGGATGAGCTTTTAAATTTATTCTGAATAATGGGAACGATTTTGTACATTGCTAATGGGGGATTAATGAGAATACCGGTTTTTACCTTAGGATCAATATATTCTTTCACAGCATTTACGACATCCTCTTCGAGATTGCTCTTGGAAATCTGAATATGTGTTCTAACGTGTGACTCAAACGGTTTTGAAGCTGAAGGGCGGCTTTTTACTTCATCGACCATTGTGAAAATGATTTGTCTGTGATATTTGTTGAGTGGGAAATCAGTTATAGGAACCTCTAGTATCGGATTTTCGGCATCAGTGTGAACTGTATCGGTGTTCGAATCATCCAGTATTGAGGATGGTTTTTCTGTAGGGTTGACTATAAGGGAGCTAGTCTCCTCGTTATGTACTTCAATACGGGATAATGCGTCGGCATTGGTGTTACATTTTCCTTGCTTGTAAACCACAGAGAAATCAAACTCACTTAATTTCAATCGCCATCGAGTAAGACGCGAGTTAGGTTCTTTGATGTTCATTACCCATTGGAGGGGCCTATGGTCTGTGACAATTTTGAACTTTCTACCGAAAAGATACGGTCTGAAATATTTGGTAGCCCAGACAATTGCAAGGAGTTCTTTCTCAATTGTGCTATAGTTAATCTCACTACTGTTTAAGGTTCTGGAGGCATAAGCAATGGGCTTATCCGTGCCTATGATACCCTGGGATAAGACAGCTCCTATGGCTACGTTCGATGCATCTGTCGTTAAAATAAATTCTTTTGAAAAGTCCGGATATTGTAAAATAGGATCATTAATTAGGAGTGTCTTACACTTTTCGAAACAATCAATGTAACTCTGGTCTAAAGTAATTTTCGAGCCCTTCTTTAAACACTGCGTCATGGGTTTAGTTACTCTCGCGAAGTCGGGTATGAACTTCCTATAGTAACCAAGAAGACCCAGAAACCTTTTAATCTCTGTAGGGGTTTTCGGAAGCGGATAATTCTTTATTGCGGATATTTTGTCGGGGTTTGGCTTAATGCCGTCTTTACTGATAACGTGGCCTAAGTAATCTGTCTCGAGTTTGAGGAACTCTGACTTGTCCATCTGAATTTTGAAATTGGACTCTCGTAGTCTATTGAATACTTTTTCTAGATTGACCATGTGTTCTTGGAGTGACGTGGAAAAAATTATAACATCATCTAGATACACCAGGCATATAGTGTTTTGTAGGTCTCTGAGAACATTATCCATTACCCTCTGGAAAGTAGATGGACTATTTTTCAGACCCATGGGCATTCTTAGGAACTCGAAATGGCCATGTTCTACAGTGAATGCTGTTTTTGGAATGTCTGTGGGGTTAACTTCTACCTGATAGAAGCCACTGGCTAAATCTAAGGTTGTGAAGTATTGACAGTTGCCTAATTTGTCCAAAATATCTGCAATATTTGGTATGGGGTATTTATCATCCAGGGTTTTCTCATTCAACTTCCGAAAATCCACTACTAATCGCCATTTAATTTTTCCTGAAGCGTCGGCCTTTTTAGGGACGATCCATATAGGTGAACTCCATGCAGACTCTGATGGTTGAATAATTTTTTGATCTAACATTTTACTAATTTGATCCTGTACCTCTTGTCTATGCACAAAAGGATACCTATAGCTCTTGGTGTATATAGGAATTTCATCGCTAGTTTTAATTGAGTGTTTAATTTTATTGGTAAAAGTCAAGTTCTCCCCTTCTAAATAAAATATGTCTGCATAGCGCGCACATAACAGTTCTAAGTTAGCACGTTCCTCTTTGTTTAAGTGATCGGTACGCAAGCGCGATAACACTTCCTTTACGCGTTGAGGTGCCTGCTCGGTGCGCGTGCACTCAGTATTATAAAGCTGCGCACACACCGGGCGATTCATGGAGAAAATAACGTCGCTTCGATTTGGATTGTGAATTTCTACTATACCCCTCTGATTTTTTACAGTAGTCAAACATTCACCAATATGACAGTTTGATATAATCTGTTCCGGGATGATAACTTCTCCGTTCTGAACGTTAACTGGTAATTTGACTAATTTAGAAGTACCGGCGGGAATGATATCCTCGTACAGATTAGCGTTCCGTGAATCGTAAACCTGTAAGGGATTTAACGCGTTTTTGGTAATTAATGATTTGGTCTTGAAATCAATGGCGGCTTCCCATTTGTCTAATAAATCTGACCCTATCAAACCATCGAAATAGTCGTGGAATCGGTATACAAAAAGTGTGATGCGATCGCTATCGTTCAATTCCGAGAAGCAAGGTAGAGTTATTGAATAGTTGCTACGTGTCACTGCGTGTACGTTACAAACTTCAAAGGGGTCGAAGTTTAACTGCACGTTATTAAAATAAGTTTCAACCGCATTAGGGCTAATGAAAGATTGGTTGGCACCTGTATCTATGAGAAGTTTTAGGGGAGGATCTTTAATTTGTAAGTAGGGAAGCTGGCGTTGTGTTTGAAGGTTAACTTCTATTTTGGTTTTTCTAATTCCTGTGGATTCGGAAAATCCTCTTTTAAACTAGATGGTTTAGTGGGCTCGTTTTTTACCGAATCGCTAGCTACTTCGGGTGGTGGGTAACACGCCTTATCGTAATCAGTGTAATAGTATCCTTCGTAATACTCGACGTTAGGTTCGTAATAGGAGTAGCAATCGTTATCGAATTCTCCGAAGTCGTAATAGTTAAAACAATCGTTATAATTCAACTCTTTGTTTCCGAAATAATTACTTGCCGGGGGATTACCAGACTTAGTCCAGTCATGTCCCTTTGGTGCATTACTGGGTGGTAACAGTCTCGGTACAAAATGGCTGACCCCACTCATGGGCCTAGATTGTTGAAAATTACCTTGCGGTGCAGTATTGCGCGGTACGAATTTAAATGCGTTATTCTGGTTATAGTTAGGAAGGGGAGCACGGAACATTTGTTGCGTACGAGATGGACCAGCCTGATTTGGAGTATTTAAACTAGGTCGCCACGTTGCGGGTACGTGTGGCGGCATTAATGGTCCGAATGGACCTCTGGAAGGTCCAGGCAAACTAAAAGGGAACGGTCTAGGTTGTGGCACGGGAAAACCCGATGGTGCAGGCAAATGTCTATGCGGCATGATTTGAGGTGGCAATTTCTTATCCGGAATTTGGCTACTACGCTGTTGCAAATATACCACGTTTTGTTCCTCATGAACGAATTCCAACGCTTTTTCAATACTTTCGGGTCGCATACACCTAATCCGTGAACCTAGTGGGTCTTTGAGCCCACGCACAAAGGCTTGTAGGGTCAACTTCTTATATAGGTCCCTTTTTGCCTCAACAGTAGTCGCCAGAGTCTCGTGTAGAGAAACGTATGTCATTAGTGTGCTAAACAGGTTCTGACACTTTTCATAAAACTCCTGAGGGCTATCAGACCCTTGTGACAGTAACGCTAAGTCGTTATATAATGCCGTCTCATCCCTCTGGTCTGAAAAATTATTTACGAGAGATTTGCGTATACCAGTCCAATCAGATGGGATGCCATTCGAATTTATCAGTCGGGCCGCGGGGCCGGTTACCTTGTTTAGTATACCGTTGATAAGAGCAATCTCCGAAAGTCTGTTAGGTGGGCTTACGTTCTTAACAAATTCGTCCACGAGTTCGTCACATAACTGTATGAACCGAGTTAACACGTTGACATTACCGTCAAATTCGGGGACCAAGCGAAGGGCCTTAAAAATGCCATCTAAGTCAGCCATCTTATTCTGTACGTTATCTAACCTAATACTAGAATCTACGCTGATTTCTCTATTTAAATCTTGAGCACTACACCTACTAATCTGCCTACTATCTAACCTAACGCTACGTGGCTCCCGTGGGTGAAAAATCTTGGAACTTTTTATGGGTCCAGGGAAACTTAAAGATTAGGGAGAGCAATCCACCAAAACGATTTTAGTGTACTCACAAGTATCGCATCTCGGTGTCTCTTGCTGTATCGATGGCTGGATACCCTTGCTGCAGGCCACGACGTGTAGATTCGGATCCTCGGACGGGCTTGATAACCGCTAGGACAGCTCGCTGGTGCTCGTTGACCCCTCGAAGATCCTACCGGCTGCGCCAATTATGTCAGTCCAGCAGGAAGGTGCAAGGAAACCCCGAGATTACTGGAACAGGTTTAATTCAGTATTAACATTTGTTCAAAAATCTTAAATCTAGTGACGATCGTTCGATGGTTGAAACGAAAGTGAGCCCTACATTCCTGCGGTCCGGTGGCCGGGGCACGTCACCGTGCGCCACGATGCGTCGACTCAGCATATCCGCTCTCGTCGCTAGGCTGATGCAATACTTGTGTGGAGTTGGCTAATTTCCTGTGGTTCGCGTGGTATGTAACAAGTGGATAAATAATCATTTATCAGTATTTCCTACAAGTATGTAGCTAGTTTTTTGCATGAAATAACATCACAAAACTTGTTCTGTTGAGCCAACAAAAGTTACGTAGTTCCGAGTGTTCGTCAAGGTCAAAATTGTTATTGTTTGGGTTTCTGGCAATGTTTACAATTAAAGTAAGCATATTGTAACGATTTATAGTTAACAATGCGTTGATGAATATATAGGTAGTATTCTACAAGCTTTTCCAATTGGAATCTGTTTGATATAACTCTGATAATCGTTATCAAAATAGCGCATTGAATTACGCAATAAAAAACAACAAACGGCGCCGCACTTTATGAAGTTTGAGCTTGAATATTGCTATAATCGGCTATAGAACTCATATAAAAGGTCATTGTCATTAGATTACTTGTCTTTCCATAAGCTAGTTCCCAATTTTTTGTGTAAATTGATCTAATAGTTTTGTCAGAAATAACATAAACAGCAACATAACTACATTCAGCAAGTTCTCTCATTTCAATAGGATATAAATATTTCTCGAGTACTAATAAGACTTTTGTTTATGCTTTATTTCATGACGACATAATTTACGAATCCGAAACCGTTTCAATTGTGAGGATACAAACTATACAAACTTTGCGATAACGTTTTTTTATGGCCGGTGTCAGATTACCCACTTGAGATAAGCGGTCGCCCGCGGCGCTGCGGGCCGTCAAGGATTTGGTGACGTAATAACGTCTGGGCGCGAGAGGTTGATCTACATATCTGCTATGTTCTATTCATTTTTCTGCATAGCGGAGCATCCGTCGCTCGTCGAGAACAATGAGACTTTTCTATAAAAAAATACTCTTTCTTTATCTAAAACAGGTATAGTATGATGTATTGTTAGTAGCTGTTGTTCAAGATTCACAGATATGAATGAGGATTTTTATTTAAAACTAGCTGACCCGGCGAACTTCGTTCCGCCTAACAGTCGATTCTTTATTTTTTTTTTCAAATAAACGTAGCCTAAGTTACTCCTTATTACATCAGCTACCTGCCAGTAAAATTGCCGTCAAAATCGGTCAAGCCATTTCAGAGATTAGCCGGAACAAACAGACAGATAGCAGACAAAAATTGGAAAAAAAGTATTTTGATATATGTAGGTACCGTATATATTCGTTTACATGTAGTAAAAAACCGTTATTTCAATATTACAAACAGACACTCCAATTTTATTTATATGTATAGATTACTTTTAATACTATTTATTCCAGGGTATATAAGTTTCATTGTTGAAGCTCGTAAAAGGAGTACCTGTACCTGACTGCAAATTGCGGGCCCATCGAAATTCCATTATCCGACTATATGTATAAACTTTCTATGACTCTGATATTTTAAGCGCCCTTAGTCTAAATTGCGATTTCTCCTTACCCATTTGTATATCAAAATTATCGTCATTTAATTCTAATATCTTTATATTGAAATCACTTGTCATGAATTCAATGTTTCCTTCTTGTGCCATTCACAAACCTACATCTTCCAAGTTACAAATGCTAGAGGTTTATTTTTTTTATACCTTGCTAGCTGATGCCCGCGGCTTCGGCCGCTTGAAAAATTATATACTACTACGAGTAGCTGACCCACGCAACTTTGTCTGCGTCACATTTTCCATTAATGCTCGGCTCCTTTTAGTCTTAGCGTGATGATATGTAGCCTATATCCTTCCTCAATACATGGGCTATCTAATACTGAAAGAATTTTTCAAATCGGACCAGTAGTTCCTGAGATTACCCCCTACATACAAACTTACAAACAAATTTTACCTCTTTATAATATTATATTATATATTATATAGTATAGAAAACCTTCCTCGAGAACCACTCTGTCTATTGGTAGAAACAGCATGAAAATCGGTGCAGTCATTTTTGAGTTTATCGCGAACAGACAGACTGAAAGACGCGGCAGAGGGCTTTGTTTTCTAATATGTAGTGATAGTGATTAGTATTATCATGTTAACTTAGTTGTAAAAGCAAGGTGTCGTCTTCTGTAATCGCAGGAGTGCACTAAACTAAAGCGTCATGTCTTACATCTCTGGTACATCTTTTGTTGCAGCTTAGAGCGGTTTTCACCAATGAAACAGATCGGGATCAGTGATGAGCTAAACTGCGGTTAAGAGTTGTCAGTATCGCAACAGTGACAGCTCGTAAACGCGATCAGCATTCGAACTGCTGATCACGTTCAGATTCATTGATGAAATCCGCCCTATATTAGTAACTTTTTCTCTAAGTTAACTTCTATTTCCAGGTGTCCCACCACCCCCCAGTGTCTGCCTTCCACGCAGACAGCCCCCACTTCGTATTCCACGGCTCCGTGCACCCCAAGCTGAAGTTCTGTGGCAAGAGCGTCGAGATACAGCCCAAGGGACATGTCACCGTCGAGTTGCCGAGGTAGGAGCATATACTGGGCGGAGAACCTACGAATTTGGATGACAGACTGTCATTATGGGGTTGGCTGAAATACCTATTACGCGGAATGTAAATCTTGCCAACGGTTTTCGATGTCTTGTTTGGCACTCCATGTTTGGCTTAGATAAGGTGTGCTTCATAACAACGTTGTAATACCTATAGCTAGCCTAGCAGTCTATAAAGTAAGAGCAAACAGTCATCTTCTTGGCACGCTCGTTCTATCGTAGACCCCGGCGATCGCTTCTATTTCGCCTGTTTGAAAGCGATGGATGGGGTCGAGAATTGGCTCCCGCTCAACACGAAACAAAAAAAAAAAGATAGTTGAATGGTGAAAGATTTTTCTGTCAAGGGTGAGCGAGGACCTCCGTAAAAATTTGTCGGGAGTGTTTTTTTTTTATCGATCTCATCTGATGGTAAGCAATGAAGCGCATTAGCCCTGATGAGTCTTGTTCACTCTTGCTTACCCACTAATCCATCACTCAAATCCCTCGATGACCGTTGCAATTTCCAGATAAGTCCTAAATGTAAAGTTTAGATTTTAAATTGAAAAATTACGCAAATAAATATTTGCGGAGTAAATTGCCACTCGTTCGGACAACAAACGACAGTCGTTTCTGTTCGATTGGGCCATTATTTGAGTTTGGAATTGCGTATTTTTTTTCTTTTTCCATACTGGTTTAACAAGCAGTAATAAACTGCTAGAATTTTTTATAATAAGTTTATTTCAGAACTTCAGAGTCTGTTTCACATTTATCTATGAAAGTAGAATTTTAAATTATGTATTGTTATGGGCTTGCTCTTGACCACAATCACGCCTGATGGAAAGTGATGGATGAGGTCTATGATTGAGCGAGCGTGCCCAGAAGATTCCTGTTTACTCTTGCTCTGAAGGCAAGCTTTCTGCAAACCGTCTGCATTATATGTGGAAGGGAACACAGACGCTGAAAAATACTGAAACAAAACAGATTTTTCAATATTTCTTCTCCTGAAAAAGTGCCCTTCCTGTCTATAGAGAATAATTTTTCTTCAATGCAAATTGATTTGATTTAGAAAAACAAACATTTCCTTACACTGATCAAGATTGATCATCCTCGTACCTCGCGACCAAAATTTACTAAATAAATTCGTCACATTTCATTATATCTAGATACGCACTCCGTCGATTAGTACTGACGATAAACCTAAATAATAAATTATATGACAAGGATTGATGCTCTAGAAATATAACTTTCCATAATATCCTGTAATATGTCTCACATAATAATATTATGTAAGTAGTTGGTACTTTGTCGGGATATCAATAGCCTCGCCTTTTTCCAACTATTTTGGGATCTTACCGGGTTCAGCTGGAGAGTACCTTATTGGCTTCTGACAAACTGTAACGACTGTTGAAGTTCTACAAATAACATCCGGGAAAACCAGCTTAACCTCTCCGACCACTGGCAAGATTTTCATAACCTGGAGGGTCGTCCCATGCAGATGTTATTATTTAGCCACAGCTCTTCGTATGCCAGGGTTGCAGATTTTTTTCGAAAAAGTCACTTCAGCCATGGAAAGCAATGGGCATTAGGGGGAACACGGATGGGTTTTAGTCAGCAAGAGTCCGACATTCCCTTTCGCATCGCCCAGAGTGGAAGAAGTCATTTGATGAATTTCTATTCTCAAAACATAAAAAAAGATCTTCGTATAATACTTACCTATTAATTTTTCCCTATTCTATAAAATCTAAAAGAAACAATATTCAGGTTATGTCGAATAATTTCAGATTACAAAATATTTTCAACGTAAAAGAGTTTTTGTAGAGTATCAATGTTTGACCGGATATTTGTTTAGTTCGAGACAGCTAAACAGAATACACATCCGGCCGGAAGCCGGTGCTTTGCCATCCTTTTAGAACCTTTTAGCTAACATCAGCATTTACACTTGGTGACTATCCGGATCCGGTTATATTTTTAAAATCTATTTCTTTTATTTTTAACAAGAATGGAAAAAGATCATTTTGGACTGCTAATTTCGATTACAACTTTGATTTTAGTTCTTAGTAGGTAAGTTTTATCGTCTCGAAACATGCTCATGTATTTATTATAGTTATAGCTAGTCACTTTTGTACAAGTGGATTACAATTCGTGATCAGGCTTTTACATTTCAGTTTCACCAGTTTTTTAAATCTTGCCTAAGGAAGTTAACATACCCGGAGTTGCGGGACTATTCGAAAGAGATACCGCGGCTCCGGAACACAAAGGGCAATGAAGGAACATGGATGGGTTTTAGTCAGTAGAAGTCTGACACTCCCTCCCGCTCCACCCAGAGCGGGAGAAGTCATTGGATGATTTCCCATCCCTAAAGAAAAGGAAGTTAATATACTATGAAACGAATTTGAAGTCTTCTTAGGACTAAAGCTTAAATATAATGAAATGTGGGTGTACTATAGGTAAACCACTTTTTTTTACACTTCACTCCACTCCTCCCGCTCTGGGTGTAGCGGGAGGGAGTGTCAGACTTCTACTGACTAAAACCCATCCATGTTCCTTCATTGCTCTTTGTGTTCCGGAGCCACGGTGTCTCTTGCGAATAATCCCGCGACTCCGGCAGGCGTCGGCCCTTTCGGGCCCCTCTGTGTTGCTGACTCTCTTTGAGGCGCGCGTGGAACACTAACGCGCCGTCGACACGGCCTGTCGTCACTAGACGGACGGACGGCGAGCTACTCCTAGCTCGCCGTCCACAGGCCCGCGCCTACGGTGGCCGGAGGTCACCAGGTGGTGGCCCCCGACGCCCGCGGCGTCTACCACATAGGTAAACCTCTGCGTAAGTCTTTGAGAAATTATTATCGTCGTCATATCAGCCGAAAGACGTAAACTGTAGAACATAGGCCTCCCCCAAGCGTCGCCTCAACAACCGGTACTTTGCGTCTCGCAACCATCGGCTACCTGCGACCCTCACCAGAGGCCTAATTCACGTTATTTTATGACGCGCCAATTAAGTTTTAGTACAGTTGCAGTTAAGTTCAAGTTTGAGTGATAAACGGTATTCTTGTAATCTTTGAACTGCGCGTGAACTGCACCTCAACTGCACGATAGCCAAACTCTACCAAACTTACTTATGGTGTGGCCATATGAAAAAATATTACTCACTAAATAATCGAATAGAATCGATTACATTTCGATGAATATGACGTTATTATAATATTAAAACTTAAACTTATAAGCTGTAATTTTGAGACGTCAAACAAATAGTAGAATACCGATCATGTTGCGTTCCGAAGCACGCACCAAAGACGAACAGTAGAATGCCGTTATTGCGCTCGTGTGACGCGAACTTGACGCGAGCGTATCTGACAGCGGAGAATACGAAAAGCGTTGTTTTGATCGAAAGTTCGAAACTTAACTTCAACTGCACTGCAACAGTACTTATTTAGTTACGTGAATTAGCCTGCAGGTCATCGGTCAAGCTTGTAGGAGGCCTTCCAACGCTGCGTTTTCCTACAGAGATAATAATTTGATTTGTTTCCACTTCAAGTCCTCCTTTCTCTCCAGATGGGGCGAAGCCTACACCTGGAGCAACGTAAACTGCTGCGTCCACAACGTGATCGTGGGCAAGCTGTGGATCGAGCAGTTTGGAGCCATGGAGGTGACCTGCCATGGAGGGGCCGGGCTGAAGGCCAACCTGGTGTTCAAGCCCGCTGGCTTCAACAACAGGGACCTGCATCGCGTTGACGGGTTCATTGTTGATGCTAAGTGAGTAATGTTGATGGTAAAGATGAATAGTATTAGGCGTTATCACTTTTTGCTCCAATCTCATCTACCTGCGATATATGCGATACTGAGTATATCTCAGCCTATGGCAGCTATAGTCCGGTTTCAGTGAATTATTGTGATGCATTAAATTATGATCTGTTAATAGGGATTAAGCATGAAAAATATATTTGTTATCTATACAGTTTGTCCAAAAATATACAAACTATTATACTAACAGTGAAAATAGACTAAAACTTACTCGAAAAACGAACGAGATATATATTTTTTATTTATTTATTTATTTTAAACAAATATATTATCTGTCCCTCTCGCGAAAACGTTGTTTTCTATGGATACATGAATCGCATGCATATTCCCTATTGATAGCTAGTCATATTGATTAATACTGAACAAAAATAGTGATGCTTTTTTTTCGGGAGACTCGTGGCTCGTGTGAGTTACAAAAATAAGCCTATGATATAGACTGACAGAACAGTTTACACCCACGGCATCACCACATCAAAACCTTGTTTTCACGTTTCTTTCTGATATTCCAGCAAGAAACGCGTCAAGTTCCTGTACGGGAAGTGGACGGAGTACATAAAGTGCTGCAGCGCAGCTGCATACGAACAGTGGGCCAAGGAGCGCGGCGAGGAGGCGTCTGCGCAGACCCCCTCGCACACGCCCAAGAAGATGCTCGCCAAGCTGAACAGCTTCAAGGTCGGAGCGCTGCGCTCCATGTCTATACAGGACGTAAGTTTACTTCGAAACTTATAAAATGCAATCTTTTTGTTTCCTACAAGGTATGTAAACCTGTAAAAATCACTTATCCAAATTACGTGACATTTACTTGTAGAGTATCAAGCTATCCTTTGAGTAGGTACAAGTCACATATCCACCTACGAGATCGTAAGAGCTCCACGTTTAGACCAAGAAACTATTTGTAAGAATAACGGCTGTCTTAAAGTGGTGTGATTAAATTCTTACTACACAGAGGATTTGCGTTACCTGAGTAGCACCTGCAGACACCTCACCTTCTCATAACTCGCAAGCTCCTAATTATTTAGAGCTATTATAACATGATTCAATATGACTTAAAACCGTATTCATCGATTCCAGTCAGACGATGCGGAGAACTCGGAAGACGTCCCCAAGTCTGATGACACTAACAACATTGAGATTGCTGGCTCCGTCACACTGTGGGAGGCGAGGCCGCGGCCTACTACCAGCGCACAGGTAAGATACCGTTACATAAGTATTTTATTTTTTAGTTTCACACACAATTCACACACCACACACACATACACACTTTTATTTAATGTTAGGACTTTTTTAATGCTCTCTGGCAGCGTATTAATTGCGCAGTTAATCATTTAATTCAGACATACAGTCCATAAAAAATAGGACATTAAATTTTCTTAATTAATTAAGAAAATTGATCACACACACATTGCAAATTGATGAATACATGACAATAATTTATTAACATTCAACAGTGACAACACATAATTTGGCAAACCCAGAATTTTTTCTTAACCTTGTCTCCCATGGGTCACAGTTATAGAAGACTTAAAGATTCATGTATTGGAGCTTTGTCTATCCTTAGGATACTAGGACCAGAAATTAAGGACCATCCCCAATGACAATATTGTTCAACACCATTCCTCTTCGACAGTGTTGAATAATTATCGTTTCCACTTTTTGGCATTTAAAAAAAAAAGTTTTAGAGCTTGATCCATATGATGTTAGTAATACACACTACTTAAAAACTATGTTAGTAACAGACACAATACAAAAGATTTTAATTCATACATTTGTTGCGCTCACCTGACGCACCGGGCACATGTGTATGTACCCAATGCGCCATGATGGCGCAACACGGCTTATCACTAAGACCTTACCTTACATCACCTGCCTGTTTTCGATAAATTAGTTAGTCACCAATGAAACCGCGGTATAAATGCTTGAAGATGAAGAAATGTTTAATTTCAGCATTTTCATCTATTTATTTCTGTAATTTCCAGTACTACCAATTCACGGAATTCGCGATGTCCCTGAACGAGTTGGAGCGTGACATGAAGGGCCAGCTGTGTCCTACAGACAGCCGCCTGAGGCCCGACATCCGGCTGCTGGAGCAGGGCGACATCGATGGCGCCGCCACGGAGAAGACACGCCTCGAGGAGAAGCAGAGAACTGCGAGGAAGCTGCTGAAGAAGTCGCCTGAGGCTTGGCAGCCGAGGTAACACTTGATATTTTTTGCCGAAGGATTAAGTGTTATAGTCTACGCCACGAGAAGCTATAATTTTTGTAAACACAAATTCAATTGTTTTAAATGTTTGTTCCATGAATCAGACGAGTTCAGTACCACATAACATTAGACGACAGCGTTTTATATCGCTATACTATAACCCGTCCAAGTAAAATTGCTCGTTAGTTTCGTATAACACGTATGCCTCTTCGAGTTAATTAAATTTGGTATTATTTGTTGTTGATACGTATACGTAACTTAGTACAAGTTCTTTGTTTACAAACTTTATAGCTTCTCGTGACGGGGAATTATGTTTTTAAATTGTTTATTACTACGTTTAGGTCTAAATTTTCTTTTGATTTTGTAAATATTGATGATTGCCTAGTTTTGTGGCTGTCTCAGTAGTTTTATTTTTAATTCTGAATCCTTGCACATTCTGTAGTTTCATATTAGGGTGTGGTTAACTGTTGTGCAGAATTTCAGACGATATTATGTTTCAAAGAAGAAATAAATAAAATTTGTGTATTTATTTGCGGCAGGTTTGAAAAAAAACTATGTCAAAATATACGAAATGATTAACTTGTATTAATTAGATGGACTGTGATTTACAAAGTCAAGAGTCGAATATTATGAACCATGAAGTTGAAATAATATTTGACTCCGTTTTGTGACAAAATTAAACGTAATTGGGGACTAGCTTGTTTAAAAAGATCTCCCAACAATTATTTATTTTAATCCTATTTGAAGTGACTCCTAAAATTCTCTAGGTATTACTCCCAAAGGCCATAAAACCATTGTGGCGTATCCCCCCGCTGCCATTTTGATTCTATTTTTCAAAGTTGAGGCGCACAGTAAATTTAACATGAATATTATAGGTTTTTTTTTCCTCTTCCCGCTCTGGGTAAAGGAGAAGGAAGTGTCAGACTCCTACTGACTAAAACCCATCCGTCTTCCTCCTAATGCCCTTTGCGTTCCAGGGCCGCGGTGACTCTTTCGGTCAAATTCTGTAACCCCGGCAGGATATCATAGGGATAAAAGACAGTTCAACAAATAAAAAATGTCAGGAACTTGATGCGCTAAAGTGTCACGTTCCCGAGATATATCTATCAAAATAGCGGCGGGGAGGAGGGCTATGCTAAAAAAGTTCGAACCCCTTTTAAAGAAAGTAAACGTATTAAATTAAAGCATTCTGATATCCATTCCAGGTGGTTCAGCCAAGGCACAAATCCCTACACCAAGCAAGAGGACTGGCTCTACAATGGCGGCTACTGGGACCGCAACTACCAGCACTTGAAAGATGTCGACATATTCTAAGCTACCTGTAACTCTGCCCATACTCTATACGTACAAACTTGATGACTGGAAATGAATAGAGAAATACTAAACAGGGGGCTACTCTCTAAGCCCGACGTCCGTAGTTTCGGGCTTAGTTGCGGGCGTATTCTACTCCGTATTATCTAACCACTAAGAACTAATGACAACACGATTCGACAGTTACTGTCAAATTGTTGTTATAGTTGTTATTCACTTTTAATTACAGTTTGGGACTAACCGTAAGTCTGAAGGTGATACGGAGTAGAATACGCCTGCAACTAAGCCCGAAACTACGGACGTCGGGCTTAGAGAGTAGCCCCCCTGAAACAGCAAAATATTTTATTTCATGCATAAATACCCTGTTTTACCGTCTACAGACAAAAGCTATCTTCTAGATAGAAATGGAAAATTTGTATGAGGTATTTTTTGTTGTCGATAGACACGCGTTTGACCACTGTCTCACCTCATCGGTAAGCGATTATGTGGTTGAAGATGGAGCATGATTGCCTAGAAGTAACCAGAAAAAATGAACCTTATCTGGGATTGGTAAAACAGGAATCAATATTAGAATGCGCTTAAGTATATTTTTGTGCCAAAGGATAATTTTCAGGATATTCATTTATATATTTTTTTTTGTGATAAACATTCTGATGCTACATAATGACACGGCCTCTTCTTGCTTTGAATAACACTGAGGCCCAGATTTGGAAACTGGCCATAACTGCTGTGAAAATATGTATTTTTATTTTTTTATTTTATTGTTATAATAAGAATTATTATTTATAGGTATGTTATAATATATTATTTTAGTAACAATATTAGGTACATATTCAACTGGCTCTATAACTATATAATAATTTACCCAATAAATCTCATTATGGATTGAGCAAGTATTTTAATGGTTTAAATAATTTTATTTAGGAATCTTGGGCGTTGTTGGTTTAAAGAAAAAATGTAAATAAGAATGATATCAAAGCAATCAATGGATTTGGAATTAAATATAAATGATCTTAATGAAATGAAGTATAAATAGGAATATTTAAGTAGTGGACCAGAGCGGAAAGGAGTAAATAAGAAAGAATAATATTTTCATCTTGAAATTTGTTAAGACATGTTAGGGTACGTAGAAACGGAAGATTATTATCGGGGCTAGGCAGCTTGTCCTAAGTTTTTTGGTCCTTTGATCTAGATGGAAAATACTAAACTAGAAGAAAGAAAGAAGAAAGAAAAAGAGTTTATTTGCGGACAATATGACGCACTACAGATCGAAACCTCTGCAGTGGACTATTGAAGATGGAAGGAGCAATTTTTTTAGTTTCATTTTGGGTCTTGTATCTAAAAGGTGTCTTAACCCTTTATACAGGGAAATTGAAAAAATACCCGAAACCTCTTAGGCAGTGAAAGTACACATGATTATAAGCAACTTTTGTTTTGGTAAAACTCCGAAATCTCGAAAAAAATATCAGCTGTTTCATACATTTTCATTGGCTAAATACTGCATTTTGTATGAAACAGCTGATATTTTTTTCGAGATTTCGGAGTTTTACCAAAACAAAAGTTGCTTATAATCATGTGTACTTTCACTGCCTAAGAGGTTTCTGGTGTTTTACAAATAACCCTGTATATTATAAATTTTTATGAAAATTTATGGGAAATTTATGGAAAACGCCTGTCAGTAAAGCGACTAAAATTTGAATGTTACTGAGATAAACGAGAAAAAATGTGGTTACCACCACCTTGAAAAGGGTTAAATGCCTGGATATCAAAAATGTAAGCCCTAGCCTCGAAAATATCTAAAATTGGAAATGTATTCATTAATTATAAATTAAAACTACTCAATAAGAATCCAATAAAATTATACCTACTTTTTGAATAATGCGTGTATTTACCAAAAAAATAAATAATACTTATTACTTTTGTTATGTTAATATATGTACTATACCTATCTAAATTAATATTATGAAGCTGAAATGTTATTAGAATGTTTGGTTGAACGCGCTAATCTCAAGAACTACTGGTTTGAAATTCAAAAATATTTTTAATGATGAATAGCCCATTTGTTGAGGAAGGTTAGAGTGAAATGTGACTCAGACGAAGTCGCGCGTGTCAGCTATTTGTTATAAAAGTAAGATTCAGATAATCTGTGCTCTAATAGATTTTCTGGAAAATGGTAGGCATTTGAATCTTTTATTTGTATTGTCACGAGTAAGTATGACCAGATTGTGTGATCTTTGAGTGATTCTTTAACTTTGCTTCCGATGTATCAAGAGAGTGAAGTCAATTATTAGTTAAAATAAAACTGTTGTGTAGATAATTGTGTCGATGTTACATCCACTTAATATGTTGTGTCAGATTGGATTTAGTTGATTAATTTATTTATATACACTTTATTGTACAAGATTAAACAAGCATTTAACCTTTTGGGAAAAAGAGCTTCTTTGTGTTAGAAGCTCCTGAAAAAAGTGGTCATTTAAATAGCCATCATGAAAGGCACGAATTACAATGTTCCTACCACCTTACTAACCAAGCATATATATTACCAGCTATTGTACAATTATTTTTGTAATATAATTACTTAGGTACCTACCTGTGCGTTTCCAAATTTCTCAGTAAGTAACTTAAAAATACTTAATTTAAATTTGTAAAAAAACATCAAATACTTAATAATAATAAATCCTTTCTGGCACAACATTCGATTTTAGCGGTAGACCTTGTAATATTACCGTAGTTGTTAAAGCTTGCAAGTATGTGTGATAATATGTTGCAATATATTGTAATCACAACCCAACATGACGACTTTCAACAGAACTTGACATAATATTTCACTTTTACCAATTATATTTATAATTTATGAAGTGTTCTTTTTGTAAAAAGTAATGGTTTTTGTTTCAAATCTACATATTGTCTAGGTATCTATTTATTTTATATTATCATTTCATTGGTGTATTGTATACGAATGAAGTTAATGATATTAGCTATTCTTATTAAATCCATGAACATTTTTATCATAAAATTAGTAGGTATTGCAATTCTATCACAATAATTATGATGATTATTAGGTCTGTGTTAGAGGTAAATTTGTATCATGAATTAAATAATATTTAATAATAAATATAAAATATAAGTAGGTATTGTAATAAAATTAATTGTTATTGCTAAATTGAGCATTTAATGCTGTAAAATACGTTGATATTACTTAAATAAGTTTTATTTATTTGCTAGTATGCTTTAAATATCTAGTAATAATGTATTATTATTCAGAAGTTCGGTATTGAATAAGATAAGTTCAGTCTAATTCGTGTTTGACGATTGTTAAAAAAATCTAAAGAAGATTATATGAAAATAATACCTTTTCATGCAAGTTTGTAAAATTTTTAAACAATTAAAACAGCGGATTTTTTTTAAGGTTCCATTAGTAACGTGGACTATGTTTCAACTACCTACCTAAAGATAAATATCCCCTTGTCACACTGATACAGATGTAAAGTACATAAATGATAACAGTTTTAGGTAATACGCACATTGTTTTGCTATAGTAAGAAAATAAGCAATATAATATGTGTGTCTATGAATATGTACGCAATATTCACTTATCATAATATCACATAAATAAGTGTATACTGCAAATTTTAGATTGCCGACTCTTTTATGACATAAAATAAAAAAGAATATTTAAATTAGATTATTTTACTTAATTAGATTTTTAAACTTATTATTTATTTTAAAAGTTTTAAATCCATAACAAATTCTATCTTCCATTTCAGAATTAAGATAGCTCACAGCACCAGCGTTTTAAATTGTTCCTACCAAGCACTAGTTTTAGACTTCCAATAAAAATAACGTTTTTATAATTTTATAATTACTATGATCTTTTCAAAAGCTGTGGTATTTGCTTTTATATCGTAAAGGTAAGGTAAAGTTATTATCGTTTCAGATTAGGTGATTATACGCCAATATGTCAGTAGTACTTATGTGTATGTAGCAAAAACTGTACATTTTAAATGTGAATAATCAAAATGTAAACTTGAAATAAATAGATTGAGAATTTTTTGTTCTTTTTTTCACAACTTGTTAGTTGAAACCTATCACGCCCAATGGCAAGCGATAGATGAGGTCTACAATGAATCAAGCGTCATACATTTTAAATGAAATGGTGAAAAAAAACTCCATTAATTAAAAATATGTTTCATGTATTCAGAAGCACATTCAACATCACATACAATATTGGCATCACAACCTTAATCTAATTGATAAACATGATCAACACACGATTAACACTTCAAAAGCAAATTACAAAATATATATAGTAACGATAGGTCACAGTTGCCAACTTTATCAAAAACATTTATTTAAATGGGTATCCAATAGGTTTCTTGATAAACAAAAACCAAGCAAGGTTAAAAAATCAAAATATATATATATATATAATTTTATACTCAAAACATTCAAGTTATTTACGGCATATTATTTACATCCGTGGCAAAACAAAATTTAAAATTGACCGTTTTTTACAAATATAAACATAACCAACTGTAAAAAATACAAAATTGTCACATAATAAATCCATTATAGTACATATAAACATAAAAAGTTGACAAACCACGCCTTCAAAACAATATACGAAAAATACATAATATCATGTTTTAAATCAACTGTAGTTTACTTAAGATGGCACTTAAAAATTCAATAACACTTGTAAAAATAACTGTTAACTACCAGAAACTATTGCAATTAATACTAAACATAATTTAGCATTAAAACCTGAAAAATAACAGCTTTTTAAATATTTAAGTAATCCTATTTTTTGTTATTAATAAATTATATTTTCACAAAATTACTTTTAAATATAATATTGAGAAACATTTAATAACACGATATTAGTTATTATACGTAGGTATATAAAATAACAGGATATATTTATATACAGTATAACTTAATATAATATATTACATGTATACTAATTCATGGAATAGTATATGTAATACAGAATATTGTTGATGATTTTTTTAAGGCAAGATTTGTAAAAATAATAAATTCACTCATACTAGTACCTAGTAGTAGAAATCTAGGCACTGCGTTTATCACTTATTTTGCATATTGTCTGACTTTTACACTTAAATAATAACCTTATCTAATCTAAATACGTTAAACTAGGTATTTATTTTAAAATTAACCATTTTTCAGTTCTAAAGGTCTAATGGGCAATTTCAGTTATAGTAGGTATAGAATGACAACACGACGTGAAGAGGGGACTAATTCAATTTAAAAACTTAAAATATTTTTTTGTTAAATCATATGATAAAAAAGCAGTTTTATTATTATATTTATGGTAATTATTTTGAAATTGCAGTACCTACCTATTAAAATTGCCCAGTAGGTAAACCAAACGAAAGGAAAAAAGAACATGCAATGATGAGCGAAAATCCTGTAGCTATTTTCTGCTAACTAAAAAGGTATTTTGATGGGAGTCGAAAAAATATAATAAAAAAATATCGTAAGAAAAATATATTCCTGTTTAAATCTTATATTAATTTTCATATTATGTACCTATATGGTAATTATTAATGTAGGTATTTAAGAAAATTGTACAGGTCATCAAAAAAAAATACTTTAAACACTTTATTATTTCTGAGACAGTTGATATTTTAACTTTATCAGTTTTGAAAAAAAAACTGAAATTTTCAGTCTATATTTTATTACTTATTGGACCCTTTTATTTAGTATCTAGTGTGTCAAAATATATCTGTACAAAACCACGTTTTTAAAAATGCTTTCAACAATAAATTTGCTTAAATATTGCCTAAAATAATTTTTGGCCCTTGCGACTCCAGCCTAATCTTTGCCTAACTTGGTCAGGGTGACAATGAAACAGTGTGTCCATGAAGACGCAACATTCGAAGAGCATTGTTACATAATTTAGGAATGGGCTTCTAACCCTGAATCTAGGAAGTCCTTTAGATATAGGGGCACTGACCTCGGCAATGTTCTGCAGATCTGGAAATTAAAAATATTTTGTTATAAATCGAAATAAATAATATTTTACATTAAACTAGACTTCACACGCCCATATCCCGTTTTTTACCGTTTCCGTGAAAATTTCGGGAAATCCTTGCTTTTTTCGGCTGTGCGTTGTTTATCAGTCACTGATTCAGTCAGTAATGGCAATTGAAACAGTACCTACCTACTTTTTGGACGTTTTTTATTCTATTGTAAAAAAAAAAGACGTAAAAAAAAGTTGTACCAACCTAAGCACTAAACGATTTATAACATGAAAAAAACAATATATTGTTTTAAACTTTCATGGTCACTAACATTAGAATAGTTAGGTACTCCGTGATCATGGCGCTTGCAACAGTGCCGAAATATCGAAAATAAATCTCGCAAATAAAAAGGTACATGGCAGCAATCCCGATATTAACTATTCTAATAAAAAAAAACAAACTATTCGTAAAGGTTAAAATGTGTGTGTGTAAGAATGATATAACAAAAACAAATATGTGATGTACATTTCCATATAAACTTCCACCGAAAATTGGTTTTAACGAGATCTAGTAAGTTGTTTTTTTTTTTAAACCGTAACTTTTGCTTATAAAAATTATATACCTACAGGTTTGTACGGAACCCTCGGTGCGCGAGTCCGACTAGCACTTGACCGTTTTTTTTTTTATACATACACGGTATGTATGAGATTGCATGGTGTACATTTGCATCACAGTGATCGGAGCGTCATACTTTTTAGGTACCTACGCGGAATGTAACAAGCATAAGAAACAAGTTTTCCTAGCTTCCAAGGTCTTTGACGTAACCTCTAACGAAGTTAGTAAACCCATGATTAGATCTTGAAACAATTACCTATAGCAAGAAGATAAGATCTAATTAAGTATAGGCTATTAGTAGATCCTTCAATTTGATCTTTGTCATGTCAATGACACTGAATGAATGAATGAATTTCACCAAGTTCACCTACAGAATTTTATTGTAGGTACTTAAGTAATCGTTAAAAATTGTTGGATTTTGCTAAAAAGAGGAGGGAAACGGTAGCGAGACCTTTGGTTATTTTTATCGTTATTTTTGGTCCGTGTTATAAAATCAGTTAACAGTTTAAAACTAAGATTTAATTTTTCTGATTGTATTCGTTTCACACACCGTATTTTTTAATATTTGTGAAGGGTTTGTTCTTGACTCTAGTCGTGGTCAGAGATGAAACACACAAAGTATACGATAGAGCGAGCTTGCCCAGAAGGAGCCTGTTTACTGTAACTTTGAAGAGATTAGGGTTGTAAGCGTTCGGAAACACAGACGCAGGCGACCTGACCGATGGCAACCATCAGAAAAAACACCGAGGCTTTTTAGCTCAGTGTGTCCCCGAGAAACACACATATTATGATCTTTCTCCACATAATCTTTCTTTTGCTGTGCCCAACAAGGTCCACCTAAGCCTACATTGTGGAGTGCAATAAAACATTAAGAAACGATTAAATTAGCGGCCCTTCCACTAACGTTCATTCCTACCGGAATGTACAATCCTCGCGGAATGAACGCCAGTGGATTTGCAAGAGCGAGAAAGAATGACGGTATTAAAACCCCGCGACCCCTCCCGTCGCGAAGGACGCGACGCGCTCTGTGATCAAGTTAGTGCCTGTTTATTTGTCCGGCGTGATTGAGCGCTCGTTTGTAATCATTTTGTGTTCGTCTTCGTCCCGTAGTAGGTACGGGTACAATTTTTTTTTTTTTTTTATGCAAAACGGGGAAACTCTTGGCCCAAATCTCACCTGATGGAAAGTGATGATTAAGCCAAAGATACCTACCATACCTCTAAATGCCGGAACACAACAATGCTGTTAACATTGTTGTTATGGCGACAGACTTAGACATGATGGTGGTAGCTTGCCAGGCGGACTTAGAAGAAGTCTTACCACCAACCAAACCGAGCAAAAAAATTTGCCCCCGCTGGGAATCGAACCCGGGACCTCTGGGTCTGAATCAGGTGGTTTAACAACTAGACCACGGAGGCGGTTAGTATCACCTGTTTAGCACCACCCGGGGACCACGTGTAGGGATTCGCTGCAGGGTATTCTCCTACGGACGCGGGTTACTCGGCCCCCAAATGTTGTTGCAAAATGAAAATAATCCATAAAGATAATTCAAAATGACGATCATTCCTTTTAAATGACAACAATCTTCTTAAAATGATAGGATTATAACCATCCACAGACACGCATTCCCTCGGTATGACTGAAAAGATGCAAACTGACAGGAATGTACCAAAACGTGTGTATGGTCACTGAAGGATTGTTTTTCCTGTCGAACTGGCGTGTTGTGATAAAGTCAGGGGAAAGAACGTAGGATTGTGGTTTAATTAGTGGCTGCAACGGTTTTATTTTATCCCGTCGCTTTTCTGTACAGTTTGCACAACGGGACAAGTCGGAAGAAATGAACGTTAGTGGATGGCCCGCTATTGTCTTGGACCACACAGCGAAATAAATCAGAAACGGACGATCACAGAGGTAGGTATGCGGAGCAGCCAGACAGGGTGTAAAGTCCCGCAAAACTCCATTGAAAAGAGTGTTATGTCTGGTGGGGAACTGGACGTTGCTTGTTGTCGGTAACTGAGAACTTTGATTACACGATGTAAGATTCGAGTGTTCGTATGTCGCACTATAAATACAGGAGTCAGAAGAACTGGTCAAGTGCTAGTCGGAGTCGCGTGCAAAGGGTTCCGAACAAATGTAATTTTTGTAACATGCTAATTTAATACTACTTCTTATAGATATGCCTGTTATCTGCATTTTTTTTTCAAAATTTGAGACTCGGAGATAAGAGGGGAGAATGGTTATATATTATCTATAAAAAAATATAATGTAAGCCCTCATAGTAAGACCTTTCATTTGATGTCATTCAAAATAGTTTGAACATCTTTTTTTATACCTAATGTTTCAGTTTGACCCCCAAAAGGGATGTAAGGGGTCCTGTTGGGGATTTTTTTTACATGTTTTTTTTTTCATTATTTTAGGCTCAGTAGTTTCGGGGTTAGGGGTTATCTTTTATATTATAAAAAAAATATTTAATTGAAACCCTCATAGTAAGCCGTTTCATTTGATATAATACACAACACAGTTTGAAAAACTTTATTTTTTAATTTTCTATTTGACCCCCAAAAGTGACCCCATTCTCAAAATGTATTTATTTACGTAACGCGTCCGTATTTGGGTCACAGAAGTCCATATGTGTGTCTAAGAATCAGTCCAGTAGATCTGTAGAAAAACAGGCTGTGACACACATACACCCGAGCGATCCTATAAGGATTCCCTTTCTTACGGATGTTCGAAACAATAAAAATATTATATCTACTTCTTTCCATAAAAGGCTGAAGAAATAACAGTGTGAACTCACCATGTTGATGTAGTAGAGTGAGCTGGGGATGGTGATCTCCTGGTAGTTCCTCCTGACGGCGTCCACGATCTTGTCGGCAGCCTCCTGTGGTGTCAGGATCTTCATCAGCGAGGGGAACTTGATCTTGGGGTTCTTGCACAGACCCGTGTCCACGATGTACGGGCAGATTACTGTGAATTTTATCTGAAAGGGAAAATTTGTAGGTGTTTTATTGTATAGCGGGTTTGTTCTGCCTGCAAATGTAATTTTAGAATTGCCAATCTGCTTGGGTAGGTAAGTGCGGTATTAAGGCTGTATAGGATAATGCCTTTACCCTGCAAAGGAAAGAAAATAGGCAGGAAATGTTATTACAATAGCTGCACCATATATGTTCATGTATGCTTTACAGTATTATTGCAATCCCTATCAAAAAAATCCTACTAATATTATAAATGCGAAAGTTTGTGAGGATGGATGTATGTGTATGTGTATGTATGTTTGTTACTCTTTCACGCAAATACTACTGAACCGATTACGATGAAATTTGGTATGTAGGTAGCTGAAGACCCAGAATAACACATACTTTTTATCCCGGAGTTCCCGAGGGATAGGGATTTACACGGGAATAACGAGAATTTACACGCGGACGAAGTCGCGGGCGGCCTCTAGTAAAAAATAATAATAATATTTGTGTTCATTTTAAGGTGTTTTTAATTTATATAATGCCAATAAACACAATTTTATGTAGAAGATTTACCAATATTCACCTACCCTCAGAAACTTTCATATTTAATATTTAAAAAATTATAATTATATATTTTGTCCGCGAATTCGTACGTACATTCCTCAAGGAACCTACATGCCAAATTTCAGCTTTTACCGACCAGTAGTTTCGGCTGTACGTTGTCTGTCAGTCACTCACTCAGTAACAGATTTTTTAAATATATTTTTTAATTAAATATTTATTTTATAACAAATGCATGTTCTAATGAACTCTAGTGTATTTTTATTTATGTACCTACTGCCTATTCGTTTCTATTACAATTCTTATATAATCATGTTTATATCCAACAAGAATCATGCTCACTTTTTCCGTATTTTCCCAAAAGGTACCTATGCAAACTTAAAAAAAAGTCATTTATTCAAATTAGGCTGAATGCCAGCACTTTTTGAACGTCAACGTTTACAAGAAGACAGTCCCCGAAAAACGCCCGCCCGTCACCACTTCCTTGTGTTTTAGCTGGGAAGAAGAAGTGGCCAACAAACTCCCCAGCAACACATCTGTCTGTTGCGTTAGAAGAACTTGCTTTTATACAATAGTATGCAAAGTATTATTACAAAGAAAAACATGCAAATTAGAGTGTTGAACTCTGAACATGACGTCATTCTGGAGGATCAAAGATTAAAATCGTGATCTTATGCATACGTTCAGATAACAATAAATGTACACAAATGACGATGGAACCAATTAGGAGGTGGAGAAACAAGACCTGAGGATCAAAATAGCTACTATTCACAAGTGTTGCACTACTCTTTTATTTGTGCACTAGCTGAGCCGCGCAACTTTGTCTGCGTGATGTTTTATCCTATCCTTTTAATGAATGAGAAAGTTTGTGAGGATGGAGGTTTGTTCCTCTTTCACGTCAGAACGCTTGAAAGGATCTTCATGAAATTACGCACAGAGGTAGATTATATTCTAGAATAACACATAAGCTTTATATATCTCGGGAGTGTGTTCCCCCTAGGGATCACGCGGATAAAGCCGCTGGCAGAAGCGAGTAGCCTATATTCCTCGATATACATTAAAATATTTTTTCAATTCGAACCAGGAGTTCTTTAGATTAGCGCGTTCGACCAAACAAACAAACAAACTATTCAGCTTTGAAATATTAGAATAAATTCATAAACCTAGAGCAAAGAGTAGCTTCAACAATAGATTTCGAAATCGTTGGAAAATTTCGCTCCTCCAGAAAATAAAGTGACCCAAACCAAAAATGTTTTTTTTTGGGAAATGAGCCATTTTTTTTGTATAGGTACAATAAATCCCACCCGAATTCAATAGTTTCTAATATATCCGTGTCTTACAAAGAAAAACGTGATGTTTTACAATCTTACGGCTTTGATCTTACGGGTTAGATTATAATTTCTCCATATATTATGAAAAAATCGTTTTTTTTTATTAAATCCCAACAAAAATCAATAGTTTTCAATGTATCCGTCTTATTTCGAAAAAAAGTTTACAATATCACGCGATATTTTACAATCTTACGGTGTTTGCAACTTTTCGGTGACAAATACATGCTCATGATATTACTTATTTAGTTAAGTAAAACCAAGCGCATGAATATTGATTGTGGCCAAATGTAATTTCTGAAATACTGTTTTTACCTCAAAAGCCTGTGAAATCCTGTCCTTAAAATTAAATAAAGCAAGACTACTCACTCCACTGTAGTCCTTCTCCTTATCCTCTCTGAGTTCTTCATGCAGCGCCTCCATCAGTCCTCGGACGGCGAACTTGGTGGCGCAGTAGGGCACCAGGTTGCGGAGACCCACCACGCCCGCCATCGATGACATGGCAACGATGTGGCCGTGGTTGCGCTCCATCATCGAGGGCAGGAAGGCTTGGAGCAGCTGGAAGAAGGTAGCAGGCTTTGGTTATATTGGTAGGACTGGCAACCTAGTTTGTTGAGACTCGCAAGACAACTGCCTATTGTGGAATTTATTCGAAAGAGTCGCCGCGACTTAGGAACGCAAAGGGCAGTTAGAGGCACACGGATGGGTTTTAATCAGTAAGAGTCTGACACTGCCTTCCGCTCCGCCTAGAGTGGAAGAAATCATTTGAAGATTTCCCATTCTTAAAAAACTTATTTTTACAAAAAATGGTCTTTTTGGTTTTATATCTTCGTTTTTTATCACCGCCTTTCGAGATTAAGGTTATTTTATACTTTGTGATGTTTTTTGGAAGCCGGTTATATTTTTATGTAAAAAGTGTGTAAGGTTGTGTGTTGTCTGTTTGTGTCAAATAAATTAATCTTCTATTTAATAAAAATCAATGCCACTTTTCGTTGTAATTTTATAACTCAAGAACGGCTGGGCCGATTTTGGTATTTTTTTTTTTGTTTAGTTCGCCTAAATACAGGGTAAGTTTAAAAGCAAAAAAAAAACAATGCCACTTTTCGTTGTAATTTTATAACTCAAGAACAGCTGGGCCGATTTCGGTAATTCTTTTTTTTTTTAATGGGTATGTAGGGTAGCCAGTTGACGGGAGCGAAGCCGCGGGGGACAGCTAGTGTTACATAAATTGAAAGAAAAGCTAAGTGAGGTAGGGTATAAAAATCAACGTGTTAAGATGTGATGCCAAAAATGTCTCCGGTGACCTCCTATGATAGGTTTAGAAGCCATCTAGTGAGTTTGAATTTTAATTGTTGCTTGGGTAAGGCGTATATGTAAATTTTGCTGTTCACTTTGTTGCAGATACGTCCACTTAGAGCAATGTAATGACGACTTGCGAATTTCGTCCGGCATCTTAAAAGATTCATTTAGATTGAATATATAATTGACCGAAAGTACCGCTGCCCTGGAACGAAAATGCCATTTGAAGGAACGGAGGTGGGTTTAAGTCAGTGAGACTTTGACACTCCGTTCTCCTCCATCCAGAGCGGGTCATTTGATGATTTCCCACCAAAAAAGGTCTAAAACCGTACAGGTAAATAACACTTTCATGTCCGAATTCTGACTCTTTTTAGCCACAAGTGCTTACCCATAAGTGAGCGATGATGTTAATCTCAAAGGCGCTTCGGATCTCCTTCTCCGAAGTCTTGAGCAGGGGCTTGCACGGCATGATTCCTGCGTTGTTGACCAACATGGTGACCTCACCTACTTCGCGGCGAATCTTCTCAGCTAGGGCGTTGATAGCTTCTCGGTCTGTTACGTCGCATCTGAGGAGATAGAGTCGGGATTAGAATGGAGCTTAAAATAAATTGTAAATTAATCTAAATCTTAGTCGTTGCAAGCGCAACTGCAAGAACTGAGCGCCAATTCTACAAATGTTTAAACAAAGTTCGCATTAAGGCGCGAACCCACCGCGGTGCACGCTATCCACGGTCACGGGGTCACGTATTTTAGCTGCTTGGTTACATTTGTTTGACAAATTGGGTATATCTTTCCACTACAGTACACGCTACACACCCACGTTCAACTATACCGTGGCCCACAGCGGCACACGGAGAGGCACGGAGGGACATAGGTCAAAACATTAACCTTACAAAAAAACGTGCACGCATGTCAATAGTCGTGGGTTAATATTCGTGTAATATTAACCCACGGCTATTCGTGGGTTAATATTGGTGATTAGCGTGTACCGCGTGCACAGCGTGCATGGCGTTACCAGTGTTGAGCTACGTGGGTGCCATGTTTGAGCTAGCCACGCGTGTGCCAATGAAGTCAATTGATGCGTGGATTGCAGTGGATTAATTTCATACATTTTCATGCAATGTGAAGCCTCACACATGTTCGTAGCCTCTCCGTGCATTGCGGTGGTTTCTCGTCTTTAGCATGTCAGTCGCAAACTGTCAAAAAAGGTTCTTACATGTTTGACAGATTGCGATTGAAATGCGAATGCGAACGTTGCCTGAGAATTAGTAGAATTGGCATTCTGAGGAGCTCGCACGAAAATTAAGACGTATAGTAGCGTTAACGTACGTGAAATTAAGACGTATAGTAGCGTTAACGTACGTGAATTTTGAATGTGAAAAACTACAACCCCCATAGTTTTTTTGTTTAATTTTATGACACACAATTTATATCATTTAAAAATATATACCTATGTAATTCAAATTAATATAATGTGCGAAACGAGTAGGTATTGTAGCTATGGTAAAATTTAACGGCATGTTACTATACGTCAATAATATTCGTGCTATGTTTTATGTGTATTCATGCCCTCTGGTGTTAGTATGCTTCTCGTATCAGGTAAATTTGAATTAGGAACTAACAGACGACATTGCTTTTAATGAACGACACTGCAGTGCGATCCTATAAACATGTCGAAGTGAGCACTTAGGCGAAGTGAACGACAAGTGAGCTGTCAAACCATACAAACAAGATGGCATGACAGCTCACTTGTCGTTCACTCCACCTTAGTGATCACGGTGAGATGTCAACAGAATCGACCGTCAGGACTCATCCCCTGAACTAGTGATCAGAGTAGGTAGAGCTCTTACGGGTCAATGCCCTCATATGTATATATCTTTATATAGACATGACACGAGATCCTATTTCGAGTTTGGTCGACAGTCCATTATTAAATTGATAAGTTAAATAAAAAACAAACATTTAACATTGATGCATCAAAATCCTGCCAGAAACTCGCGCTGACTCGCTAATAGTGTCTTATTTTTATTTTTACAAGCTTTGGCCTTCACGACTCCTTAAAGATTTTTGAAAAAACGTAGCCTATAAATTAATGTCTCCTGGGTCTCATTTGTCTTTGTAACGAAATTGGTTCAGTGATTTAGGCGTGCAAGCGTAACAAACCAACAATTCACCAAAAATAACTTTCGCATTTTATAATATTAGTCAGGATTGTATACGCGAAGCGAGATTGTTTAAAAATATTATAAGAAAACCATTTTTCCATTCAAGAATCCGTTTAGGACGCTTAGACAGGGACCTTTTTGGCCTTGCAAAGATTAATTATTTCAGGATGTAGCTTTTAACTGTGTCAACTTTTTATTATAACAATTAGTTTTACTTATTTTACTTTTATTTGTACCTATTGTGCGAGTCCTGAATAAACATTTTTCTTTCGTTGTTCAAGTGTTTTTGGACCTACTTAAAACAAATTATAATAGAAGCACATAACAACTATCACAACTTGACAAATAATAGTCGACCAACCTATGAAATGTTACAATGGTGACGTGCAACGTTCTACGGAACCCTACACTGCACGTGGTCCGACACGCACTTGGCCGGTTTTTAATGGAGACGCGACGAAGCGATCAAACAATTGAATTTGGCAATGAACTCGGTACACGTGCCAACAAGTATTGTGACGGCCTCGTGGAATGCGTAATGTAAGTATTTATGATCAGCCTACCGGTGCCGCAGATTTTAATCAAAAAATTGTAGTTAAGTAAGTATTTGATTAGTCATTTGATGCTAAAAACACTTTGTTTATTGAACAAAGACCGTAAAACTTATTAAAAAGGACAATACCCTTTGTGCGAATGCATTAAGTTGAACAAAGATCATCGCAAAAATCTACTTATCATTTTATGAATGTTTTAAGCACTTTTGAGGTCGATTCCTGTCTAAAAGAAATCTACTCTACAGGGGCTGCTTTGACGTCGACGAATCAGCCACCCACGTCATCCTGGAATGCGAGGCAATCCAAAGTGAACAAATCCTCAGAACGGTGAGTGAGGTTGCTCACAGGAAACATCTGTGCTTCTGGGCGGAGCTAGGCTGGCTAACTTTAACTAAGCCAGGACACCTACGGACAACGGACCGAAAATGGAACCCCTACTCTAGTCTACTCTACTAAAATGTCGAAGCCAACTTCCACAACCCAAGATATAGGTAAACTTGCAAAAATGGTTGTTAGACTTCTAGCTTCTAGGCTGCTGATTATTATACCTGTAGCGATAGCCTGAAATCTACGATTGGCAGAACCAGCACCTGTATAAAGTACTGTCCGAGGCATCGGAGAGGCTCAATATACCAAATAGGTACCGATCTCGGTAAGTGTAGCCTAAAATTGATTCGATCGGCCAAGAGAAGTACACAATCTGTGTAAATTTCAAGTGTCTACCTATTACGGTTCTTGGGATACAGCCCGCTGACAGATAGACGGACGGACAGACGGATAGACGGACAGCGGAGGCTTAGTAATAGGGTTCCGTTAATTACCCTTTGGGTAACGGAATCCTAAAAATTTAGGCCACCAGATGGCGCCACTTAGGCGAGGTGAGGTTCTCTTATTTGAAAATGTAATTTTGACGTTGACGTCAGTTTTAGTGATGTCTGAAAATGCAGGGAGTGTCATGCTCACTCAAAAGCTGAGCTGATGGTGGCGTATGCGTTGGATTATTTGGCTCCAATCAAAATGGTTGAGACTATTAGTAGATATATTAATCTATGGTGGAGACGAATTGACCTGGCGCATGTCATGGTGTCGTCGGTTGTGACTGGTCATTTCTCAGTTCTTTATTTCTTTGAATTGTTCCTTTTTTATTCCGGACGATTTTATCATGCTCGTCACATCGTTCTCACATGTAGGATGCATAATTTCAACCAAACAAACAAACTATTCTGCTTTATAATATTAGTTTAGATTAGGAAAAAAAAATGTGTAGGTACGCGATATTTTACAGTCACACGGCGTTTGTTATTTTCCAGTGACATCACATCACTAAGTTATTTTGCTGTAGAAAATACTTACTCATATCGAGTAGCCTTTCCCTTCTGTTCTTTTATGAGGTCGACGGTCTCCTGGTTCCCGGTGGGGTTGATGTCCACGCAGACGATGAGTGCGCCCAGCTTGCCGAACCGGAGAGCCGTCTCGCGTCCCATACCGTGTCCCGCACCCGTTATCTACAAGGAGAACAGAAGATGTTGTAGAAGGAATTTATCTATTAAGAGGAAACGCGGGCGGAGAGACTTTTTTATGTAAATAGTCATAATTCGAGGTTTGCTCTCGCCTGTTTTCTTCTTCAATATTGGACAGATTTAAGAGATATTTCATGAACTGAATAAGAAGAATATATTTTGTGTCGCTATGTTTTCTTTCTTGATGATATATTAAACGTAAAAGCACTAGGACCCTCAAAACATTCTCAATATTGTCCAATAAACTGCTGTCAAAAGAGTTGAATAGAGAAAAACATAGGGGCACAGTTTATATCCTTGTGTAATATCTATTGAATCGATTTAATATTGGAGGAGGAAACAGGCGAGAGCCAAACCTCGAAATATAACTTTTTACATACAAAGTATTCAAGCCCACATTTTCTCCTAGGGGCAGGTTGTTTCACGTACACTTTACGCACGCGTAAACGTCAAATATGGTGCTAGCTATCGTTAAATGAAAAAATTGGGTTTTTTCACAAAATGTCAGCGTTAACGCACGTAAAATATAATGTTTACCTACGTTAACAGATGGCCTGAGCAGTGGTTAACGTAACTTTAATTGCATCAAATAGAACAATATTGTAAAATTTCTTTTGAATTCTTGAATATCAGTTCTTCTGATGACAAAAAATAAGTGTTGGAATGCAAAAAAAAGCTATTTAAGTAGAGCCCATGTCAATGACTTAGCTATTGAATGTTTTGAAACAATTCGCTTCTGATTTAACGAACGTCAAACATCGTCCGTAATATATAGTAACTTTTTGACGAACGTATTAAAATTTTACGGCAACCAACTGTTTGATACAACCCGCCCTAAGGCTTTTGTTGATTCTGGAGTTGTAGAAAAAGGCATGAAAGTTGTCTGAACTGATTTTTGTGTATGGGTCGTCGGACTGATGTTTTGTTGAGCAATATTCAGAAGTTGAGAAAAGATTATTTCCAGGTATAGCGCTGTTTTGTTTTACTTTGTTTTGGAGCTCGTGGCTAAATAATATAGCCGCACGGGTCATCTTTACGGTTAAGCAACACGTGTCAAGGTTGGTCTGTGGATGGGTGACCATCTTAACGTACCGAGTTTCCTCCGTGCCTCGGGAAGCTCGTTAAGCCGTTGGTCCCGGCTGTCATTTGTAGATCTTTGGCCGACTGCCGGATAATTAAGGATTGTCAAAGCCAGTAAATCGGACTCCAGTCTTACCAAGAAGTACCGGGTTGCCCATTTAATGGGTTGTGGAGGTCTGGTTGGCAGCTGCTCCATGTAAAACACTGGTATTTGGCTGAATCCGGTTTGACTGGATGCCGACCCCAATGTATTTGGGAAAAGGCTAGGTAGATGATGATGCGCTGTTTTGGATGTAGGTATCTTATTAAACCCCAGTATAAATATAAGGACCATTCAGAACTGGTCGCTCTTTAGCACAATGAGTACAAATACAAATACAAAATCCTTTATTTCAAATAGACCAGTTACAGGCACTTTTGAATAGTCAAGTTCTGTCAGTCAAATAAATGAAGATAATCCTGCCGCGCTAGCGACAAGAGCAGCGGGTTGTTCTGCAACATAACACACCCACCGACCCCGTCTCCAGCGCGGCAGTTGCACGTTCCAAAGAGTAGTAGATCCTGTGGAGAAGAACGTGCAAGAAACTCCATGGACACATGGAGTAGTAGTAGTAGTATTAAGCAAGGCATTATGATGGGTAATAAAGGGGAATCCGTATTTGACATGTTTCGGTAACTGCCGAGGGCGAGAAGCCTCGATATATTTACCGAAATTCGGTAAGGCCATACGTACACAGTCAATTTCGAACGCGACTTACCAGTACTATCTCTCCTTTGACGCTCTTGGGCTCTAGTGGCACAATTTCGAACGCGACTTACCAGTCCTATCTTTCCTTTGACGCTCTTGGGCTCTGGCGGCACAATTTCGAACGCGACTTACCAGTACTATCTTTCCTTTGACGCTCTTGGGCTCTGGCGGCACAATTTCGAACGCGACTTACCAGTACTATCTCTCCTTTGACGCTCTTGGGCTCTGGCGGCACAATTTCGAACGCGACTTACCAGTACTATCTTTCCTTTGACGCTCTTGGGCTCTGGCGGCACAATTTCGAACGCGACTTACCAGTACTATCTTTCCTTTGACGCTCTTGGGCTCTGGCGGCACAATTTCGAACGCGACTTACCAGTACTATCTTTCCTTTGACGCTCTTGGGCTCTGGTGGCACAATTTCGAACGCGACTTACCAGTACTATCTCTCCTTTGACGCTCTTGGGCTCTGGCGGCACGAAGAACTGGTAGATGCAGTGCAGGAAGGTGATCGTCATCTTGACGTACAGCACCAGGATCTCCGTCGCGATCGCGATGCCGTTGTACACCTTCATTGCTATGCCTTGTTCGTCGGTCCTGGAGATAAAAGACGAATGTGGTTTAGACTTCAGAAAGATAACATAAAATTGCTCTAAGTGACGCCTATTTTTGATTTCAATTTGAACCATAGACTACAATAGTAATACTGGATGAACCAGTACCTATTATACGAGCTGAAATGATTATTGGTTTGATTGAGTTCTTTTTTAAAATTGCAGGAGGTAATCTGTAGTGCCACTGACGCGTTAATTCTTACGGTGGTAGAAATATATTCTTAATTATTTTATGATACAGTCATAATAAAGTACTGTATTACAATATATCTACTTTATCACCGACTATCTCAGGTGCCATACTTTTTTTCAGAATAAGCATAAGTTTTCCACGGAATTGAAGCCACAAGTTAAGCTAGTCGGCACAGCATACAATTTGCAGTGACCAGAAATTAACCAGAAAAGAATTTTGGGCTACAGATATCCGCAGAAGCTCGCCTTTCTGCAGATTTTCTGATTTTCAGACAACTGTTGCAGATATTCAGAAAACCGAAGAGCCCGGTTGTTAGAACTGTCAATTTCTTTACAAGTGCAGCAAATCCATTGCCAATTGATAAGCAAGAAAAAAATTGGTTGATTGAATCGATACGTTCTATTGGCGCAAAATTTTTGCTAATTCATATCGTTGAAAACTTTTGTAATGTAATAAAATTTATAAATATTAATTATACACACTGAATGCGGAACCTGAAATCAGGTTGCAGGAAAAAATGGAAAAAGACCAATGTCCTGTTGATACTGGTTTCAAAATGTTAACTTGAAAATAAAAGAAACATGTAATTTTTTTGTTGTTTTATTCATTTCAAGATCATTTGTGAAGGTCGACATGCGATCTACATTTTTAAATTAGTAGAAGTCGGGTGTTGATTTTGCGAAATGAAAAAATTAACTAAGTTTTCAAAAAAGCTTCATAACGCTACAGTTTCGGCCTCACTCGTTATCTATCTTATTTGTAACATGAACATGCGATCATGTGACAAATAATTATTTGTAAGATATTTCTTTAACCTAAATAAACCATTATTTAACAATGTAAATTATTTGTAATCTATACCATACCATACCATATCCTAATTATAAGACCTACTGTATCACCAAAAAACACACTAATAAATACTTTGACTTTGACTTTGACTTTGAAAACAATGACAACTCGATATGTGCAATAAACCATTATTTAACAATGTAAATTATTTGTAATCTATTTATATAAAACAAAGACGGGTTTGTTACAACACTTATAACTCGAGATCTGCTGAACCAATTTTCATGGTTATTGATTCGTTGGATTTGTCTCCGACCCGAATAGCAGAATACATCTTAAAAACAATGACAACTCGATATATGCAATGAATACTTAATTGACGTGAGCGAAGCCGCGGGGACAGCTAGTATAATATAAATATAATTAATTTGGGTTTGAACAAAAAAAAAATGTAATCAATCAATGAATTCAAAAAAATAAGATATCAGAACTATAACAATGTTGGGGCGGCATTTTATGCAGGGCCCAGAGGCGGCAGTCAACAAGTTAACTTTATATCCGGCTCTGCCTACCTGCGAGAGTTTACAATATTTAAAAGCCTTGAAAAAAACAAAGACACAGACAATGTCCCTTTAGTTTTTATATGTCATACATAAAAAATACAGATTGTCATAAACTAATTTTCCTGCCCACTTAACGTATTTTCCGCCTCAATTATTATGAAAATTACATCCACTGTTCGAGAACTAACACAGAAATAATGGTTTTATTGTATGTATGATATATATATACCTACTTACGCATTTTATGTCATTATATACGTATACCTACAGTAGATAAGGATAGATTTGATTGCCAGGCTGATAATACATTTAGGTCTATCATTATGCGATTTAAATTCCTGCCTATCTATAATATGGAAATTGTAATAAAACCCAAACGTAAATACATTTTGTGACCATGAAAACTGGTACATAACAAATAATTTTCTACAACAGTAATGCTACAAATCTATACTAATATTATAAAGCAGAAGAGTTTGTTTGTTTGTTTGGTTGAACGCGCTAATCTCAGGAACTACTGATCCGATTTGAAAAATTCTTTCAGTGTTAGTTAGCTCATTTATCGTCCCGATATATCTACCGCGTGTATCTGACATCGACGCACAAGCGATTACCATGGGTCTTTTTAGTGAAAGTAGTTAATTAATTATTATTTTATTAAAAATCTCATTGGGTTAGGTCAGAATAACGATTATGAGCAGTCCAAAGTAAAAAAACCCTTGAAAAAAATGAGAAAATAGCCGATGAAAAATTCTAAGTCTAGGGTGTCCAGAATCATGCCCCTGGACCCATGGAAATCGTTTATGCGTCGATGTCAGATACACGCGGTATATCATCACGCTAAGACAATTAGGAGCGGAGCATTAAAGGGAATTGTGACGCAGACGAAGTTGCGCGGGTCAGCTAGTTAATTATACACAGAGACAATATTTATTTGCGCCAAATAGTGAGAATCAACGCGTAGCCTAACCCATTAAGAGCGGTTTTCACCAATGAAACTGCCGGTCGACTCTGTCGACATCTCACCGTGATCACTTAGGTGGAGCTAACGACAAGCTGTCATACACTGTTGCTGTCGTTCACTTCGCTTACGTGTTCACTTCGACATGTTGACAGAATCGCACTGCTGATCGCGATCAAGCTAAGTTCAAGAGTAGTCAGTGGCAATGCGACCGGAAAATGGTAGACTCCGTTAGATTGTGATAAATCTTGATTAGATTATAGTATTGCATATAATATAATTATCCCATCCAAATTCATTAGTTTCCAATACATCCGTGTTCTATTTAGAAAAAATTGTTTACAATTTTACGTGATATTTTACAATCTTACGGTGTTTGCCATTTTCTAGTGACATCAATATTCCATAGATTATAATGACACTGACACTAAACTTGGTTCAGATTCTGATCGCGTTCAGTTTAAGATTGATAAAATCCGCCCTAAGTATAGCAGCATGAAATTTTGCTCAAAAACTCCTTGTATAACGAACGATGCATTCAGCACTAAAACTACTGAAAACTTGCAATAAAGTTCGTAATTTTGAAGTCAGATACGTGTAAAAGATTTTGGTATTTTTAAAATAGCACGCGTTTCCACGCGTCTTTCAAAATGCGCAAAGGAGTGGAACTCTCTGCCTGCGTCTGTGTTTCCGAACGCTTACAACCCTAATATTTTCAAAGTTAGAGTGAACAGGCTACTTCTGGGTAAGCTCGCTTCATCGTAGACGTCTCTGTCATCTCTGATCTAGACTAGTCAGGAGCATACCCAACTCAAATAAAAAAAAATGTTTGAATGTCGTTAAGTCAGTGATTTTTGGAAACTTTCTCTGTTTACCGTGTAAGGTCGTGTTTCTCTGTCCCTGTGGTTTAATTACGGCTCAAGTTCGTCAACCACTAGGGACTCAGCACACTGTGTTTTACTGTGTTCCTATTGGTTTAAAGATTTGGGGCAAAACAGTACAAGTGCAAAATGCTTTCGTCGTACCACTTTGCCCCTTTCGCTTCAGTAAGCATTCTGTCCCGCGGTAATTTAATAACCACGTGCCACGTGTCCTTCACAAAAAATATTTCAAATCTTTAAATAAATAACGATAATTTATCGCGAAAACAACACAAACGCAACCAGGTGACATTGAGATTAGCAGTGAAGCAATCATACCACATAATATTTCGCAGCGCAGTTGGGTAAGATCGGATCATTGCCCCAACTAGTTTGATTATGCAAATATCATTTAAAACATAAACATTTACTTCTTGGTTATGATTATTCGTAAGAAATTCCATAATGGGTATTGTTTGTAAACATAAACTTAGAGATTACCTATTTTTTTTTTGCCTGCCCTCTTTTAGGCTCTGCTGCAATCGGGTAAATTTGTTAGAGTCGGAAATTCTTTTGCTAAAACTAATTTTGTGCGTTCCTGAGGGATCGTTCAAAAGTGTTATCTTCGACTTCAGAATTTTTACGGAGGGAGGTCTCTACAAAGAAAATTCTTGAAAAGTTCGGATGTCATTTCTATTCTTCAAAATAAATAACTTTTCAACAAATAATAAGAAGCCTGGTCCCTTGACCAGGCTTCTTATTATTTGTTGAAAAGTGTCTACATAGCGATCCCAAAAGAAATTTATATTTAAATTATTAACTTTATAAACAAGTAGTTCACGGCCCAACCACATCGTATCACTATGATTCGATAACAGCCGTTCAGCCTCGTACAAGTACTTTTTCATGTCATTTACTTTTATTTATGTCCCTTTTATCGTTTGTATTTCCTGTGTGCTTTACAAATAAATATTTATTATTTTTTATATCGACCAGTTTATTGTTTGTGATAACGATGAGTAACAGAACAACTAAGGAATCATGGGTTCATTAGCCTTAAGTTATCTAATGGCGTTTTATCGCAATGAAACAAATGACATTCGAGTTGTATTTTAGAACGAAGACTTTTTATCAAAAAATTTAAAAAAAATGTATAAAAAAATTAAAAAAGTTTATACCACTAAAAAGTGAAAAATAAGAAACTATAATATTTTCGGAAGTCTGTGTAAAAAAAAAAATACGAAGAAACTAACAAAAACACCGACTTCCGAAATCAAAGTTATTTTTTTATGTGGAAGTCGGTAGTATTTTTTTGTAAAAAGTTTTGTCCTATATTATTAGGGTTTACCGCCACATATCTAAATATTTGTCTTTAAGTGACGAAAAATAATAGACGCATTACGCAAAGCTGTAGATATCTAAGCCACACAGTTACTCATGCACGTCATACTCGTAACTTACGAGTAGCCACAAGTACCTATCACACTGGTTTCAATATTCATTCAGTGGTTAGACCAGCGACAAGAGCCGATATACAATTTCACTGCCAATACACAACCTAAGTACAGTCGGTAATTCGAAAAACTATATAACCTCACCAAGTAATCAGCCGGACGATTCCATTAACATGTCGAAGTGAAGGCTTGGGTGAAGTGATCACGAAGCAAACTGAACATGTTAAAATGAAGTGAGCTGTAAATCTATTCAATGAAGGGGGAATGACAGGTCATTTTTGATTAACTTCACCACTTTACAAGGTGAGATTTTTATAGAATAGCATGCTGTCAAAATCTTACTGCGAAAACTTAGGAGTCACTTCACCTTACAGCACCAAATGGATCGAGTGTAGGCAGGTTGAATATCTACTTACTTCAGATCATTAACCGTTTATGTTGTAGTAATATTTAGTATGTCTGTGTTTACTATAGGATTGTAAATTGTCACCGGATTATTGTAGACGTAAAATTGTAAGATGTCGCGTGAAAAAGCAAGCTCATTTTTCTCCATAAGACACGAATATATTGGAAACTGTTGAATTTGGATAGGATTTATTGTATTTTATTGTAATATAATATCCTATAATATCCTTGGACATTTCACACAACGCCATATAGTCCCAAGCTAAGCAACCTAATGCTTGTGTTATGGTAACGAGATGGCTGATAAACTACTTATATACATTTTATTTTATTCAAGATTATTTGTTCTTAATATTTCGAGAAATTATAATCCTACTAATAATATAAATGCGAAAGTTTGTGAGTATGTTGTTTTGTTTGTTTGTTGTTGTTTGTTACTCTTTCACGCAGATACTACTGAACCGATTACGATGAAATTTGGTATGTAGGTAGCTGAAGACCCAGAATAACACATAACACAATATACTTTTTGTCCCGGAGTTCCCGAGGGATCAGGATTTACACGGGAATAACGAGAAATTATACGCGGACGAAGTCGCGGGCGGCTTATAATCTAATATATATTTATTACAATCTTACGGAGTTTGCAATTTTCCGGTGACAGATACATAATATACCTAGATGTATGTCTACACATGTTTATTTTGTCAGGCATGGTCTTGTTGGATTTATTGTCGATCTTCACCTTTATCAATTCTGTTAGTGAATGATTTATCTCACCAAATAAGGAAATACAAACACCATCTTTGAAGATCTTCGGAAATATTGAAGGAAACTCTTGAAGCAAACGTGTGCCGACATAATGGAAGATTTTACATATGAAATTGCCGATTTATTAACGTTTTATTGAAAAATAAATTTAAATAAATTTTATATTTAAGGCTACGTGCCTTAAAAATAAATTTTATATTTAAGGCACGTATTCCTTATTTGAAAAAAGGTATTTATTTGTTTCTAAGGGTTTCTTTTTGTTCTGTAATATCAGCATAGACAGATGCAAAAACCATGAGTGATTTCAAATTAGCTCTACTAAACTGACATAATAATTAACGGTTTTGATTAGTACCTAAGTATTATTTAAAAGTTTATAATTTATTTTTAAAGTTGTTATTTTATTCACACCATGTTAAGAATTATATATTTTACTACATTTAAAAATCAACCAATTCTACAAAATTACCTCACGTTTTTCATTTAAACATTGTTAAATAGGCAAAACATTAAAAAAAAAACAACACACCGCATCCAACAAGGAATATTTCCCAAATATTTTTCACAACATATTCGTGAGCAAGTTTGCAGCAACCAGCAACCAGCAGTGGTTGCACAACCGGCCGGCAACACGGTACAGCGGGTGTTCAAGTTCGAGGTTACTGACGCAAGTCGCTCATGACACGAGCTGGTTAACGTGAGCTACCACACTGTAATTTACTGGTTAGTAGGTTAATTGATAGTTTTCCTACTTGCGTGTCATGAGCGCTAGAAATTGAAGAACCTACAGAAGATTAAAGACTATCGTATTATTGTATATTGAATTTTAATTGTTTTGTTATTTCTTTTTAATTGATTTAAAATTGACATTGTATTTTTGGTGAATATTTATTAGTTGTACCTACTTTAATTGTATTTTATTTTAGTAGTTTTTAATAGGGAATTTTTAATTGCACCTCTATTTAAAATTCAAGCAAAGTAGATCTCCCAACTAATAACCCACTGTTTAACAAAAATACTGATTTGCACACTAAATTACGACGACACTAAATAATGACGATCAACGTCAGGGGCTCCCCGAGGATTATATTTCTCTGCTTGAAATGACCTAATAACTTGGTTGCTCAAACACTTGTCATTTATGGTATTGGAATATAGGAAAAAAAAAACTAACCCTCTCTCTGGCACAGTCAATATTCAAATTTATACATGAAGTACACACGGTATGTACAAATAACAAAAAATCGGCCAAGTGCGAGTCGGACTCGCGCACCGAGGGTTCGTACAAATCTGTAGGTATATATTATAAGCAAAAGTTGCGATTTACGATTTAAGACTTATTAAAAAAAAAAACTACTTACTAGATCATGTACAAACCAATTTTCGCCGGTAGTTTACATGGATTACATACTCTCATTTTAGAAGTTACGGGGGGGGCACACATTTTACCACTTTGGAAGTGTCCCTCTCGCAAACTGTTCAGTTTAGAAAAAAAAAACATATTAGAAACCTCAATATCATTTTTGAAGACCTATCCATAGAATCCATAAAAAATTTTTTGAACGTATGGGTTCGACGAAAAAAATTTTTTTAAGTTTCTGTTCTAAGTATGGGGACCCCCGAAATTAATTGATTTTTTTTCTATTTTTGTGTGAAAATCTTAATACGGTTCACAGAATACATCTACTTACCAAGTTTCAACAGCATAGCTCTTATAGTTTCGGAGAAAAATGGCTGTGACATACGGACGGACGGACAGACAGACAGACATGACGAATCTATAAGGGTTCCGGTTTTGCCATTTGCCTACGGAACCCTAAAAACAGTATGCCATAAACTAAATGTGTGTTTTATAGCTGCATTAAAAGTGTCCATTTCAGTAGTATATCAGACTGACTCAGCGCAGGATATCTATGACCGTGAGCAAACGTTGCGAAGATACATCTCTTACTTAATTTAGTCACTAAGCTCTCGACATAGCAACACCTTTTTACCCGACTGCGCGACGCAAAGGAGTGATAATGTGTTTATCAGCCTAGTATGTATGTATGTTCCTTTGAAGATAGTGCTTCAAAGGAACCAAACGCCTGGGCGATTTTATATGATTCACACGTCAATCAATTAGCTAACCTCACAAGGATTTCAAAAAATCATTGCGAGGTTTCTTTAACCATTTTTCAGTTGAAATAATATTTTAATAATAAAGCGATTTAAAGTTATTAATTGGGTTTTCTCACTAATATTAATTTTTTGTTACTAACTGAAAAGTTGGAAATAAAATTATTATATGTATTATTAAAACATAAAATGGCAAAGGGAATGGTAGTTTGTTTCTTTGGTCAACAAAAAAATTTCCTCCGACTGCATGTAATGTAAAGTAACTTGCAATTTTAACTTGTTTTTTTCCTTCTCAGTTCATTAATTTTAAGCATTCGGGTTTTTTTTTTGCAATTAACTTAAAAACAACCGATCGGCCTATTGATCGTTCGATAATTCGGTGTTCTGCTTTTATCCAACCTAAAACTGTGTCTTACAGCTCTAAACCTTAAGAGCTTTCTAATAGTAGAGCAGTTATAAGTCATCGTAATCACCATCATCATCATATCAGCCGAAAGACGTCCACTGCTGGACAAAAGACTCCCCCAACTCACCAGGTCATCGGCCCATCTTTTAGGAAGCCTTCCAATGCTGCGTCTTCCGGGACGCGGTTGCCACTCCAGAACCATTTGTCCCCATCGACCATCTGTTCTGCGAGCAATGTGCTCTGCCCAATGCCACTTCAGTTTGGCGATACTTCGGGTAATTTCGGTAACCGTTGTTCTCTTTCGGATGTCATTATTCTTGAATAGATCACGCAAGGAAACTCCAAGTACTGCCCTCTCCCCTTTGGGTGACTTGAAGCTTTCTGATGAGACCCATTGTGAGCGACCAGTTATAAATAACAGCTACTAACTTTACTACACTAATTAAACAATCCATCGTAAACCGCCTGGTAACGTAAGTAATACACTATAACTATAAACCGTGGCTTGCAACATGTTTGGCCAACATTTACGCCACAGATTGCGCCTATACCTCTTGACATAGCTTGCTCGTTGCGAGATGAACAACTGTGATTTGGATATGTTTGCTATGACAGATTTGGTTAGCGTCCTTTTATGAAAAGGTTAAATTGACTTTGGACTGCAAAATGGACGTATGAAATCCATTCAATTGAATAGACTGTCGCCGCTGTTAAGTCAATTCGTTCCGAAATCAATGGTGATCGATGTGTGCTCTGAGGGTTTAGCACGAATATTTTTGACATATAGTAACGTTACGTAAAATTTTACCACAGCTACAAAACATGTTTGGCACATATAAATTAGATATTATATTCATATTTTTAAATGATATAAATTGTGTAGGTATGTCCCATAAAATTAAACCAAAATACTATGGGGTTGTAGTTTTTGACACTAAAAATTCACTTACGTTAACGTTACAGTACGGTAATATATTCGTGCTAGCCCTTACTGAGTTACTGTACGTTAAAATATTCGTGCTGGCCCCTCAGGTATGCTACATAACATGCTAGGCTACATAAGCGATTATTCTAATCATATCCGAGTATCAATCAATATCCTAATACATAAAATTGTTCCGTTACTCACTGAGTGACCGGAAACAACGCACAGCTGAAACTACTGGTCATAGAAAAGCGAAATTTTTCATGTTCTTTGTGGAGTGTAGGGGATTTCTAAGGGCGTACGAAGTCACAGGCAAAAGCTAGTTTAACTATAACTAACAAGGTAGACCAAGAACCAGATTTATTCCTCATTCTTTTGCGAATCAGGAGTCGTTTCAAGGATGAGGAAACCGGTTGTCTTTAGAACAAGACTTGTCGACCTTGTTAGAACAATCTACCCACGCCAAGGATAAACGATGAACAAGACATAATTATTTCAAGAATTAGATTAAAGGTAACGTAATATAAGGATAGATCGGTCCAGAGTTAGCCTACTACAGGCTAAAGGATAAGTTATTTATTTTTCTCAAACATGCTTGGAAATGTGAGCATTGTTATATCAAAATTGCCGTACTGGCCGAGCAGCGGCCCGCAAAAGATGTATGAAAATCCATATCTATCGTATTTTGCTGCCAAACAAATGTACATACCAAACTCATATCTATCCTGTAAATAAAAAATGGAACGATTGGACGAAATGGACTATTGCGAAACATGGCAACCAAGGAGGTAACTTATCAAAGGTTTTATTTAAATTTCGAACTGGCTTGCAAATAGAAAGCTGTTTATTGAAATAAAAAATGAACACTTTTACGCGGGAATTATTTTGTAGTTAGTTGTTCGACATTGATTTTGAAAAGTAATTGTATTTTTCCGTGCATTTTTTGAGAAAAGTACTACACAAGCCTTGGCCACAACTAGGCATTGATGGTCTTACGTGTGTGCCTCGGCTACGCCTCGGGCCACATTTACACGTCGTCCATCAATGCCTCTTTTGCTGGCTGCTGCAGTAATGTATGTACTATATTTAATACTTCACGCACACACATGTACAGAGGTGGACTTAAGGCGAGGTTGCAGTACTGTGTGGTTTTGACGAACAACAGCGACTGTCCGGCGAGCGAAATAATGCCTAAATTTTGATTGTTTTTCTTATTGGCGAAAACTGATAAAGTAATTATACAATATGGTTTCAACATTTACTTCAAAATAAAAAGCTCTATCTATTGATAAAACTTTTATATATATTCGTGATGAAATCTCTTAGCAGTACACGTTTAAAATTGTAATTTAGTGTCATGTTTGATTAAAAAAAGTATCGAGCCAATCATTCTAAATCGCGTTTCTATCTTTACGATTTACTTGAGGGTATGTTCAATTTTTATGTAATGACTTTTATTTATTAAAAAACTCATAATTAATAAGATTTTCAGACGTTCAAAAATCTTAAAAAGTACTGCAACCCCGCCTTAATGCCTTAGGCAATTTCTACCAGTCAACCTTTGAGTGATGCAGAGAATAATAATGGTAGCTGCAATATGGATAAAGAAAAACCAGAAACGCGATTCAGAGTAAACCAAAACACCAACCGATGAAGCAGTGAAAAAAAACAGCAAGGACCATTGTCATACAATTAACCTATCTGCCAAATTTCAGCTTTCTATGACCAGTGAGTTTTCTATGAGTTTTCTATGAGTTTTTGCTGTATGTTGTCTGTCAGTCAATCAGTCAGAATTCAATATATTAGGATTCACTGAGCAAACTTATGCGACCAGAGCGTTCTGTCTCCTTCTGAGGCATCAGAAAATATCGACAATTTATAAATAGAAGAAAATAAAAGTAGCTTGTCTACAAATCAGTTCAATAAAGAGAAGTGTTACTTTAAAACCAGGCCAAGGATGGCACACATCACACATCTTCTTGTCCAACGAACGGATCAATAAACACCACATAAGGATATCACTAATTGACTTAATTGATAAGAAACCTAACAAGGCCTTCGCTTTGCAGCAAATTATCGTCTTGAATGATAATTAATTATGTAATTTGTTAGTATATGGAGGAAAGCTGTTTGTTTGCCAAGGTCTGCTGGGATATAGGATGCCTTTTTGATAATACGAGAAAAGGGCCTTGACTTATCTATACTATACTAATATTATAAAGCAGAAGAGTTTGTTTGTTTGATTGTTTGTTTGTTTGTTTGTTTGGTTGAACGCGCTAATCTCAGGAACTACTGATCCGATTTGAAAAATTATTTTAGTGTTGGATAGCCCATTTATCGAGGAAGGCTATAGGCTATATATCATCACGCTAAGACCAATAGGGGCGGAGCAGTAATGAAAAATGTTTCGCAGACGACGTTGCACGGGTCAGCTAGTCAATCAATATAAACATTCTTCCATTAGGTTCTAAGTGAATGAGTAAAATGATGAAATTTGCTTGAAAAACAAACGAGATGTAATTATTTTTAAACAAATATATCTGTCCCTCTCGCGAAAACGTTGTTTTCTATGGCAGATGTATAGACGTCACGTAATGTGACGTCTAATTCCATGTCGGACCTCTCGTTCTAAAAGTAATCTTTGAAGCGTTATAACTTCATCGCTGATGAAGATATTTAAAAAATATTTACTAGAGTGTTTATTGGAGCTTATAAGTAATTCATTTTATAAATAAAAAAATCGCGTGCATATTCCCTATTGTTATTTTTAGGAAAAGTTTTTATTTATAAATTAGATAAAAAACTAGTTTATTAATAAAACTAGTTTTAGTAGTAAAACAAGTTTCAAAAATGATTTTTAATATGTCATGTTATCTTATCTGTAAGTAATCAGAATCAAAATAGCATTATATGTATAGACCCATGATGACGAAACAACAAATTTCTTTTACTGGAAGTGTCGAAGATGTAACATTTATGAAAACAATATAAATATTCAATAACTACTGAATTTTTTTTGCATGACTTTTTTTCTTGGAAATTTATTCATTTTTAAAAAGCTATTAATTAAGTGATTGTTGTTCAAGTGTAATGTAATTATTTAACGGCAGTATAAAAGACTAGCTTTTATTTTCATACCCCGTTTTTTCCGTTCCCGTAGGAATTTCGGGAAATCTTACGAGTGGAAGCTACATGCCAGATTTCAGCATTTCGGGAAAACTCACGAGTGGAAGCTACATGCCAGATTTCAGCATTTCGGGAAATCTTACGAGTGGAAGCTACATGCCAGATTTCAGCATTTCGGGAAATCTTATGAGTGGAAGCTACATGCCAGATTTCAGCATTTCGGGAAATCTTACGAGTGGAAGCTACATGCCAGATTTCAGCATTTCGGGAAATCTCACGAGTGGAAGCTACATGCCAGATTTCAGCATTTCGGAAAATCTTACGAGTGGAAGCTACATGCCAGATTTCAGCATTTCGGGAAATCTTACGAGTGGAAGCTACATGCCAGATTTCAGCATTTTTCAACCAGTACTTTCAGCTGTGCGTTGTCTGTTAGTCACTCACTCAGTAACGTAATCAGTTTATATATTCAGATTTAACTAAGTACCTGCATCATTAAAAAAGTATGTATACCTACCTAGTTACTTATTCGTAATGGAAAAATAATTACGGTTTAGGTTTACGAGGAATGTATTCGTAATTTGATATTATTTTCCGTCTAGTCTTTAATATAAAAATAAGTCGGATTTTCCTTCCTGACGCTATAACTCTAGAACGCACGAACTGATTTCCACGGTTTTGCATTCGTTGGAAAGGTCTCGGGCTCCGTGAGTTTTGTAGCAAACGAAATTCAGGGAAAATGTGACGCAGACGAAGTTGCGTGGGTCAGCTAGTTAGGATATATAACTAAGTACCTGCATCATGAAAATAAAATATACCTACCTATTTAATTATTCGTAATGAAGGATTTATTCGTGATGATTCTGTTTAGGTTTACGAGGAATGTATTCGTAATTTGATATTATTTTCCGTCTAGTATTCTTTTTAATTAACGTTTAACGATGGGCAAAACAGGTACCTAGGTAATATAAAAACAAAACAGGAAAATATTTTAATATAACAAGGTAATTTTGAATAAAATGTCATTTTAAATTTCAAACAGCGGCGACGGTTTCAACAAAAATGCTGTTTTTTCCTCATTTAATTTTAGCTCCACATTTAAAATAGATAGGTATTTTTCAACTGTGATTTCATATACTTAGTAAAAGTATTTTATTTGTTCAAATATTTATTATAAGTAAATACCGTTTTGGATTATATTTTAAAATGGAGTGACTTGGTAGTTATAGTATAATAGGTATACAACAACAACGTCAACAACAAACCACAACATTTTAAAATCCTACAACAACCAAGTCACTATCAAAACCAGTATGAATCACTTGATTTCATCAAAATATACTAAGGGCGGGTTGTTTCAAACGGTTGGTTAACGTAAGATACGTACGTCAAAAAGTTACGATTACGGAAGATGTTTAACGTTCTTTAAATGAGAAGCGTTGTTTCAAAACATTTTGGTATAAATTCCTGCTCATCCCAATACTTCAATAACACGGGTCCTACCTAAATACCTTTTTTGCATTCAACCCTTTTTTGTGTCATCAGAAGAACTGCTATTGAGGATTTTAAAATAAATTTCACATTATTGTTCTATTTGACGCAACTAATGTAACGTTAACCAGTGCTCAGACCATCTGTTAACGTAATCGTTATTTTTTACGTGTGTTAACGCTGATATATTGTGAAACAAATACATTTTTTTATTTGATGATAGTTAGCACCATTTTTAACGTTTACGCGTGCGTTAAGTGTAGTTGAAAACTTGAAACAACCCGCCCTAACAGTTGGAACGTGAATTACCAAACTACATGTTATTATTTAATCTAGATTAGAACTAAGATAGATAGATAGATAGATAGATAGATAGATTCATTTATTTGCCCAAAATATGGTATTATACAGATTTTATCACAGATACACATAAGTTCAACATATTCCGCCCACTCAGTTCGGCATGCAAATGTAATAATAATGCTTCTAAATACATTTACTTCATAATGCTTCTAGATACGATTACATTATGTTATGGTTTTATAGTTTTTAGGGATTTGCAGTGCTATTCTGTAACAACATTTTCGTGTCTCGACAGCAGAATCCGAGGTGAGTTTCAAATTCGTATAAATATAAGACCTTATGATGTGTGAAATAAAGTTCACTTTGTAAGCTTAGTCACTCAGGTGAAGTCGATATCGAAATGGTTATTTACAGAATAGACTAGCTGAACATCCATAAAAAACGAAACCCTTATTGGATCACTCGGGTGTCTGTCTATCTGTTTGCCACAACCAGTTTTCTCTTGATCTACTGGACCGATTCCGTTGAAATATACATAATTGTAGTAAATCGTATAGGTACCTACATAATTGAACTTCTGTGACCCAAACACGGATGTGTTACGTAAGTAAATTACTGTCTAGTATTGGGGTCACTTTTGGGGGCTTTTCAAACTGTATCGTGTGACATATGAAATGAAAGGGCTTATTAATTTTTTTATACACTTGGACATTTCACACAACGCCATATAGTCCCAAGCTAAGCAACGTAATGCTTGTGTTATGGTAACGAGATGGCTGATAAACTACATATATATACATTATTTTAATTATATTATTTCATAATTTTAAAATTAGTAGTTTAGTTACTCAACAAATAAACAAAACTGACCACCCCCCGCCTTCTTATTTCCGAAACTTCTGAGCCTAACATTAAAAAATGGTTCGGAACCCTTTGCACGCGAGTCCGTCTTGCACTTTGCCAGTTTTTCCAGTACAACTAATTATTTAATAAGTACCTGTTGCAAAAGGAAGAGTTTTGGCCGAAGGGTGAAGTCTACCGACGTTTTCGTGGCAGGCTATGTGACACCGCGCAGCGTAACACGACGCCGTCACTTCGTGTGTCTTAGTGTTTTCAAATTTTATATGTATTAGTTTATTTTTATATATTGTTGTAAATGTGTTTTTTATTTTGTATGGGCTACTGTTGCCTGAAATAAAGGTATAATAATAATAATAATAACCCTACCGCAGTATCTCTACGTTGACGTCGTGGTGGGGCTTGCGCGTCCCGATGAACCTTAGGTCATACCTAGGGTGAGGGGCCAGACAAAGAGAGATACAATCCGCAAGGCAGTTTTGTGGCGAACTGTTGGGCAGTAGCGACCCCACGAACCTTATCTCCCGGGAGAAGTCTTGTTCCTCATCTACGGCTTGCCTTTATTGGCTGGCCAGAGTGAATACTGACGAGGAACAGAGCTCCCACCTCTCTCTTGCCTTAATTGGCCGGTCTGAGTGGAGATTCGCTAGAGCACACGTGCTCGGGAGAAGGATGTATAATCCAGTAAGATGCTGGTAGGGATCTTGACCGCACTTCCGGGATTGTCCTGATAGCCATGGTATACCTCTCCACTCCTCTAGCACCTCAGGCTATGTTGCCTACTTGGCGCTACGTCACTTTGTGCTAGCGACCGTTTTCGGGGGCCCATTCATTGAGTGTGCAAGTCACCCCCTGCCATTTAAAAGCCGTGTATATTGTTAGTGGTCAGGCAGGGGCCAATAGTTCTATAATAAACGATTATCAGTCCACTAAACCGCCCAAACCCATAGCGTTTCATCTTTTTTTTTTCCATATTCTGCAATATTCTTGCTCCAACCGGGGATTGTCCTTGGGAATACTTTCACAGTGCATACAGGGATAATCGCCGGTTGGTGCCCCATTACATTTGAAATTTCTAACGGGGCCTCTGCGAGTTGGTTTCGGCCCCTCGTACGCCTACCAAAGGACCGGGTCTCCAGAGACCCGAGAAAGAAAACAAAAAAATAATAATAAAACTGTCACTGAAACGTTCCTTTATCATTTGTTGTCATATCAAAATATTAGACTTTTAAATTAGCTATTGAATGAGAATTCATCGCAATCAGACGGTCATTTTCAAGGTCACCTTTATAAACTTACAAATCGCCTATTGAATATCCGTCTAAAGAACTAATAATCGCAAAAATACACAGTGAAAAGAGAGGTTTCAACACACGACCTATAAAAGCAAGGGCATTCTACTCACTCGAAAAAAAGGAGGTTCTGCTTTCCGCCGTTCTTTCCAACGAACGATACGTCGAACCACATAGTACACAGAAATACTTAAACCCGCTCAGTCCGATCATAAAAATCACTTAAAACTTAAGTGAAATTGAGGGACGTGTATCATTGAAAACAGATATTATTGAATAAAATTTAACTGTTGTAAATACGCTGTGCACTCGACACGACTTTCACTAGTATGCGAGCTTGGGTTGCAGTCGAGTGCGGTTGCATAATAATTAGAGGAAGCGTTTCGAAAATCAGCATAATGCACAATAGAGGTGCATCCTGCTAAGCATCCTGCGTTTATACACGCAGTATGTAAGTACGTACACTGATACAAGTACGACGTATAGGAACTGTGCGTGCAGTGTGTCCGTAGAGGCCAAACGATTAGGCCGCTATCCCATTGGCGTTTTACGAGCGTTGGCGTTTCTCCTACGTCTAAACAGCGTCAACGCTGCGCAGATGCGACGTTGACGTTGCGGTTTTTGGCAACAGGTACAATCTCGCCGTCCCGTTCGCGCCCACACGGAAAGAGCGAGGTGACGTGATTGTACATTTTGGCGAAAAAGCAAGGTTAACGTCACGTTGACGCGACGTTAACGTTTGCCACTACAGACTTGGACGTTGGAGAAACGCCAACGCTCGTAAAACGCCAGTGGGATAGCGGCCTTAGGTTGTTCCAGAATATCGAAACTCAGCTGATTGGTCCGACCTTGGTATGCAAATATTATGAATGAATGTCGCAGAAGTTCGTTGATTGGCTGTGGATGTGTTGGATTACTGTTCTTGTGAGAATCTGTGGTTTCCGCGTCTGGTGTGGTACTGGTTTAGTCGGCTGGCCGGCCACAGATATATAATTATATAGCCAGGTTATGTAATGGTGGTTCTAGTTATGGTTCTGAGTGCTATGAAGACAATGAATGTTTATTTTCTATTTGTTAATTAGGCCGTCTAAAGAATTAAGTGTGGAATACATGCAAGGTCTTTTGATTTTATGGAGTTTGGAGTCAAAAATACGTATTTGTACTATCACAACAACAGTATATCACAACATACGTACCGATTTGTTTGATGTTTCTCTTGAATAATTCAAAAAGTCAACGTGTACCTAATTCAAAATATAATCGTGGCTGCATGTTGATAAAGATTCGCTTCCTTATATTTTTATCATGTAACAATGACCAAATGTATCACCGCAGTATGACTTGTTAAATACAGTTCCGTTTTTACCCTTCTTGTACGGAACCCTTTCCGTACAAGAATTTAAGGGCTATAGTACGAAATAATAAAAATTAAAGTCCCATACAAGAACTGTATTTATTTCGACTCGCACTTGGCCGGTTTTTGTCTAATTAGTGATAATTTTGAAAAACTGTTGAAAGTATTTTTAGTGGGTCAAATCTGTTGTCGCGTAAATTGTGTCTCTATGAATTAAACATGGCACGATTGCTACACGACGACGATACAATAAAATTTATAAGCGTTAGATTTACGAGTGCTGCCGTACATTCTATATTTATGGCGCTTTATACACTTCTAAACTAACCTTGATAATTCAGCTTCAAAATTTTGATTGCTGTCTGTAGTTTTTGCTGGGCTTTAGCAGGTTTAAAATACAAGCTACTTTTTTATAATTTGACTAACGACTGTGGCTTATTTTTAGCAGTAGGTTTCTACGTTTCCAAAGGTCATAGATATGATATTTAATATGCAAGTGTTATGGTCTGCCAGGGTAGCGGAATTTGTTCGAAAGAGTCACCGCAGCCCTGGAACGCAAAGGGCATTAGGAGGAACACGGATGGGTTTTAGTCAGTAAGAGTCTGACACTCCTTTCCGCTCCGCCCAGAGCGAAAGGAATCATTTGAAGATTTCCCATACTTAAAAAACGTTTTTTACAAAAAATGATCTTTTTGGTTTTGTATCTTCGTTTTTTAACACCGACTTTCGAGATTAAGGTTATTCTACACTTTGTAGTGTTTTTTGGAAGCCGTTTATATTTTTTTTCTTTATAGTTTTTTTTTATTTTTCACTTGTAAGTGGTACTTAGACGACTTCTTCGTCTACGGGTCCAAATGGCCAGTATGCCTTATCGAACTAGAAAATAATGTTTTTTTTTTTATGAATAATTATTGTGGTCATTGTACTGGTGTCTTGCTCCGATTAGTCAGGAAATGCAAAGCGTATATAAACATTCAACCAGTTTCTTCAGCCATACTTGACAGGTATATGTTTTGTTATGACGAGAATGTATCCGATTCTTTATGTAGCTCTGCAATTGTGTTGTGTTTTTTTTTTTAAACTTCGCCCCACCCTAGGAATTTCTCCTGTATTGTGGGTAGTTTACAAACATACAAAGTCACAAACATAAACAGCCAGACCCGGAACAAATATCTGTATATATAAATATTTGTTCCGTGCGGGAATCGAACCCACGACACGCGACGCAGCAGTCGATCGCTCAACCACTGCGCCAACCGTGCCGTCAATTGTTTCGAAGGAGTCACACTGGAAGGCCTTTGGCACTTCCATCCGCTCCAACAAGAGCGGAAAAAGTCATTTCATAAAAAAAAATATTTCACTCATTTTTCTCACAGGACACCTTTACGAAGCTCGCTATTTTCCTGTGCTGCTGCTGTCCTGGCAGTACACGTCTGCGGTCACTGTGTTGACGTGGTTGATGTGGCCTGCCCTATTCTAGCCCGGTAGCCTTTTTACCAACGTCTTTGACCTCACAGTGTTCAATAAAGTGGCAGTGGGCAGGGCACATTGCTCGCAGAACAGATGGTCGATTTAACCAAAAAGTTCTGGAGTGGCGACCGCGTACTGGAAGACGCAACGTTGGAAGGCCTCCCACAAGGTGGACCGTGGACCTGGTGATGGTCGCGGGTAGCCGATGGATGCGAGACGCACAGGGAGGCTACTCTCTAAGCCCGACGTCTGCAGTTTCGGGCTTAGTTGCGGGCGTATTCTACTCCGTATTATCTAACCACTAAGAATTAATGACAACACAATTCGAAAGTTACTGTCAAATCGTGTTGTCATTCATTTTTAGTTCGGGTTCGGGACTAATCGGAAGTCCGTAGGTGATAAGGAGTAGAATACGCCCGCAACTAAGCCCGAAACTACGGACTTTGGGCTTAGAGAGTAGCCCCCCAGGACTGGTCGTTGTGGCGACTCTTGGGGGTGGCCTATTTTCAGAAGTGGTCGGCTTTCGGCTGATATGTTGATGATTATAAGATAGGTAAGTTACCTTTAACACAACGGTGGACCAAAATAGCTATATGTATGACTAACTAAACAATAATTTGGTTTCCAAATCCACATGGAAATGAGTTTCCAAAATTATCGAACAATAAAATTGTGACACCACTTGTGTTATGCACAACGAATACAATGAGACTACATAATATATTATGTAGGAGTTCAATTGATTTCTGGTTGATTAGATATTAACGAGGTGATTTGGAAGCGAATTGAGCTAAATGAGCGCCATTAGATACGTACTAAGGATTGTTTTTAACAACTATTATTTATCTCTGACGCATGACATGCAACCATAGATATAATAAACAAGAATACATATAAAAAATAGACATAATAAAGACAAATATAGTAAAATACTTGTACTTGTTGTGTTTTGGTTGGTGCTTTGGTTTTTACAAACCACTGAACAACACGGCATTCACGATCGCGGTCGAAAGCACACTAGTTCGCGACGACGGCCATTTGCGTATTACATGCGGAACGTACGCATGTTGCGCGGACACCGACACGCCCCCTTACCACTTCTCCTGTTTTTTATTTCTGTGCATGCAACGATTACAATATAAATATAACATCACTAGCTTTTTCCCGCGACTTCGTACACGTATATCTCGTTTTTCCCGTTCTCGTAGGCATTACGGGATATCCTATCTTAGTACTTCCTTACACTCCCCAAGGAAGCTACATGCCAAATTTTAGCTTTCGAAGAACAGTAATTATAGGGAAAAATAATTCGGCCAGTGTTATATACAAAACGTGATAATACAACACAAAATAACCCTAATCAACCATCAAAGTAGACCGCTCGACCTTGAAAATCCCATAAGCTCGAAAGTCAATGTCACTTACATCAGCACGTATAAGGTCAATGGTCGGCGCGTGCTCTGGTGCGCGGGCGCAGCTTGTGTAACTGCGCATGCGTGGTCAGACAAATTGCCCTAACTAGCTGTGCCTGGCCGGCTGGCCGAGCATCTGAAGGTTTCCTTCCTTTGCTATAATATTGTTGCGTAAGGAATGGTGAGTTTGTAAAGAGGCTGATCTAGATAAAGTAGTTCTCAAAATCGCACGATATTCATCGCGGTGTACATACTTGTAGGTCCAGTTTGTTTTAAATAATAATTCTTTATATATAAAAATGAATTACTGTTCGATAGTCTCGCTAAAACTCGGGAACGGCTAGACCGAGTTGAATAATTCCTTTTCGTTGAGGTCGTCAGAATACAGGGAAGGTTCAAAAGCAAAAAAAAAGATTGTGTAGGTAGGGTAACCAGTTGACGGGAGCGAAGCCGCGAGGGACAGCAGTAATACATAAAATAATTCCCATTTGTATAGGAAACTTCATGAAAAATGTGACGCAGATCACATTTTTCACGAATGCTCCGCTCTTATTGGTCGAAGCGTGATGTTATTTAGCATAAAGCCTTCCTTAATAAATGGACCATTAGTTTTTTCAATACGACGAATAGTTGGTCCAGAGATCAGCGCGTTCAACTAAACAAACAAACTCTTCAGCTAATATTAGTAAAGATTTTGATACCACGTGAAGGAGAGTTAAATAACACCCCTAATAACTGATAGTTTTTGTCACAACACTAAATTGACGATATTATGGCGATGGCCACGACTAAAACAACCAAGAGAAGTAATTTTAGCAATCATTTTTCAAGGCAGTCCGTCATGGAGAACTCTGTAATGACTGTTTTTAGATAACGTTCCGTTTTCAAAGATGAGGTGAGAATAGTGACTTGATAAGCTTAACTTTGATTGATTTTTCCGAAAAATAATTGATAAATTGGTCTTTTTCTAAGGATAGAGAATCGTCAAATGAATCTTTCCTCTCTGGGCGAAGAAGAAGGATGTGTCAGACTCTTACTGACTAAAATCCATCCATGTTACTCCTACCACCCTTTGCGTTCCAGGCCCGCGGTGGTTCATTCAAACAAATTCTGCAATCCTGGCAGACCACAATACAAATAAATTAAGTAAGTACTTGCCTAGTATCTAAGGTATTTTGAGAAACGAATCAAGCGCGAAATTTAACATCTCTATGGTAAGTAATTTAGCAAAGGTTTCCCAAGAAAACTCACAAAATTATGTAGACATTAAGTGCCTACCTAACTTTCGCATATTTATGTGAACTTTACCATGAATGTGCGGAGTAAGTTAATTTTGTTGAAATTCGATCGTAAACGCTTCGCACCTTAATAAAATAAAATTGACGAGAGTTTTGACGGCGCTATGCCGCTTTCTTGTAGCCCATGGGAACTATATTTTTGCCCTTGACATTCAGGGATAATTAGCTTTTATTTTAAATATCGCGGCATATGCTGAGATAGGAACCTTTTTGGCCTCGCACAGATCAATTTAATGTTATTATCTGTATTTTGTTAAAGTATTTTGCTTCTGTCTGTTTTGTGCGAGTCCCAAATAAACATTTTTCTTTCTTTCTGTTGCTATGAAGTTTCTTGCCAGTTCTCCTACATAGAATAATTAATTTAAAAAAAACCCGCACGTTCCAAGTGCCAATGTAGGCCTATGATAAATAGAATGCAATGTGAAACTTTTAATCGTTGAAAACACTTAGTTGATTGGATCATTACCTTTATTCAAAGGTAGAATCAGATCGCTAGTAAGAGAAATCTAAATACAAATAGTTTGAATATATGACACTAGCTGTTAACCGCGGCTCCGCCCGCATGAATGACGAAAAAATATCCTATCATCTCTGTCAAATTTGGCAAATCTCATGAAAATCCTTTCAGACGTTTTGACGTCAAAGAGTAACACACATTAATCCATCCTCACAAACTTTCCCATTTATAATATTAGTAGGATAGGTAACAATTTTTTAATTATTTATATTTAACATACCATGGCGCTTTCTCCATCAGATTCTGCGCGGCCCCATTCTTATTATTTGTGTCCACCGTAGCTGTTGCCATGTTCACTTCTGAAATAGGAAAATGTTATTGATTAGTATTTCGAACATTTGAATATGGATTCAATGGTCTGACGTCACAGAACAAGTTGGCATAATTGGGGTCAAAAGGTGTAAACGATTCAGCAAATCCGAAATTCAGCATTTTAGTATGATGGCCTCGACGGCAGTTTGTGGGTGATAGGGCAAAAAATGCGCATTGTGGAAATCCCTTATATAATCCACTTGCATAGAATGTATTGAATTTTTCAGTTATCAGAGTTCACAAGTCAAAAGACGGTCATCCATAATCTGCCTAGCTTTTTTTCCAACTGTGTGTTGCATGCAGCTGAATAGCAGTTTGACAACGTAACAAACCGATCGTTGCGGAATTTGTTCGAAAGTCTCACCGCGGCCCTGGAACCCAAAGAGTTTTTGGAGAATCGAGGGTTTTAAGCCAGTGAGATACTGCTAGGTCCTTCCGCTCCGCTCAGAGTGGAAGGTGCCATTGGATGATTTCCCATCCTAAAAAAACTGCTTTCTGCTTGGTAAGCTTTTGACAATCCGTAATGACTATCAAAGATCCACAAATGACAGCCGGGGCCTACGGTTTAACAGAGTCAAGAGCAAACAGATTACAAATTAGCAAAATAAAAAAAAGTAAAAACAAGATGGCAGGACAGCTTACTTGTCGTTCACTCCACCTAAGTGATCACGGTGAGATGACAACAGCTAGTCGATTCTGTTGACACAAGTGAGCTGTCATGCCATCTTGTTTGTATTGTTTGACAGCTCACTTATGTCGTTCACTTCGCCTACGTGTTCACTTCGACATGTTTATTTTTTATTAATACAAAACGGGGAAACTCTTGGCCCAAATCTCACCTGATGGAAAGTGATGATTAGGCCGAAGATGGAAGCGAGTTTCACCCGGAATCCTCTTACACAGAGGAACTGGCTATCATACCTCTAACTGCCGGAACACAACAATGCTGTTAACATTGTTGTTATGGCGACAGACTTAGACACGATGGTGGTAGCTTGCCAGGCGGACTTAGAAGAAGTCCTACCACCAACCAAACCGAGCAAAAAATGTGCCCCCGCTGGGAATCGAACCCGGGACCTCTGGGTCTGAATCAGGTGGTATAACCACTAGACCACGGAGGCGGTTAGTGTCACCTGTTTAGCACCACCCCGGGACCACGTGTAGGGATTCGCTGAAGGGTTTTCTCCTACGGACGCGGGTAACTCGGCCCCCAAATGTTTACAGAATCGCACTGCAGAACATGTCGTGAGGTGATGAAGTGAAGGCTTGGGTGAAGTGATCTCGAAATGAGCTGTCAAACTAAGTAATCAAGATGGAATGACATGTAATAGGCACCTGACACAAGTCATGTTACATACGATGTGTCAGGTACCTACGATTTATTAGTAGCTAATAATAGATACTATTAATTACTGGTATAAGGAAATTGTTAACCGTAAGTGGACTTTGGATAGCTATCATGGAAATTGTATACACCAATCAGCGTGTAGCTCTTCAATTGTCCTGGCGCAGTTCAACGCATAACACAATTTAATAGCTATCGTCACGCTAGGAAACGAACAAGTCCATTTTTAGGGTTCCGTAGCCAAATGGCATGTCTAAGTCTGTCGCCATAACAACAATGTTAACAGCATTGTTGTGTTCCGGCAGTTAGAGGTATGATAGCCAGTTCCTCTGTGTAAGAGGATTCCGGGTGAAACTCGCTTCCATCTTCGGCCTAATCATCACTTTCCATCAGGTGAGATTTGGGCCAAGAGTTTCCCCGTTTTGTATAAAAAAAATGGCAAAAACGGAACCCTTATAGATTCGTCATGTCTGTCCGTCCGTCTGTCTGTCTGTCTGTCCGTCCGTATGTTACAGCCACTTTTCTCCGAAACTATAAGTACTATGCTGTTGTTTGGGAAAGTAGATGTATTCCGTGAACCGCATTTTCACACAAAAATAGAAAAAAAAAACAATAAATTTTGGTGGTCCCCATACTTAGAACTGAAACTCAACATTTTTTTTTTTCATCAAACCCATACGTGTGGGGTATCTATGGTCTTCAAAAATGATATTGAGGTTTCCAAATTATTATTTTTCTAATCTGAATAGTTTGCGCGAGAGACACTTTCAAAGTGGTAAAATGTGTGTGTCCCCCTGTAACTTCTAAAATAAGAGAATGATAAACCTAAAAAAATATGTGATGTACTTTACCATGTAAATTACCAGCGAAAATTGGTTTGAAAGAGATCTAGTAAGTAGTTTTTTTTAAGACGTCATAAATGGTAAATCGCAACTTCTGCTTATAATATAATACCTACTGGTTTGTTCGGAACCCTCGGTGGCCGGTTTTTTTAAAGAATAGGAAATCATCAAATGACTCCTCCCGCTCTGGGTGGAACAGATGGGGGTGTCAGACTCTTACAGACTAAAACCCATCCGTGTTCCTCCTAATGCCCTGAGTTCCAGCCCGCGGTGACTCTTTAGATCAAATTCCGGAAAACAAGTTTAACGCTGGCAGTTTTTATTGTAACTGGTTGAAAATGTGTACCGAATGTACTAATTTAGTAGGTATTAAGTGCTACTAACAGATACTGTGGACCATAAGCTGTCTTTTCTGAATAATATATGCTGCGCTGCTATATATGTATGCTGTGTGTTGATAATATATCAACGCACAACCGAAGCTACTGGAAATAACGGGATATGCGCCCAAGAAGTCGCATGCGAAAGCTAGTCTAGTAATTTCCATCCTTCACAGATAGCGATGGAATCAATTGGGATCGGCCATACATATTTGTAGTGTGCTGTCTTATTAATTACCAACATGTGTGTTTGCTATGACACATTAATGTTTTACAATATTAGAAGTGAGTGTGGTTGAGAATACAAATGTAGTCAGATGTGATACTTATAAGTAGTTAAAATATTTTTTGCAGCTTCATATAACCATAGAGCATTGACATAAACTCTATTAAAGTTACAAATGTGCAATTTTAATAGAGTTTATGTCAATTTACGTTGGTACCCAAGTATTTACCTATGAAGAGAATTGGCTAATTAGCTATCGTAATCCCAAGGAATTACTAACAATTCTGTATGACACATTAAGCTTGTCCACCGAAATATTTTAATTAGTCAGTAAGCTAGATTAAAAAAAATAACCGTTCTTCTAAATAAAATTCTCAATACATGACGCCGTGGTATAATTTTTAGTGCGCTCTGACGTCACGAGTTCCCTTCCACTCCCGAGTTTTGATGCGTTTTATCCATGTCAATATTCATTGATTTTCAAAAACAATAAATACGTGTCTATTTTTCAATACTCTGACGGATCAAAAAGATATGCAATTTATTGATGGTGGAACGTGGAACTAGCCTATTATTGAATACAATACTACCTACCTAACTGGAGGTCAGGGCAGCAATTGTTCCCAAGGATATTGTAGCAGTACATTCTAATAACTATGTATCTATACTAATATTATAAAGCAGAAGAGTTTAATGTTTGTTTGTTTGTTTGGTTGAACGCGCTAATCTCAGGAAACACTGCTCTGATTTGAAAAATTATTGATAGCCCATTTATCGAGGAAGGCTATAGGCTATATATCATCACGCTAAGACAAAAAGGAGCGGAGCATTCATGGAAAATGTGACGCAGACGAAGTTGCGCGGGTTAGCTAGTCTTTTTTTTTTTATTTGGTACAAGCCCGCCACATATTCCCAACCACTGCAACTCCTGAAAGCCAGAATCAACAGTGGCGACCACCAGAAAAACGCCGAGCTAATGAAACCCGACGAGTCCCGGAGAAACGATTCAACTGTCTTGGATCCCGCAACAAAATTAATCAGAAGGAGAAGAGTACAGCGGAGGAGAAGGAAAAAATTAATATAATATCCACTTCACATAATTCTATTAACTATGTATCTGTAATAAACCTTTGCCCTGCACTAGCCCTATAAGCTTTAAAAGCCTTTAAGAGCGTGTATTCCGTCCACTAGCGCCGCCAATCATTTTTTATTATTTGTGGTAAATTTAAGACACGTAGATAAAAAACCGCTCTGTAGTGCACTGAAGAAATGTATTCATTATGTTTTGAGAATTATGTTTTGTACTTTAGAACATAAATAGTTGCCAAAGTCGATATTTTTGCTAGAAGTGGCCACTTTTAGCAATAATTGCCGTTTTGGCTATTTAGCCATGAGTTATGTATTAAAAATAGCTGTCAAAAAATAATAGATACATTTCTTCAGTGCACTACAGAGCGGTTTTTTATCTACGTGTCTTAAATTACCACAATTAATAAAAAACGATTGGCGGCGCTAGTGGACGGAATACACACTCTTAAGCGGAGGCTTAGTAATAGGGTTCCCTGGTTACCCCTTGGCTACGGAACCCACAAAATGAACAGTCCAAAGTAAACCGAGAAAAACTCACAAATACATGGTAAATATTGTTAAGGATCCAATCTATTTCACACTCGTCGGTAGTCATGACTAAAAATAAAATACCAACGTGTAATTAGACGTACTCATGTCAAGTAGTTACTATTTGCATTCTAACAAAATTCAACCAAATGTTTGTTGCATAAATTAGCACTTTGAAATACGTTTTTGATTGCAGAGGCCATGTGCGTAAGACGGCAGTAAGCTAAATACATAAGAAGTTAACTCTACACATTATATTATTATTGATGTTCTTTCAGCAATCAACATGTTTAAAAAACCAGATTATTTTGACAATAGGGAATATGCATGAAGATTAAATTTGTCTGAAATATTTTTTTTCTAGTTCTTTATTTTCGTCACATTATATCTAAAAGATATTTTTTTAATTTAGTTCTTATTTAAACCGAAAAAAATTATATATAAAAATACAAAATCAGCGCGGGAAATTTAAACGCGTCACGCGCGTGTGTGACGTCACACAACAGGACCGCACGACGACATTGACATGACAATATGACTGACATTGGATTGACTTAATTACCGGCTCCCGTCTTCATTTTCGAGTGAAAAATTTTGTTAACCGTTAAAAAATTTGTTCCTGCGGTGATTTCTAGTTAATCCAGATTTGTAATTAATCTAGGACGATGACTGACAGTGGTTTTGTTAAAGCGCAATCAGACAATTTACCTAGAAGAGATTATCAGGTGTAGTTCTTATATTCTTTGTGCAGTTCTTATAGTGTTTCACACTTATAATACTTAGTAAGAAGGTTTCTCAGCCTTTTCCATGGTCTGTATGGCGAATAAAACGAGAATCGAGCTGAAAACTGAAACGCCTAAAGTTCAAAAAAGTAAACAAACAAACACGCGAAGCGCGCGACGTAACGACGACCTGTTATGTGACGTCATCCAAAGCCCGCGAAAAATGGCGGCGTTTGAACTGCAAAATTTTATTTAGCATTTTTAATAATTTTTTTTAAAATAATTAAGACATTTCCAAGACTATTTATATTTTTTCCTGCGTTATAAAGGTGAAAAGAATAAAATAAAAAAATAAAAAATCATCATGCATATTCCCTATTCCACAACGCTTAAAATATTGAAAGGTGTTTAGTGTCATTTACCGTTTGTTTACGCACAATTTTTTTTTTTTTGTCAGCCCAAATTCGGGATGAGGGCTCCGGAACACAAAGGGCACTGAAGGAACATGGATGGGTTTTGATTTCCAATACCTAAAAAAAAAATGGTTCTGGTTACACAGGGTATCCTAGTATGGACTCCAGTCTCACACAAAGGATCATATAATATGTTTCGCATTGTGTGTTTTTGTAAAATGTATAGTGAAATAAAGAGATTTGTATTTATAATTTTAATTTTTGCCTTAATTTTCTGCATATGTAACACTTACCAAACCCAATTAGTACCGAGGGATTGAACCTGTGTCTCCTGAACACAGACTATATTATAGCCTAGCTAGGAGGACAGACTAGAGTTTCACCCACCTTAGTGTAGACTACAATTCTGTGTTACCTGTTATTATCTGATTAAAAAGTTGTAAATCTAAGTACAATCTGTTTATTGAATCAATATTATGAATTGAATTATGAAAAATCCCGATTTTCCAAATATTACAATATCGCTAGGCAATATGAAATTTTGTCAGGGATATACAACGTGTAGCAGAATAAAGGTAATGCCTAGAAAATAGTCATAGTACCTAGTCATCCTTATAAACAACTTGTACTATGGAACCAACAAAAAAATCCTCTACCGGGCCCATACATTTATGTGCTCATAACTCGAGAAAATGTACTGAACGGTGTATTTCGGTTTATTCTGTTACACGTTGTATTTATGTCGTAAAATCCTAGTAAGTATATCTTCTTCTCATAGATATAAAAATTAATTGCTGTTCGTTACTCTCGCTAAAACTCGAGAACGGCTAGGCCGATTTCGGTAATTCTTTTTTTGTTCAGTTCGCCAGAATACAGGGAAGGTTTAAAAGCAAAAAAAATAGCCAGTAGACGGAAGCGAAGCCGCGGGGGACAGCTAGTAAGTATATAAAATTCTTCCGTTACTGAGTACTGACTGACAGACAACGCACAGCTTAAACTACTGGTTGCAGAAAGCTGAAATTTGGCTTCTAGGTTCCTTGAGGATTGTAGGTGAGCACTAAGAAAGGGTATTCCGAAATTCCCACGGGAACGAAGTCAAATATAACAGCTGGTGGTGTAGTGTAGCGTGGTCAATCACCGTCTGACCTTTCGGTAGCGAATGGAACTCCCATAACATACATTATAGGGTGGAATGACCTTTTTAGGGTGGACGTGCCGCCGAAATGTCACGTGCTCAACCACCCCACATATTTTATAGTTTTGAAAACTTTTATTGCCATGTTTGCCAATCGTTATATTGAAAGACGTTCAGATTAAGTTACAGCGTTTATTAAATGTACACTAGTCAGTAGCAACGGTCGTGTAAGGCACACAATGTTTTTTCTTTCACTAACCGACTTCCCAAAAAGGAAGAGGTTCTCAATTATAAGTTTATTAGTACAATAACACAGTACATAGCATATAGAAACAGTGGGTATTACCAATTCTAAAATTAATTGTCAGGTTTCCGGGCTCCTAAACTACGTACGCAGACCTGTATCTTAGGAGTCGGAGATTTTTCGGCTTCACTATACAACCGCGTGTTTTTTTCCGTTCAGACGTATTGAAACTGAAATACAATTTATCAAAATATTTAACCAGATAACATAATTCAAACTAACAGTCCTACCTACCCAATTCGTTAAACTACCTACGGAAAAAACAGAAGAAGAACAGTTTTAATATTTCCTGCTTTTTCTGAAATATTACTCCAAGAATACCTCTTGTAGCAAGTCATATTTAATATGTTGTAAAGGTTAAATATGTTTGTGATTTATTCATGTATGACCAGACGCTTTTAAACGTGAAGATTTCTCTTAAATATTCACTGAACTTAAAATAACTCCACCAAATAAAAACGAAATTAAAATATTTATGAGGATCGCGGTATACCGGTACTGTTGCTATTGTTCCGATACAACACCTACTTTATCTTTTTTTTAAGATCAAGACATGCATTCACAAATCTATAGCAGTAAAATAAGGCGCTCACTTTATGCTAGGTTTTGCTGTCAGTTTAACCACCGTCAACGCTGTGACTGACGGAAAACCTGTCGTGTAAATAAAATTTGATGTTTGTATGAAATCGATTGACGAAAGTCTTGATATTTTTGGGGATCTGTACCTCAAAAGGAAATAACGGAACCCTTATAAGATCACTTTGTTGTTCGTCCGTCTGTCAAGAGTAGTCAAGACTGTCTCGGGAATGCGTGGCGCTATCAAATTGAAATTAAAACCATATACTCAGTCCCTTAAATCTGTGAGAAAATTAACCTTCTACCTTACGAAAAAAGTAATATCGTCTTAAACTACAAATACGAAAACTACACATTTGTAATTAAATCTTAAATCATAAAAAGTATAGTCTTTGTTTAGAGTAATATTTATGTTCTAACGAATTTGTACAGAACCCTCGGTGGACCAGTTTGACTCGCACTGTCCGGTTTTTTAAATCAGTAGAATGGGTCTGGTTTTATACATAATATGTTATGAAATGGATCTTTGTTTTCAATCCCGTACCAATGATACCTACACCTAAAGTCACGTATTAAGAATGAGCGTCTAACGTCGATTGAATTCCATCACTCACCATCAGTCATTCGACATTAATGAGTTTAAGAATTGAGCGACGCTTGCATGATCGTGTTATGGGCGCCTAACTTAGTCCTGCCGCCGTGGCTTCGCACGGGGAGCAATCTAGCAAAGAATACCTTGTTGCCAATCAAATTATTTCTTTCCGACATCTTCATATCAATCATCGGAGTATTTCAGCCAATATACACAAAACCATAATAAATTTCTCACCTAAACCTTTCTCATGAATCACTCTGTGCATCTCAAGAACCGTAGGTAGAAAATCCGATGGTTGATATTTTCGGAGTGATCTATATATCTATATATATAAAACCAAGACGGGTTTGTTACAACATTTATAACTCGAGATCTGCTGAACCAATTTTCATGGTAATTGATTCGTTGGATTTGTTTCCGACACGAATAGCACAATACATCTTAAAAACAATGAAAACTCGATATGTGCAATGAATACCTAATTGACAGGAGCGAAGCCGTGGGGGACAGCTAGTTAATAATAATTACAAAGCTCACTCCGAGTATCCGACACTAAAAAAGGAACTACAAGGAAAATCACAAATACCAACAACAGGTAAATAACCATTTAATGATTCTGCCATTCAAATCACAAGTTGGTACGTAGACCAGCAGTGTGTTCTACGTACCAACTTGTGATTTGAATGTTTGTTTCTGTAAACAAGTCCTTCACTTCACACTTGTGATTTGAATGGCAGAATCATTAAATGGTTATTTACCGTGGGTCAAGTGATCACGAAGTGAGCTGTCAAACCATACAAACAAGATGGAATGACAGCTCACTTGTCGTTCACTCCACCTAAGTGAACACGGTGAGATGTCAACAGAATAGACCCGGCAGGTATGATCATAAGTAGATAGTATTATAGTAGATACCTAGTATTTATGATAACAGGTAGGTTTACATAACAGTTTACGTACGTCGCGTGTAATAAATAGCTACGTAGGTAGGATGTCATTAAATGTCCACTTTATTCAATTTATTTATGAATCAATACGAGATTATAGACATTGGAAACATTTATGGAAGTCTGACGTACAGCAAATGGTGTTCTTCAATCTAAACTAATATTATCCTATATGAATAATAAAATTATGAAAAGAGTTTAAAAAAAAAAAAACTGGCCTAGTACAAGACGGACTTGCACGCGAAGGGTTCTCCCACAGAAATATAAAAAGTCGAAAAAAACATTTTTCTTGAATGGGGGGCCCATTCAAGAAAAATGTGTTTTTCGACTTTTTATTTTTAATTTTATTTCTTTTCATATGATAAATGATATATTTATTTTGTAATTAGGTTGTAAATAACACTTTTACAAGTCAATATTTTTTGGTCATTTTAAACTAGATGAGGCCGGCGTTTCCTAGCTGACTGCTCTGAGAAGAAACGCCGAAACAAACTCAGAGGTCAAAGTCTCTTTTAAAGTCCATACAATCGTACTGGTCTATGTTAAAGCGCCATTTTGCTATAGCAACAGAAATACACACTTTGTGAACATTTCAACTGTCTATCTATTACGGTTCATGAGATACTGCCCGCTGACAGAGAGACGGACGAACGGACAGCGGAGCCTTAGAGATGGGGTTCTGTTGGTTACCCTTTGGCTATACGGAGCCTTAAAAGGAAAGAAAATTTATCTTAACGTTAAAAAGTGCTCGACAAAAATCTTTAAAAAGTAGATAGGTATATAGTTTAAAATAATATTTGTTTTAAATATAATGCGATCGGAACCAACTCTCACTTGACCGGTTTTTTAATCTGAGTCCTATATGTCTATAATATGTAGATTCTAGAATGATGTTTAGTCATGGTGTATATTTATAGCTGACTAATTTGAGTCGAATCTTATTTAAATCGAGATTCATGACAGCACAGCGTTCTAGAACACTGATCAATTGTACCTAAATACCGAATGCCATAACAACTATGTAAATCTATACTAATATTATAAAGCAGAAGAGTTTGTTTGTTTGTTTCGTTGAACGCGCTAATCTCAGGAACTGCTGGTCCGAATTGAAAAATTCTTTCAGTGTTAGATAGCCCATTTATCGAGGAAGGTTTTAAGCTATATATATCATCACGCTAAGACAAATAGGAGCGGAGCACTAATGGAAAATGTGACGCAGACGAAGTTGCGCGGGCCAGCTAGTCAATACTAATATTATAAAGCAGAAGAGTTTGTTTTTTTGGTTGAACGCGCTGATCTCAGGAACTACTGGTCCGATTTGAAAAATTATTTCAGTGTTAGATAGCTCATTTATCGAGGAAGGATATAGGCTACATATCATCACGCTAAGACGCCGAGCATTAATGGAAAATGTGACGCAGACGAAGTTGCGCGGGACAGCTAGTCTTATATATAAAAATGAATTGCTGTTCGTTAGGCTCGCTAAAACTCAAGAACCGCTGCTGGGACGATTTCGGTAATTCTTTTTTTGTTTAGTTCGCCAGAATACAGGGAAGGTTTAAATGCAAAAATATGGGTTGTTGACGGGAGCGAAGCCGCGGGGGACAGTTACAGGGGCAGCTAGTTTGAAATAAATGCTTTGAATCTTATAACTTCGTTCTATTCTCTACGGCCTGTTATGTTATCGGTATCCACAAATCCGAAACAGCAAAACTAGGCAACATAGTTGTTTTGCCGGTAAAGTTACTTAACTAATACCAAGACACGTTTAAATATTCAGTCATTGATAGTTATTTAATAGATTCCTGCCTTGCAGCTATATTTGCAATAAATTAATTCAAGATGAAGCCCGAGGCAAAAGATCGCGCTTATGATGAGCCAACGCGCAAAAGAGTCAAGGCCATCAGCCATCAACTGTTTACCTTTGCACCATCTGGTTCTGTGTTAATCTAGAAGCTATTTCTAACTATGAAGATTGTATTTAAATGGCGTCATTTTTCTAAAAATATATACAGTTTTGTAATTGGGATACAGAAAAGGCCTACAGTAAAGGTTAGTGCGTTTCGTGTTTGGTAAGTCCGCAAATCATATTTTATCGTGAGAAATATGGCTTTCGAGTGTTATTCAGATCGAAAGGAGGACACCACTAGGGTGACCCACACACCGCTTGGGTGTGTGGGGTCGCCAGAGTTTCTAAACCGCCTCAAGGACCTCTGACATGGTTTATTTGACGACCGCCGTTTGGCGGCCGGGACCACCGGCTATATGTGCTTTACGAAGCACGGAATCATCTTTTTTTCAGACAATCAGGTGGTCTGGAATGTCCTAGCTAAACTGGAAACAAGTTTACAAAGTATACTTCCCGTGGGGATCGACCCTACGACCACGCAAACGTCTAAACCATTCGATCACGGAGGCAGTTAAGATAATTACTATGAGGGTTCGAAAATACAACGAAATGCTTTGCTCTTCCGTTGGCTAGTCTAGGCGGAAGTTATACCCTTTTTTTTCTAGGGATGGGAGATCATCCAATGACTTCTCCCGCTCTGCCCAGAGCGGGAGGGAGTGTCAGACTTCTACTGACTAAAACCCATCCATGTTCCTTTTTTTTTTTTTTTTTTTTAGTGATGGGAAATCATCCAATGACTCCTCCCGCTCTGGGTGTAGCGGGAGGGAGTGTCAGACTTCTACTGACTAAAACCCATCCATGTTCCTTCATTGCCCTTTGTGTTCCGGAGCCACGGTGTCTCTTGCGAATAATCCCGCGACTCCGGCAGGCGTCGGCCCTTTCGGGCCCCTCTGTGTTGCTGACTCTCTTTGAGGCGCGCGTGGAACACTAACGCGCCGTCGACATGGCCTGTCGTCACTAGACGGACGGACGGCGAGCCACCCATAGCTCGCCGTCCACAGGCCTCCGCCTACGGTGGCCGGAGAGCACCAGGTGGCCCCCGACGCCCGCGGCGTCCACCACGGCGGCCGGGACGAGAGGGTCTCCTCTCCCGCTCCGCCACCTCCTTCGCTAGCATGACTGCTTCGCAGAAGGAGGCAACGGCGTCCCATTCCGTCTCGCTCCGGACCATGGCTTGGACCAGGGCCGGACCCATCCATGTTCCTTCATGTGCCTTTTGTGTTCCGGAGCCGCGGTATCTCTTTCGAATTCCCGCAACTCCGGCAGCGGAGGTTATACCCTGCCCTCAATTCCTGTTCGTTTGAAAAAACTGGCGAAGTGCCATAGAAGTGCCATAAAGCAAAATAAACTCGTTTTTTGTATAGGAGCCCCAGATTGTTGTGTGATTAATATTGTGTTTCTAATTTGATTCTCCTAAATTGACCTTTTTAGCGCCCCAGAGCTCCTTGAACTTTGCTAAGTTTTTGGCATCTATTATTTATCTACATAATGGCAATTCATGATTGGAAAAAAGTATACAATTGGAAATTAATTTTATATTACATAAACTGTACAAATTAATTACACAGCATTCTTCATATTAATACTAGTTAACTCCCGCGACATCGCCCGCTCGGCAAATTATATACTAAATCCTTCCTCGAGAACCACTTTATCCATTGGTGAAAACCACAGATATGTGAAAACAGTATAAAAATCGTTGCAGTAGTTTTGAGTTAATCGCGAACAGACAGACAGACGCGGCGGAGTACTTTGTTTTATAATATGAAGTGATCTAGAAATTTAATGCCTTTATCTTATGGTAATAAATTTTTTATTTTATTTCAATATTTAATTTGATTTATCGAACAAAAAAATAATCAATGCAAACTTGGTACTCTTACAAAAGGGTGAAAAAATAAGTACTAGCTTTTTGCGCTTTTTCAAGGTTACTGTCATAGTAATAGTTGTTTATTTATTTACGAGTAATTTTCGCTCTGATATATTGTCAACGAACTAAAGTGATGATAATATTTCTGTTTAAATATTCCGGCTCCGCACAGTGGAAGGATTGAATGTATTTTGGTACCTGCCATACATAATCATCTGCCTAGCCTTTTCCCAACTATATTGGGGTTGGCTTCCAGTCAAACCACGAATTCGCACAAAGCGTTTCCAAACGTCTTTTATAATGCGCACAGCAAAGGAGTGGAACTGTCTGCCTGCGTCTGTATTTCCGAACGCCTACAATCCTAATCTCTTCAAAGTTAGAGTAAACAGGCTCCTTCTGGGGAAAGCTCGCTCCATCGTAGACTTTGTCTCTGTCATCTCTGACCAAGACGAAAGTCAAGAGCAAACCCATCTTCATCATCAAATAAAACCGGATTCAGCTGAATCCCAGTATTTAACGTGGAGCAGCTGCCTATCAGACCTACACAACCCATTAACTGGGTAAAACGTTACTCCTTGGCAAGACTGGTGTCAAATTTTCTGGTTTCTGACTATCCGTAACGTCTGCCAAAGATCCCCAAATGACAGCCGGAACCAACAGCTTAACGTGCTTTCCGAGGCACGGAGGAAACTCGGTATGTTAAGATAGTCACCCATCCACAGACCAACCTCGGCAAGCGTTGCTTAACCTTGAAGATTGACCTGTGCGGCTGTTATTATTTACCCACGAGCTCCTACCATACCGCGTGTATCTGACATCGACGCACAAACGATTTCCATGGGTCCAGGGCATGATTCTGGACACCCCAGTGTTGGAATTTTTGCGTCGGTTCTTTTCTCATTTTTTCATTTTTTTCAAGACCACAAATAGGTATCAGCTCAGCTGAGCTGATATCTATTTGTGGTTTTATTCAGATTGCTCTTTTTAGTGAAAGTAGTTAATTAATTATTTTTTTTATTAAAAATCTCATTGAGTTAGGTCAGAATAACGATTATGAGCAGTCTAAAGTAAAAAAACCCTTGAAAAAAATGAAAAAATGAGAAAAAAGCCGACGAAAAATTCTAAGTCTAGGGTGTCCAGAATCATGCCCTGGAGCTTGTGCGTTGATGTCTGATACACGCGGTATTATGATAAATAGTAAAAATAGTTGACTAAATATGCCTACCTAAAAATTATGTAATCGACCAGTGAAATTTAATAAAGCCAAACACTGCACACAACAATTAAGAGTTAATGAAAACTCTTATATAGTTATTCACAGCGGTACCCATATTATTTCAGTTTCTGAAAATCGTTTCAGTATTTGCGACAAAATAAACAGTGTTTTATGTCATGCCACTTCTGGCGAAATGCTTTGTTCCTGAGTTATTTATAGCCGTCTTATCACTGTTTTATTTACAGCAGACTTTATGCGTGTGAACGTAGGTTTTATGGATTGCGTTTTAACAATTGTTCCTAGGGGTCTAAAAAGGCCACTTTAGCAGAATCAGAAAGCACATCACGCTACCAGAGATATAGGCATTTCACCAGATATGACCCAAAAGTATGGTCCCTTTGATTGTTGATTAGCGTAATTGTGCAATAGTGAATTGCATTTATTCGAAACGGGAACTGCGTGTCTAAAAAAGCCACTTTAGCAGAATCAGAAAGCAAATCACGCTACCCATCAACCTTGAAATTAATGCGTTAGCGATAAAAATGAAAAAAAAATTACAGATTGTTGTGTGGTTAATATAATGATTCTGCACAAAGGGGCCTTTTAAACCAGCTAAGCTTCGTTTATCACCAACATGTGTGTGATAAAAATACGAAAGTCTATATTTAGTTGGAGGGTACATTGACATAGGTAATATTTTGTTTGAGTCACATCTTGCTGTGTTATGATTATGAATGGCTGAATTAACTGAATGCAATGCAATTTAGAAATCGTGGGTAAATATTTGAAATCATAATTTCATTAGGTATACTTATTATAAAAACACTTCATAAAAATAACAAAATCAACCTTCTAATTACAACATTGGTAGGAATATTTCTTTAATTGATAAGGTACTTTGCTTATTAATCTTATAATTTAAATTGCGGTTACTTTGTATTTAATTACTTTCCATTATTTAGCATATCACCGGTTTCATTCTTTTGTGTATTATAAAATATATGTTGATTTATTGTAATAAGTGTGTATTATGCTTTTCGATTTATTTCAATATTGAAATTGAAATGGAACGCGACATATTTTCACACTATTATTTTCAATTTCAACATCGGAAGTAATAATAAATTGAATTACTGTATTTTTATTGGCTTAGGCAAACCTTTGAAAGTATTATCAACTTTTTTGCTGTTTGTCAATCACCATTTCTGTCATAAAATACACATTTCTTCAATTTCTTAAAACTATCTCCGGTACCTAATAAAAAACATAAAATAAAACAAAACCACTTACATTTCAACAATATTTTTAAAACAAAAAAGAACGATCACAGACAACTGTCAAAATTAGGCGGGAAATAATTCGCAATGGCGGCCGCGTCCGCTCTTGTTCGGATGTCGCGAGAGACTAGAGTTACTCACGCCCAGCCAGTCTGTTCCAAACCGACAAGTTCATATGACGAGCATACATAATAATATAGGTAATTATTTAATAAGTTCTCTGGTGCTTCATTTATTTTTTAATTTTACTCTTTCCCTTTTATGTTTTTTTATTATAAAAAACGAACCTGACTCGCGATCCGAGGGTTCGGATTGAGTCTTCATTTATTCCGAATATACTTTACTCTGACAAAAATATAACAAGTAACATGTTGTCCCATACCTATATCAATGTGCCTAAGTCATGGTCAATTCTTCAAACGAAAATATAAGTTTTTAATAGCAAGATATGAATTTTTATATCCTAATACTACAAGTTACCAATATTCAGACTTTTTTCTTTTTCTTTTTTTTCTTCTCATCCGTGACTCTATGTCAACGGGAAGTACCCTATAGATTTTGATTCCCTTGCGATCGTCAATACATGCGCCATAAAGGGCCTTATGCAAAGATTAAAAAGTTTGATGTTTTTGACTGAAAAGTTTTTTTATTTGAAAACTCATAAACATTAACCCATTTTCTCAGCTTAATCATGATCGCATTGGCACATCGTACCTAGTAGGTCCCTGAACTTTGTATAGCAGTGAGCAATGGAAGAAGAATTTTTGGTCGTCTGGCGAATAATAGGATAGAAATTATGCCCATCTTAGGTTAAACCTGGATGAGTTTGGCACAGAGCGGAAGTCAGGCTGTAGATGATGATGGTGGCTTGCCTTTATGGGCCCAGCCAGTGTTCCCAACTATTTTGGGGTCGATTTTAGCCTAACCGCATTACCGGATGAAGTTGTAAGTATGTCAATAGTTTACTTGAAGCGGCTATCTAACTTACCCACATACCCGTCGACCATTATCTCACCTAAGGTATATGATGATGTGCTCGAAGATGGAGCACGCTTGCATAGAAGTAACCTATTCACTCTTGACTTAAAGACTCCCAGGTTGCAGCTATCAGGAAACACAGACTCTGGCAGGGAATTCCAATCCTTTCCACAGTGTTATGTATAATTAAGTACCTACATAATAAGACACGATATCCCTTAGTCCAAACATGACAAATTTAGGCGGAGAGATCACTCGGTCATCGGTGTGATCTTTTCCGAGTTCAATATGATGATGTTCTTAATAAAACCTTATGACGAGCTACATTTGAACCCACTTGTTATTTTGCGATGCGTTCTAAATTAGGTCGCCGGCTTATCGCTAATTGAGAACGCAGTTCTTAGGGCTGCCATTTTCATGGCTATAGCAATCTTATTACAGCACTACAAGGTTCTTTTGGTTCTTGAATGTTATTGACGGGGCAACTTTGTTGGTTCATTTGTAAAATTGACATCTAGACTTGTAATGCTAAATAATGTGACGGTATCGTTAACCATTGAAGAGTTGGTTTGTCTAGAGCCAATCCTAGATAAATAATTAGCTCATAAGTAGCTATAAAAAATTCACTGTCACCGGTTTTAAACTAGCATGTGAAACTTCAACTCAGTAGGACAAGAGGAAGAGGTTCTAAATCACCTTGCATGATTTGACCTACATTGGTCCCGCTGTTGGTACGTTGGTCCTGCTGTTGGTAGTTTGGTCCTGCGGTTGGTACGTTGGTCCTACTGTTGGTACGTTGTTCCTACTGTTGGTACATTGGTTCTGCTACTTAGTTAAAGTCTTGGCCATCTGTGGTCCTCCGTCCGATATTGGATACTGGAACGTGGAACTAAAATGAACAAAGAAAGCTTATTTGAATATTCTGCATTGTAGTTATTTTTTGTATATTTAACGTTAACTTATTGTCTGTATTCCAAAAACGGCAAGCGGAAGTTCAACACATTGAATGAATGTGACGGCTTAAATACAAGTACGTCGGCAGTATTCAATAATACGACATAGTCATGCACTCTTAATCGGGCACTTTATAATATATTCATATACCTTTAGTTCTTCTTTTTAAACTTTATTGTAGTTGGCTTCCTGTCTTGCCAGAAATAAATGCTCATAAATAGCATGGCTGTCTGATTTCCGCAATTTCAATTAATAAATAAAGACAGGTTATAACAATTGGCTCTTCACAGATATAATAACAAACTTGGGCTTACTTATAACCGATAAAAGTACACATTCAATTATCAACAGTTTATGATCAGTGTGCATATTCTACTAATTGTCACTTTCGCATCGCATTCGCAATCTGTCAAAAATGTATGAAAATTAAGTCATTTTTGACAGTTTGCGATTGACATTCGAATGCGAAAGTTGTTTAAAAAATAGTAGAATTGGCCCTCGGCTTTATGCTACTTCAGAATCCTTAGGTTCTCCTGTCCTTATCCTTGATTTTTGGGTGTTAAATCATCAAATGACTCCTTCCGCTTTGGGTGGAGAAGAATTGTCAGACTCTCATAGATTTTAGTCAGCAAATAAAATCTATCCGTGCTCCTCCAAATTCCCTGCGCGATCCAAGGCCGCAGTAACTCTTTCGAACAAATTCCGCAATAGGGAATATGCATGAAAAAAGTATATATGATCTGAATAGTTTATCTAAAAGTATTCGAAAGTATAATACTAACAGTGAATTTAGAATCTAAATTGCTCGAAAAACGAACGAGATACAATTATTTTAAACAAATATATATATATCTGTCCCTCTCGCGAAAACGCTGTTTTCTATAGCAGCTGTATAGTCGTCGTGTAATTTGACGTCACAGTTCGTATCGGACTTCTCTTTCTGTGGTCTTTGAAACTTTATAATTTCATAAATGATGAAGGTATTTAAAAAATAAGTATTTTGTCATAGTTATATTGTCCTTATACTAATTAATTTGGGGCATGGTTTCTGTATACCATCTGTCATTTCACTGTTCCCATTTCGATCATCTTTCATACAAATTAGTATGGTCGATCTCTTGTCTATTTTAACAGACGAAAGATTTTCGATAGGTAGGTAGGTACCTAACTTGTGTTTGCCTCTTTAAAAGAATCTGGGGTCAACATTTAAAAATCGCTTGAACTCATTTTTAATAAGATAGGTATTAGTCTAAATCGAGATTTCGTTTGGTCGTCCTCCTGTCTGTTAAATTTCTTTACGAATAAATGATGGTTGCGTTGCCAACCCTAGCATAAATGTCAACGATCTCGCACGTGCATTATGCAGTGGCTACCGGCTTTTTGATAAGAAGTGTCGCTACTCGCTGCAAGTGTTGCCACACCGTTGTTCTTTATTTGATATTATTTTGCCATTTTTGTTTGTTGCGACATCGCAGAAAATACAAAAGAAATACGGTATGGCAGACGTAATCGAACAGCAATATTTTAAAAGATCAAGTTGCTAGATGCGGTTTTTTTCGTTCCTTCTGAGGATATACTTCGTGTAACAGAGTATAATCCGCGCGCAATCAGAATGGTAATGGAACTTTGTCCAAGTAAATCGAAAATTACAGTTTTTCTTCAAGTAGCGTTAGCCAAAATGTTATGAATATCGATAATAAATTACTTTATATGATAGATCGTAGAAATAACTAATTTATTATCAATATTTAGAACATTTTTGCTTACGCTACTTGAAGATAAAAAGTCAAAAATAAAAAACTTTTTACAAAAAAATACAACCGACTTCCAAAAAAACACTACAAAGTAAAAAATAACTTTAACTTCGGAACTCGGTGTTTTTGTTACTTTGTTCGTATTTTGACACCGACTTCCGAAGTTATTTTTTACTTTGTAGTGTTTTTTTGGAAGTCGGTTGTATTTTTTTGTAAAAAGTTTTTTATTTTTGACTTTTTAGTGGTACCCCACACCTAACAAAACCACTGCAAAATCGATACCATACGATTTTCGAAAGTTCCCCTCGACTTCTCTGGGATGCCATCATCAGATCCTGGTTTCCTTATCATGGGACCATTTGGGAAGTATACCCATTCCAACAAAAAAATCATTTTTAAAATCGGTTGGCAAGCAACGGAGTTATGCCCGAACAAACATAAAAAATAAAATAAAAAAAATACAAACATCCGAATTGAGAACCTCCTCCTTTTTGGAAAGTCGGTTAAAAAACTGTAATTTACGATTTAGGTACTTTGACAAAGTTCCATACCATTCTGATTGAGCTCGGATTATAAACGCAAAATCTCTAAAGTGGTAATTGTACTCATCTTTATGAACAAATTTTACGATGGGTAGGATCAACCCCAAATTGCGAAATAAAACAAATCTGCTATACAGTACATTTTGACGCATACATAAATGTCGTTTTTTTCGCGATTTCGATTACATTTCGTTTATTATCCTACACGCTATAGTAAAACCCAGGAGGAACGAAAATAACTGCACTCATACAGAGTAAAAACAAACATCGAGTAAGTACTTACTTTCTTCTGTGTTTTTGTGATTTTAGGAAACTTTTACGTTGTCCAGATTGACTCACTGACTTTTCTTTCTATGTTTCGATGGTATATTATGCAATATAAGTTTCACTAATGTAGTCAAATGCAGTTAGCTACTTGAGTCAGAGCATGCTAGTTTCTTGGCCCAATGCCAAACTTGGTTTTGTTAATAGCTGGTGAACTAGGCCAATACTGTTTACAATTCTTAACTCTAGTTCACTAGTCGCTAATAGTATCTCCTTCGTCAAATCCAGTCAATTTGATCTCAAGCTTCTGTTTTTATCTTGAACTAGCTTCTGCCCAGAAGCATCGGTGTGAAAATACCCTGTCCTATGTCCTAATCCGGATCATAGTCTACCTTTGAGTGTTATCAAAAACTGAGGGCCAATTCTACTAACTTTCATATTCGCATCGCATTCGCATCTCAAGCGCAAACTGTAAAAAATGAATGAAAATTAAGGCTTTTTTGACAGTTTGCGGTTGACATGCGATCATGCGAAAGTTGCTTAAAAATTAGTCAAATTGGCCCTCTGATCAACGATTTTGAAGACCAATAGCTTATTTCAATATTACGGAAAGTAATCACTCATGCTCTCTCTCTTTTTTCGGTAGATACAGCAATGGGGTTCTGTCAAACTCTTAGCGTGTAAGATTAAGTGAAGTGAGCTGTCAAGCTACACAAACAAGATGTAATGACACTTTACTTCACGCTCAATCCACCCCACCTAAGTTTACATATTGAGATGTTGACAAAATAGACGTATTTATGGAAGGTGCATATAATTTTGTGCATAACACAACAACCTTACCTAGTATAGTTTGCGGTGGAGAACGGTATTGTCACGTGAAGGACTGCGGTATCTGCGGTCAGTTATTAATATTATCCGCTTGACGAGTTTGTTGACCTCATCTCCTCGTATTGTATAGTTGTTGTCAGAGACTTTGTTCGTATAGGTATAAAGTTCATCGACTGCATTTTCTCGTTCCAGGAATTTGGATGCACTCGACTGTTGACTTTGTAGGTCTCTTTGATTCACCGGCTGACCTACCTAGTATAACTTTTTGAAACTCTCGCTGCGTTTCTTCATTTTTGTGCACGGTATGTGAAAACTCTCTAGGCCTCCGAATCTATCTGCCGTGGCCGGCCAACGAAACCAAACATTTTAAAAAGTACTAGGTATGTCTGTAAAGAAATGACCCCGTGCCATTCTCACATTACAAATATATGAAACCCGTAAACATTGCAAGCATTTGGTCCAAAGTGCTTGTGTTGTGGTGCAAGCGTTGCGTGAAATTCGCTCAAAACAGATAAATGGCTGCAAGAGCAACTTGCGGGTCATTGAGACGCTTGCAGCGACCTTCACGGAGAATGTACACTTAATTGTCTGAAAGTATGTTTGTATGGAGTAAGGTCAGTTCACAATGTAGTCCTGCGAACGGCGAGAAATTGGTAGCTCGTCGTTTGATAAGTACCAGGGAGGCTAATCTCTAAGCCCAAGGTTTAGTTGCTCCTTATTACCCACGGACTTACTTAGTCCCGAACACGAACGAAGAATGAATGACAACACGATTTGACAGTAACTATCAAATCGTGTTGTCAATCATTCTTATGCGGCACGGTTGGCGCAATGGTTGAGCGATCGGCTGCTGCGTCGCGTGTCGTGAGTTCGATTCCCGCACGGAACAAATAATTGTATGACCTATGGACAGTTCTTCCGGGTCTGGCTGTTTGTGTATGTGACTTTGTATGTTTGTAAACGCAACCAATACACGAGAAATTCCTAGTGTGGGGGCAACGTTTTATTAAAACAAAAAAATCTTAGTGTTTATGTGATACGAAGTAAAATACGCCCGCAACTAAGCCCGAAACTACGGGCTTCGTGCTTAGAGAGTAGTCCCCCAGACCCGGATCAACGGCTCGATGTGTTCCAGTCGCGTCACAAAGAGATGTCAGCATATCAGACGGGGCCCGCTAGGGTCAGTGTCTGCAAGTATTGCGGGATTTTTTTAAAGTTACCGCGGCTTTGGAACGCAATGTTAACAAAATTTTGGTCAGGAATAGTTTTACACTCTCCCCCTCTGAGAAAAGGCGGATCTCAAATAATGGAACTATATAGGAGAGCCCGGGGGTGGTTGCTTATAGGAGGTGATGTCTATGAATACGTACTGCCAAAATCGTCGGCAGTACGTTTTTAGTGAACTGCATTCGTGGGTGGATCTTGTTGCCTCAGCCATTTGTGCGATTGCAAAGTATAGCATCCTGGTCGCGCTGTATACTTTTCATCGCGGTAGATAGTATGGGCACGGGCAAGCTAGTCTGTCAGTGAGTATTCGCCTTAATACATCACGGCGAAACACACGACTTTCTAGTCCAAGGTCGGCTCATATTAATCTGCACACACCTATAGTAACAAAGCGGTGGAATGGCGTTTAGCATCGCATCCACTTGCAGACACATCCACTGCGGTCTCCTCTCCTTTTTATTGTGCTTGTAAATACATTTTTTTATCTGTGGTGTGATGTCCTCTCATGATTCGAATTCTCTCTATAACGATCTATGTATTACAGCGACGTGCAACTAGGCCAACAAATAAAGCACAATAATAAGGTACGCCATGACCCGAAAATTCCACAATATAAACAAATCAACTTTACATTATTTCACAGACTGATGGATGCAGGCGCAGAAAAACTATCCAAACTCACACCGACACGATCAGTTGTTGTCGAAGTTTTGGCAATCATGTAATCCCACTCTGCTCCGCTCAGACCGGGAGCCCCGTGTTAGACTTACTTACAAACCCACCCGTGTTCCTTCAAATGCCCTGTTCCAGGACCACGGTAACGCTTTCCAATAATTCCGAAACCCGTGCAGGTCATGATCTACGACCTACCTCACTAAACTCACACCAACACAAGATACAAGTTGTAGTCAAAGATATGACAGCTGCGTTACTAAATACACACGTGACACGAGTTTGCAGTCGAAGATCTACAACAGCTGCGTTACTAAATTCACACGTGCCAGGAGATGTAGATGTGTGTCGTGTTGATCGGAGTTACCAAACGCACAGGTGAGATGTCTGTTTGCGCCACGACTAAGTTGAGTTGGCGTCATTAGGTGTTGGATAGATCCTTACTTGATACCATACCTATCTTATGAGCCTTTGTTGGGCCCGAAATATTCAAAAAAATGAAGATGCTGTTATTTGCGTTATCATCATTTTATTAGGACACTTTTCAGAAGAATCTAATGTTGTTTTTGTTTTAGGTGAAGTGGAACGTGCAAAGCCAAAGAAAAAAAATTACATTTCAGCCTTCACACGCGGACACGTGTGTTTGTTGGTTTGCGCGGATGTGACGCATATTTCTCCAACTATGTGCGTTACATAAGTTATTAATTTTTGTATTCACTCGTTTTAGGACTTCGAACATCCGTAAGAAACGGAACTGTTACAGCATCACTCGGGTGTGTGTCTGTCTGTCTGTTAGACTGTCACAGCCAATTTTCTCCCAATCTGCTAGACCGATTCTGTTGTAATGTGCTGCACTTCTGTTACCCAAACAAAGACGCCTTACATAATAAATCAATTTTGACTTTTGGTAGATGAAATACTTTCGGGACCCTTTGAACGCGAGTCTGACTCGCACTTGCCCAGTTTTCTTGGGACATGTTTGACGCAAATTAACTCTTTTATTTCCTTCCTGTTTGAACATGGACCTGCCTTAAGAATTTTGCTATAACGCCCAGTGCTGCACCCCCAACTATCCGATTCCGACAGCAAAAGCACAGTATAAAAAGTTTAATAGTTACTAGGCCAGCATCCTAAGTTTTGCATAAATTTCAAGGTTTCTTCTTAATGGGAACATTTCTCCGATTCGTTGTTATGAAACAGCCGGCGCCAGATCACGTGCAGCACCACGTTTCGTATGTTTTGATCAATAGTTTATTCAATATTGCGAACTTAGTGCGTGCGTAACACGTGGTGGTAAGACATTGACTGTTTAGGCTTATGAGGAATGTAGAAATGACTGATCATATCAGAAATGTTTGTAAATCTGTTAGTAGGTCATCATAACTCGAGCTATTTAATCAAATATGTTCGCATTTGGGGTCGACTTTCTGTAAAACCAAATGCAGCTAAATATTCTATTCTATTTTTCAACCGACTTCAGAAAAGGAGAAGGTCTCAATTCGTTTTTTTTTTTGGTTTTGTTACCTCATAAGTCCGTACTTAATTAATGAAACGATATTAAGTATATATTTTAATATTATTTAGTATAATATGTATATTAGTTTGTTATTTATGTATTGTATGTAATATTTGAAATTTACTATTTTCATTTTAGCTTTTTAAAACTTTTGCACACAATGTCTACATCTCTTTTTACTCTACTCTCGTTTCGCAGGTATGCTGGAAGAGATTTCTTTAGAAATAAGCATCACCTATGTACCTATTTTTCTGTTTCCTTCTTTTCTTGTTCTTGTTAAATGTGTGTACATAAATGGTAAAATAAATAAATATACTATTTGAAAAAATATTTTTCTTCAAACTTTTGCGTTACTGGTGACTGTCTGACTGACAGACAGCTAGACAACCCACAGCTGAAACTACTGGATGTAGAAGCCTGAAATTAGGCATGTTACTTCCTAACGTTCCTAGCACTGATAGAGGGATTCCCGAAATTCCTACGGGAACAGGAAAATACGGGATAAGCGCGTACGGAGTCGCGGGAAAAAGCTAGTAGGTAATATAATACAAGGAGTTAACCATCGACTCGAAAAGAAGATGAAGAATCCAAAGGTTTTCTATTAAAGATCGCTTATAGCGATACGGTCGTCAAGTGTCACTCTATATAATGTTTACTTCTTCATAAAGAGTATTCTATCTATACTAATACTATAAAGAGGTATCATTTGTTTGTAAGTTTGTATGTAGGGGGTTATCTCAGGAACTACTGATCCGATTTGAAAAAATCTTTCAGTATTAGATAGCCCATGTATCGAGGAAGGATATAGGCTACATATCATCACGCTAAGACTAAAAAGAGCCGAGCATTCATGGAAAATGTGACGCAGACGAAGTTGCGCGGGTCATCTAGTTCTATTATAAAAAGGTCAAAAGTTGCCAAAACGTCTGGAACTGTGCTCCTGTGACGCAGCGTAGTTTGTAGAAGAAGTTGATGATTAAGTTCCAGTTTGGCTGGGACATAGCAGGCTTGAATCACCTGATTGTCTGATAAAAAGATGATTCTGTGCTTCGGAAGGCTCGATAAGCTGGTGGTCCCGGCCGCCAGATGGCGGTCGTTAAACCATGTCAGATGCCTTTGCGGCGGTTTACAAACTCTGACACAAGGGCCCACCGGCCCATTAGACCTTATCACCCACACGACAACAAGAAGAAGTCACAATACCTACATATTTTTTCCTATCCCCACAGCTACAATCAAAGCCCATCAACGTAATAAATAGCTAATAATCAGCTTCGCTTACATAACACGCATTTATAGCCGCTATCGAGTGCAAGGTGAACCGCTTCAAGTGAACACCATGTATATTACATACAGGCACAGAACTTGTTCTCCGACTACTTTTAGTAGGTACTACGATTTAAATCTGTATCAAGGCCCTTTACGACTAAAGCCAGTTTTTAGTAGTTTTAGCAGGTGTATTTTAGTTTTATTTCCGCGAATTTTTGGCTAGTTGATTTTTATGTCCTACGTTATTGAAAAATGTAATTGAAATTTCACTGTGGGACTTTTTTGACTGTTCTAACCTAACTAATATACGTGCGAAAATGATCTAGTTGGTTTGTTTCGTTTTCACATCTTAATCGACAAACCGATTTTGATGAATTTTGGTACACAGATAGAGAACGGGAGGAAAAAGCTAGTTTCATATATTATTCAAGTAGGTAAGTAAGCTTCTTTAAAACCTGACCTTGTACGGATCGGACTCGAACACGAAGGGTTCCGTACCATAAACCTTGATTTTTATTATTATAGTGGCAATAGAAATGCACAATCTGCGAAAAATTTTAACTGTCTACCTAGTTCTTGAGATACAGCCTTCTGAAAGACAGGCGGACGGACGAACGGACAGCGGCGACTCAGTAATAGGGTTCCGTTCGTTACCCTTTGGTTACGGAACCCTAAAAAGAAACGTAATTTTGATCACTATCAGAGATTTCATGTACTTATCTATAATTCTAGATCGTCTTTGCGTACCTACAGGGATATTTCAAGAAGAAGCTGTTGTTGAAATCACGAAACAAAAAAAAAATACAACCGAATTGAGAACCTCCTCCTTAATGGGAAGTCGGTTAAAAATTACTCTAGCTTACACAATTTTAGCATCGGATATTAACAACGATTATGTGGCGTACTTACAGGATAGCAGTAATATACTAAGGTATTGATAAAACGGTACGTACCGTTTTACTGAATAATAAAGCTGCTTTAGGAAATTGTGCCATCTGAATCTTAATTCACCAGAATCAAGGACCTGCATAAGCAGTTCAGATACTATCCCTGAATCATCATCTTCCTGCCCTTATCCCATGTTACTTGGGTTCGGCGCAACACGTTTTTTTCTTCTAGTCTGCCCTATCAGCCGTCAAACTGTCACTAACTCCCTTTTCTTTCATATCGCTTCTCACGCAATCCATCCATCTTTTCTTTGGCCTTCCTCTCCCTCTCCATCCATCTACATTTATGTTCTTTACTCTTTCAGTTAAATGCGTTTCCTCCCTCTTCTTCACATGACCATACCAAGACAAGCGATTCCCTTTTAACTTATCCCTGAATGTATTTATTAATATTATAAAACCAAAGAACGCGATATCTTAGGAGCTACTGGTTCGAATTAAACGATCCTTCTAATATTGGATAGCCTATTTATCGAGGAAGGCTATAGGCTATAATTCAGAGGTACTATCACGCTACGACCAATAAGAGCGGAGCAATAATGTAAAATATGACGCAGACGAAATTGTGCGGTTCAGCTCGCATCAAGACATGTTTAAAAGATATAAATATTGTCACATTAATTTCAAGTCGATGGGCTGCTCTAAACTTACTAGTCATATTATGACAGAAAATTGCTAAGTTTCAGAAATGTTTACAATTTTTTAAAATAATAGGTAAGTATAACAGATGCAGCCCATAAATAGTAAAATCGAAAAATATAAGCGCGTGTTTATTTAAGCGCCTATGAGATTGTTAGTAGCAAAGTTTCACACTGTCATAACACAATTTATTTTAAAGAGACAATTTACTTAAATTAAATATCACGAGTCTGTCTAGCCACGTCGTGCTATGAACTTTGAAATAGGAGCTTCTCGGATGCTCCTAATTATTGCATACTTTAGCGATGGATGACTCATCCAACTTATATTTAATATGATTTTATATATAAATGTTACTGAACTTTACAACTCAGTAAATCTAAATCTTAAAAGGCAAGAACTTATTAGTAGGCGTAGGAATAATTTATTATTATCTATACTAATATTATAAAGCAGAAGAATTTGTTTGTTTGGTTGAACGCGCTAATCTCAGGAACTACTGCTCCGATTTGAAATTCGTTCAGTGGATAGCCCATTTATTGAGGAAGGTTATAGGCTAAATATCATCACGCTAAGACAAATAGGAGCGGAGCAATAATGGAAAATGTGACGCAGACGAAGTTGCGCGGGTCAGCTAGTTACAATATATACCTACAGGTTTGTGCGGAACCCTCGGTACGCGAGTCCGACTCGCACTTGGCCTGATTTTTTTTCTTTGTTACAGCTTAGCAGAAGTCGTTGCTGTTCGAAAGCCGTTTGTATAATAGCTATGCTTTGTACCACATAGTGCTATGCTGCTAGATTGTAAACTTGGAATAAAGCATTATTAGGTATATTATACTTAGCTTAGCTTTCTTACTGTCAATCCATACGAAAATGATGAAATGACAGTTCATTTAAAGCTCACTCCGCTGAGGTTTGCACGTCAACGTCACACGTTGACACAGTAGACCGACTTTTAACCATTACGAAGTGGAAACTTAGGCGAAATGAACGACTACTGAGCTGTCAAACCGTAAAAATAAGCTGTAATGACAGCTAACTTGTCGTTCACTCCACCTGAGGTTGCCTGTCGTTTAGGGTGCCTGTCCATTGACGCGGAGCGGACAAAGGAAGAAAATTAACCAATCATGATAGTCAAAATGTCAGTGAATCCTCCGCTGTAATGGACAGACACCCTTTTTTTTTTTAAAGGATTGGAAATCATCACTTAACTCCTCCCGCTCTGGGTAAAGCAGGAGGGAGTGTCGGACTCCTACTGACTAAAACCTATCCGTGTTCCTCCTTTGCGTTCCAGGGCCACGGTGACTCTTTCGAACAAATTCCGCAACATGGACAGACACTCTTAGAGTAAAAGGTATTTTGACACCGACTTCCGAAATTAAAGTTATTTTTAACTTTGTAGTGTTTTTTTTTGTTGTATTTTTTTGTAAAAAGTTTTTTATTTTTCTCTTTTTAGTGGTACCCCACACATAACAACACCACTGCAAAATCGCAGAAAAGCAAAATACGCAATTTCGATTACTTGGATGACATAAAACTATAATCCAAGTAGACGAATTCCAGCTATTTCGATTTAAAATCCAAAGTTCGTAACCGATTTTCATAAATTTTAAATGGTCTTCAATCTGCAAGTATATATCTTTCAGATAAAACAAGAACTTTTCAAATCGGTTCATAATTGTCGGAGTTATGAGGTAACAAACATAAAAAAAACATACAACCGAATTGATAACCTCCTCCTTTTTGGGAAGTCGGTTAATAAGGTGAGATGTCGACAGAATACATCGGCTGAAAGCAGATATATAAATAAGAAGGCCAATTTTACTAATTTTTAGGCAACGTTCGCATTCGCATCGCAGTGGCAAACCGTCAAAAAAGCTTCAATTTCCATGCATTTTTGAGAGCTGCATAAAAGTTAGTAAAACATGGCCTGATTTTTCAATGGTCATAATTATAACGTTTATTGGAAGAATAAATACGTCATATTGACACATTTTCCATACAAAAGCTGTCAGACGGCCATGTTTTTTTCTCAGGTAAAAGTAATTGGACTATTGAAAAAACCGGCCAAGTGCGAGTCGTACTCGCGCACTGAGGGTTCCGTAAGCAGAAGTTGCGATTTACGATTTATGACGTATTAAAAAAAACTACTTACTAGATCTCGTTTAAACCAATTTTCGCTGGTAGTTTACATGGTAAAATAAATCATATATTTTTTTTAGATTTATCATTCTCTTATTTTAGAAGTTACGGGGGGGGGACACATTGTACCACTTTGGAAGTGTCTCTCTCGCAAACTGTTCGGTTTAGAAAAAAATCGTATTAGAAACCTCAATATCATTTTTGAAAACCTATCCATAAATACCCCACACGTATGGGTTCGACGAAAAAAATTTTTTTGAGTTTCAGTTCTAAGTATGGGGACCCCCAAAATTTATTGCGTTTTTTCTATTTTTGTGTGAAAATCTTAATGCGGTTCACAGAATACATCTACTTACCAAGTTTCAACTGCATAGCTCTTATAGTTTCGGAGAAAAAAGGCTGTGACATACGGACGGACAGACAGACAGACAGACATGACGAATCTATAAGGGTTTCGTTTTTGCCATTTGGCTACGGAACCCTAAAAATCAAGCCTTAGCCGTCAGAACAATACAATTAATTTATAAAAAAAAGACTATTGTTCTTATTCATTTTATTAGACGACCCTGACCAAGTTTTGCCTACATTATGAAGAATATTATAATGATAGATCAGGTTAATGTCAGGGGTCTAATGGCGTACCTAATTACATAATTATGTTGAGAATATAAAGTGTTGTGCACAAACTCGCAAGGATGCACGTGCCATTTTTTGCTACTTCTGGTTTTTACCCGACTGCGCCAGAAGGAGGATTATTTTTTCCGAGAGTACGTATGTAGGTATGCATGTGTAACGATAACTTGATAGCTTGAGAGGTGTCGTTAGATTTGTCTTGATTGTGAGAGTGACACAGGGTATTTAAAAATTAAAATGGGCGTTTCTTTCGCCATAATCACGTTCAATTTTTTTTCCCCTCGAAGCCTATCAAGTGGGGTATCAAAATAAAGGTCGAAGAAGACAGGTATAGTCTACCAAAAATGTAACTCACTAATAAGTAAGAAAAAAAAATTACTTGGTCTCAAACACAGTCTGCTGCAGTTGGTGGCATCAAATCTGTGATAGAACTGCATTTTGTATGCATAATTTACGTCTATCTGCTTTAATTACATTGGTTGACTTTTTGTTAGCGCCCTGTAAGCAGTGACTTCCAATTTGGTGCATAATATTTTGAACTAGGTACTTACAAGAATCTCAAGGTCCTAAAATAAGTAGTGTTAACCCTGAAATTGTATTTTACATGTCTATCTACAGGGTAGTCCAGGCCAGATGGATATAAAATTTTTTTTAGGTAGTCGGCTTAGGGACCTATTTGTATCCGCCAGAAGAAAAATCGCTAGTCACCCGCTTACAAGATATGATTTTTTTTTTAATTTAAGAAATATCACCACTTTTAATGTTTTCATGATTTTTTATTTACTTTTAAAATGAAAAAAAATATTATTTTTTTTATTTTAGGTGCTTACTTAGACATTGCACTCTCTCAGAAAAGAAAATTCAGACTGATCTGCAGTGCATTTAATTTCATATCAATGGAAGAATAATTACTTTCCTTGAAATCGAAAGATTTTTCGTAAACTCCAATTATTTTTTTTTCAATTGATTTTTTTCCTGGCGGATACAATAGGTCCCTAAGCCGACAACCTAAAATAGTTATTTATGATACAAGAGCGTTAAGTTGGTCTTTACAAACGAGTAGACAAATGTAAGCCCGAGACGAAGTCGAGGGTTTACCATAGTCACGAGTTTGTAAAGACCAATATCCGCTCGTGTGTCATACAACGTTTTTCGACACATTATTTAGATAGATACCTAATTAAACAAACTTTTTCATTATCTATTAAAAATTATTGTTAATAATTAAATAGCGTTCTCGCGATTTTGGCGGCAAGAGACCATTTTCTGCAATTGGCGCCTCATTCAAGATGTCAGGTGGAGTAGATTCCAATAAATTCCATATTTATATCTGATTCCTCGCTTGAACACATATTCTAATTAATATTATAATTAAAAATCGCGACTATCTTTGACGTTTCTAATTGAAAATGGCGCGTATTTGCAAATGGGGAGTGTGTGTTTGGAATAGTGTGCGTTTTTTAAAATAAGAACGCGCTTCCGTTTGCGTCTGCGTGAAACATTTTAGTAGAATTATATATGTTGTAAATTGTATTTTATATTTTACCAATCGGATTTTTTTGACAAAGTCATTTATTTAATAAGTTACACTTTTTAAATTGTCTCCTCGAGCCTTTATATTGATACCCCACTCGATAGGTTAAAAAAGCTGAAGTTATTAAAATGGCACCGAAGCTCAGATATTTTAATTTTTAAATACCTATCCAGTATCATTCTCACTATTTAGACATTTTTTTCTGTTTCGTGATTTAGACGAATCTTACGACACCTTTCAAGCTAAAATCTATGAAGCCACAGGGTTAACGGCTACAGTGTGCCAAAGAAATATGACATCATACATAAAAACACTCGAAAAAAACATAAGTGTAACAGTCGGGTAATTAGAACTACATTATTGTCTCATTTTTTCTTCAATATTAAAGTGCGACAAACCTTCTGAGCAAAAAGTTTTTCAAAAAAAAAAAACGCGTATGGAACGGACGCAGACGGAAGCATTTTTGGCTGACGAATTGAATTCTTATAATCATATTGTTTATGGACATTAAAAAAATACCGTAAAGAATACGCACGGCGCCATACATCGGAGCGTGCGGTAAAGTAGGTACTTAGGTGAGAGTACCTACTTTACCGCACGCTCCATTGTATGGTCCGTAATTTTGAACTTTCGAACAATGTATACAGGCTTCGTAAATGCATTTTATGAGCAAATGTGTCGAAAAAAAAATTATATCCATCTGGCCTGGACCACCCTGTATGTAATTCAGTTTTACTAAATACACTTAAGAGCATTTACTCAGGAAGGATTGGGTATGTCACCGGAAAATGGCAGTCTCCGTAAGATTGTAATAAATCTTGATTAGATTATAATTTCTCGATAATAAGAAATAGGTAGGTACCTGTTATGAAAAAATTGTTTTGTATATGTATAAAATAGTTTACAATTTCACGCGATATTTTACAATCTTTTGCAATTTTCCGGTAACAGGTATAAAATATCGCTAATGCATCCGTACCTAGCAGGGGTGGGTTGCTCTATCAGTTTTTTTTTCTACTTGGTATGTCTGGGTCGACTTCCAGTCTACCCAAATGAAACTGAGAACCAATATTTTATACGTAACGACTGCAGTTCAGATAGACCTCCTCAATAGAGTTAACAGAAATCGAGTTCTACAGAAATCATAAAAATCTTTTAATAAAACAATAACTCACTCGTTAACAGTTGTGTCCTCTCACTTACCTAACAAACACAATTATCTCCACGTTATCTGCGTCCTCTGTTCAATAAAACACAAGACAATGTAGTTATCTACAGTTCACTACTCTGTTGAGTGTGTGTCTAGATTGAATAGTGGTGTGTTGAGCTTGAGTTATAATTTCAGTAAAACAAGGATTCAAAACAGACTTTAGCCAGCATTCTTGTTTATTTGCACAAAGAAAAGATTAGCGATTATTATTTAATTTTGGAACACTTGCTACCTATTGGTGAAACAAATTTTAGTTTTTTTTTCAATAGGTGAAGTTCGTGAAATCAAAGTGACAAGGAACATTATTGCTAAACTTAATGTAGATTACCCAACTAGCAAAAAGTGTTTTTTTATACTATCCTAGAACCATCATTTATCGAGAACTATATATGAGACTTATATCCATATTTAAGTCGCGGAAAGGGCACACTTTATAAGTCTACTTTTACTTATAACATATTTATATTAGACCGCTGAAATGCCATATACGCCTGTTCCTGTAATTGAATTACGTCAATGCAATTACTCCTGTACATCTCAATATAAGTAAGTTATAGTAAAAAATTTGGTTAATACGCGCTTAAAATTGCCTCTATAAGCTCATATATTGTGAACAGTCGAAGTGAGTGGATCGGACATTGTTGTTCTGTAAAAAATGTTTTTAATATGTTGAGGGTAAGTAAGTATTTATACTTATGAATCAGAATTTATTAATGCCAACCATAGTAGAAAAACAAAATGTTATTGTTGTCAAATTGTTAGTCTTATAGCTTATTCGTAGGGGAACATGAATTTTCTGTGAAATCTATAATGGTTTTGATAACAGTTTTAAAGCGCCTCTTGAAATTTGCTTATTTACATTTTAGTATTAATTAATCTATCTATATACTTATAATAAATCTGTAGAGAGGTCAATTCTGTACATGAAATATATTCCAAAATAACTATCAGGGAGTGATTAGGGATCGATACTGATGCCAAAAATGAAATCAGTAAAAATTTTGTGTGTCTGTCTGTCTGTCTGTCTGTCTGTATAACCGTTATAGAAACAAAAACTACTCGACGGATTTTAACGAAACTTGGTACAATTATTTTTCATACTCCTGAGCTGGTTATAGTATGCTTTTCATCACGCTACAATCAATAGGAGCAGAGCAGTGAAGGGAAATGTTGGGAAAACGGGAGAAGTTACTCCATTTTTTAAGCTTCTGTCGCGTGTGCAACCTTAATGGTTTAAGTTACACAGAAATCATGTATGACGGATATGTTCACCTTAAAATTATATAAAAAATATCCCACGACAGTACAAGTATATGTCTACGAGTATCTTTTATGATTGACTCACAATAACACGTGTAACTCCAGATAGCTTAGCAGTTCGAAGCTTTCTGATTATATTTGTCTACTCTTATTTATAACACTCTCAGTCATCCCTAATTAAAAAAGTTAACATTATTAACTATTCCATAAAAAAGAATCATAAAAATCGGTATAGAAACACCAAAGTTATACATGTCATGCAATACGCTATTAATAAGCCATCGCGCGTGAATACTGAATCATGCTGGATTATTTTTGTTCAAGGTCGCGAACGCACAGGCGGCTTGCTTGGCGCCTAGAGGCAGGCGATGCGTTGCAATATCAGAACTTCACGCGAACGAAGTCGCGGTCAGAAGCTAGTATTAAACTAATATTATGAAGGCAGCTGACATTTTCTTAGTAAGCATTTCCAAGTGTGATACAGTGCTAAAATAAGTATTTTTAGCATTTCGAACTGTGACATAGTACCAATATAAGTATATTGGTTTTATATTGGGTTATCTCAAAACCGAAGAAAATTCGCCATTGTTAACGATTAGGGTTCCACAATGCCCAGATGAAAATCGAAAACTACACATTATTTTACCGAACTCTGTTATTGATTGAATAATTATTAAAAAATAAATGTAAAATTTCAAAAACTTAGTTTTATTTATTTAAACCTTTAGGTATAAAGTATGTAGTAATGACACCAAATATAAATTTGTATTGAACAACACAGTTAATAGAATAACGCAGTTCTAAATTTTTGTTATAATCTGTAAGTTCTTCCTGATTTTCACTTTCAATATCGCTCAAAGATTTGGTACATTCGTAGTCCGAACCTCTTCCATCTTAAATAGTACTATAATTATCTTGTCCGGAACCCTCGCTACAATTTGCGATACGAAGACCGTATCGCGAATTGCTAATACTTATATTGGCCACAAAATATTAGCTTATATGAGGCTATAAGTAAAAATAACAAGAGTAATTGCTTCTCAGTGCACATCTTCTTGGTACATGCTCCTACAGGAGTATTAAGATTTAAATGGCCCGCAGATGTTATCTTATAGGCGCATATAAGTCTGACTTACCGGAGTTATTACTCTTGAGTGTAATTACTCTTATTTCATGCTTTTATAGGAGTCTTGATCCTATATATGTCAGGAAATATGATCCTATATGCGGATATAAGTACAAATTATAGGATACAACGTACTTGAGTAAAACAGCATGAATTTATGCTGTTAAAAGCGTAGTAGCAACCACCAGAACCTTCATCGGAGCTTTATAAGTCCACGTGGCATTATAAAATCGCATTCCAGGATTATTTTGCTAGTTGGGGAATCATCATCTGCCTAGCCTATTCCCAACTATATTGGGGGTCGGTTTCCTTTCATATCAGGTTCACCTACTAGTATTTATGGTTATACTTTTATGGATGAAAATAATTATTTATGCCTAATATAAATTAGTAACACTGTTAATGAATCTGTTGGAGATAAAGGTAGCATTAACCGTTATGTAGGTACCTACTTACCTATGAAAGAATTATCTAGTTGGAAAATTAAAACTTAACTATAAAAATATATTCGGCAAACTACTACGATCATATTTTTTAAGGCTTAAACTTTAAAACGTAGGTGTAGGTGCTGAGATGGCTACCCGTTAACTGTTGCGTCAAAAATACGCATGTCTACCAGTTAAACATTCGAATTTTTAATTGGCTAAGATACTTCTTAAGGCACGCTACTAAAATGAAAGTACGTAACATTCAAATTGCTAATCAATTACCTAATACCCACAGAGCCCCAGAAATTATACTGGCTGGTTGGACTCACCTCAGTTTACGGCATGTGACGAAGCGACGAGAATCTCAGTGCGTGTCGCGAGTTCTACTTTCAAAATAATCGCGCGAAAATGTACAATTAAAAAAAAAGTGGTTTACCATAGACTAACATTTAAATGTTTACATATTATTAGATTTTGATTTATTAAATTATGTTGTGAGCAAAACGTGAAGTGACGTTAATTAAAGTTTAAAGTGTATTTTATTGGATTGTTATCAATGTTTCTCGCGCGATTTCGACAAAATAGGTAAGAGTGTAACAATATTGCCCTAATAAAGCCAGTATGAAATGACCGCCCTTAGGGCGACCCACTGACCGAAAATCCGAATAGTTTTATATATCAACTAGCTTTTGCCCGCGAATTCTTACGCGTATATCCCGTTTTTTCCCGTTCCCGTTAGGTATTTCGGGAAGTTCTCTCTTAGTGCTGCCCGACAGCTTCCTACGACTAGTAGTTTCGGCTGTGCGTTGTCGGTCTGTCACTCAGTAACGGAAGAATTTTATATATTAGGATTGCCGTGTGGGGGACTGAATTCTCAAATGTAAATCTAAATAAATCTATCATCGCTAATAGGTAGGTACTGTCATAAGGGAATGAGGAAGCGTGAGGAATCAAAGAGGGACGGAGGTTTAAAATAATTACCTATATTGGCAACGTCCGCCCGAATTCACATCGATACAAGGAGTCTCATCAAAACAATTAAATTCTTTATCCTTCAAATTTAAAAGCTATGCTATACTTTTTATCTGACCACTCCAAAGCTTTACAAATGGCCAATGCCAATTCTCATAAAGCCTTGAAACACACAATTATCTTAAGCCCAGGACACAACCGTCACAGTACTTACCTACCGCTACCTACCTACCTATGAAGTCTTTTATGAAAGACGTCATTCAAAGTTTAATAGGGAATATGCATGCGATTTTTTCTTTTGCAAAATAAAATACTTATTAGCTCTAGTAAACAATCATGAAATAATTTTTAAATACCTTCATCACTTATGAAGTTATAAAGCTTCAAAGACCACAGTTAGAAAGAGAAGTCCGATACGAACTGTGACGTCAAATTACATGACGACTATACAGCTGCCATAGAAAACAACGTTTTCGCGAGAGGGACAGCTATATTTGTTAAAAATAATTGTATCTCGTTCGTTTTTCAAGCAAATTAGATTCTTATTTCGCTGTTAGTATTATATTTTCGAATACTTTTAGATAAACTGTTTAGAACATAAATACTTTTTTCATGCATGTTCCCTATTCCAAGTCAGTGAAGTTCATTAGCATCCCCTAATCTTATTTTTATGTATGCGAAAGTGAGTCTGTTTGTTACGATTTCACTCCTAAATCGATGAACCGATTGCGATGAATTTTGGTAGGTACAAAGATAGGTAGAATTTTAAGCGAATATTAACGCGAGTGAAAACGAGATCAATAGCTAGCGATATTTGCAAAACTCAGCGAAATGTTAGCAAAGATCGAGAGTAGGCCAGAGACTAGATTATGATGCTAATTATCATATTGTCTCAATTTCTAAATACCTACCTACATAACATAATTATTCAAGATCGTGCACCTACCGCCACGTTTACTAATAATTTGATAATTTATACATTGGTAGGGTACCTTGACCTACCATTACCTACTAACATAGTTAACCTTTTTTTTAAGGGTGAGAAATCATCCTGCCGGAGTCGCGGGACTATTCGAAAGAGATACCGTGGCTCCGGAACACAAAGGGCAATGAAGGAACATGGATGGGTTTTAGTCAGTAGAATTCTGACACTCCCTCTCGCTCCGCCCAGAGCGGGAGAAGTCATTGGATGATTTCCCATACACATAATACCATATACATAGCCTTAATTTTCATACATTTTTGACAGTTTAACAATTTGAGATGCGAATGCGATGCGAATATGAAAATTAGTAGAATAGGCACACTGGTTATCTAATATTAATTTGTTTTATTTCTTTCTAACTTAATTGGTTGGTACCTAAATACTTTTACTTTCTTATGCCTAAACCTCATTAAAAATTAAAATGACATAATAACGTTAATGTATACCAATACACATAATTGTGTAGTTATATGTACTTTTTTGAGGCTTGAGAGAGGACTGATTAATTAACATGCAAAGAAACGTCGGTTTTTCGAAGTTGTGAAAACTGAGCAAAGTAGCGGTGGGCTACCAGTGTATTATGAATGCCCAAATATCCGGTTTCGTCATAATAATTTGCTATTGAGTCGTATCAAACTCAAACGCCAGATGACAATAGTTTAAATTTCATGGACTTTACACTTAATTTGTTTTTATCTACATTTTAGTAATTACACTGACCATTATTTTCAGTCGTCTTACCTTAATTATGCTTTTGAAGTCTGTTTTATATCCTAGGGCATAGGGCATACACACACTTGCGACTAAACGGCCTAAGAGTGACGACTAATCGCAACAAAATGCTGCGCTGAGCTGCTGATGATTGACACGTCGCGCGTCGTCGCTTTGAGATTTTTAAACAAAATACTGCACAGGCAGAAAGACATCTGTAAGGAATTACGATTCTCAGAAATCCGAAAAAGCATAATAAGATAGGCGCCTGATTTAAAGCATAATATATGTGCAATAACGGTAATTGACTCACATACAGTTATTGACTTTCTTAGTATCAAAAATAGAAATAAAGAATACCTAAAAACTGTCCTGAATCAACTTCTACCGTGATTCTTTACTTTTGATATTAATGAAAAATAGTCAATCCTAACATATAAAACTCTTCCGTTACTGATTGCTTGCGTGACTGACGGACACTGCACAGCCGCAACCCAGCGCAGGGCACGCGGCCAATAGTGGCGATAAGTCCCCTCTTTGAGGAGTGGCTAGAGAGGCGCCACGGCGTCCTCACCTCCGCCTGACGCAGGTCCTCACCGGATATGGATGTTTCGGGAGGTTCCTGCACCGAATCGGGCGGGAGGAAACGCCCGGGTGTCACCACTGCGGGGATCGTCCGGAGGACACGGTGGAGCACACTGCGAACACTGCGAAGCAGTCATGCTAGCGAAGGAGGTGGCGGAGAGGGAGAGGAGACCCTCTCATCCCGGCCGCCGTGGTAGACGCCGCGGGCGTCGGGGGCCACTACCTGGTGACCTCCGGCCACTGTAGGCGCGGGCCTGTGGACGGCGAGCTATGGGTGGCTCGCCGTCCGTCCGTCTAGTGACGACAGGCCGTGTCGACGGCGCGTTAGTGTTCCACGCGCGCCTCAAAGAGAGTCAGCACACAGAGGAGCCCGAAAGGGCCGACGCCTGCCGGAGTCGCGGGATTATTCGCAAGAGACCAAGAGACACCGTGGCTCCGGAAGTCCGGAACACGAAAGGGCAATGAAGGAGCATGGATGGGTTTTAGTCAGTAGAAGTCTGACACTCCCTCCCGCTACACCCAGAGCGGGAGGAGTCATTGGATGATTTCCCATCCCTAAAAAAAAAAAAGACACTGCACAGCCGAAACTATAGATAAAATAATAATAAATAAGAGCATTTTCCGAAATTCTTACGGGAACGATGCATGTTTAACGTTAACTTGAAAATTATTGCATTTTTTTTTTGGAGCCACGTAGGTCACGTCAATCGCATATTATGTAAGTTTGTAGTAATTTTTTTTGTACCTTTTTTTTATCTCTTTGGCCGATAGGTCATTTTTTTAAATCTTTGTAAAACTTGACTTCTGATTGCAAGTTAAATTATCATTTTAATCTCCATTGTTCTATAGCTACGCAAAGATTATTTATTTATTTAAACTTTATGTACAACAGTGTTACATGGGCGGACTTAATGCAACAATGCATGGATTATGGCGTTATCCTTTGACCTGTCCTTTGTATAAGCGTCTCGGTGTTTGGTATTCTCCTTCAAACCAGCACAATTAGAAACTCCATTGTTATCCAAGATCATTTATCATCTGCCTAGCCTTTCCCAACTATATAGGGATCGGCTTCCAGTCAATCCAGATTCAGTAGTTTCCATTTTACGTGGAGCGGCTGCCTACCAGACCTCCAAAACCACCAACTGAGTAACACCGCAGTTCTTGACACGACTGGAGTCAGATTTAATGGCTTCTGACAATCCGTTACGAATGTCAAAGATCTTAACGTGCTTTCCAAGGCACGGGGAAAACTCGGTGGGTGTATTAAGATGGTCACCCATCACACAGACCAACCTTGGCAAGCGTTGCTTTACCTTGAAGATTGACCCATGTGGCTATTATTCTTTAGCCACGAGCTCCTTCTGTAATCAAAGATACAATAGGTAATTTAATTTTTGTAGTTTTCTCCCACTATATCCAATTTCAAACTCGACGTCTCATCGTAACTCTTTTACCCAAAATGTAGATAAACACATAGGTACAATTATCTTTTAGTTTAACTTTCGTAAGAAATATGTAGTGTTGAAATCATTTTAAAAGACTAACCGGTAGTTGAGAGGCGTGCTAGACGAACAGTTATGTAATAATAAGGTTAACCAAAGTAACACGCTCTTGAGTTAGTTACCGACCACCCTCTTGACATACTTAAAACCACATACATCTTTTTTAACCGACAAATGAGTTTTCATTAGTGAACCTTCATAGTTGATTCTTTGGCCGAAGAAAAGCCCAGCCCTCTGGTCACGTGAACCGTCGACAAGTTGTTTGCTGATGTCCCAAAAGACTCTATGTGCACTCGGACCCCATGGGCCTAGTGTTTCAACGCCAAAAGGCTCAAATATATAACTCCCAATTAGGTTATTATATTTGCGCCTTTTGAGGTTTTCCGCACCTGCAGCAGCCGCCCCAGCACAGCCCGCCGTGCTAAGAAGATGGGATGGCGCAAGGGTGTCCAAAGAATCAGCATTGCCATTCAACGTATTGCCACGTTGAATGGCAATGCTGCCAGTGTTCTGGGCACTTTTGCCGTTGACAGCGATGTGGATTATTTTTTTGATGCCCAATGATTTATTTTGTTTTTATACGCGTTTGTACATAATGTAGATACCTTCATAGTTCAAAAATAATTTAAGGAAAGTGTTTTTTTTTTAACTTTGCGTTAAGTTAGTCTAATGACTAACTACCTGCTCATCATTTTGAACATACTGTTGCAGGCACGTAAATAACAGATTATATAGTTGAATACATCAAATTAAAAAGTATCTACCAATATCGATAACTTGTGACTTGTATTGTAATAACTTTAAACTCGTTGCCAAAAAACATGGCGGGTAGATCAATGTATGTTGTTACTTAGGTACTTAAATATGAAAGGAAGCCTAAAACTTAATAATACATTTTAAACATAAGTTAGATATAGTAAGATATACAGTACTAGAAAGGTTTAGGTAGGTAAAGAATCACACTTTTAACACAAACACATATGAAACAAATAAACTACTGCTTTAACGAATGGTTCAACTGATTGACTAATAGTTATTGTTGTATTTACATTGGTTTCAGCTGCATCTATACTAATATTATAAAGCAGAAGAGTTTGTTTGTTTGGTTGAACGCAATGATATATAATACGTCATTGGTTGAACGCGCTAATCTCAGGAACTAATGGTCCGATTTGAAAAATTCTTTCAGGGTTAAGTAGACAGCCCATTTATCGAGGAAGGTTATAGGCTTAGAATAATAACGCATAGAAGCCGCGTCTCGAACAAAACCCGAGCAAAATCGTGTGTCCACTTCATTTTCTTTGTGTGCGTGAGCCGAATGTGTCTACGTTCCTCTAACGCACACAGATATAGCTTTCAGTGATACCATTACTAAGCCGTTACCCACAAAATATGGGAAGACGCATTACTATTTTGCTATCAAGGCAAGTATTTTATGTTGTTGGGAACTGGAAAAGATAAACATGATTTTTTATGTAATATGACATATTTTTTCGGAAGGTATAATTCAATTTATTTCAAAATAAAAGGATATAAATCGCATAAAGAATGAGATATTGTTCAATGCGTTTAGAATGCTTGATGGGTTATAATTATAAACAATGTTAAAACATCGGGTTTGATATGAATTAACAGTAAGTATTGTACTTTAAAATTACAAAAATGAAAAACATGAATGAAAGCAATGTGGGTATTTTTTCCTCACAAATAGCAACACTGTGTTATGACAAGTTAGGTTATTAGAATTTGGTTTTATTTATCGATTTACGTAAAAATAGTGCATAGAATGTGAGTACTTATTTGTGAATTAATGTTGTTTTATCACATTTTTTTGTTTTCCTGATGTGCTATAACATCCTTTCACGCAACAAACTGTCTTTTTCAATTATTTACTCGCGAGCTGTGTTCGACGGAACGTGACATTGAGTACTGACGGCCTGACGGCTAAGTTTGACGGATTAGGCTAAGTTTTAGTTGCCTCACTTTTTGCACTCGTACTAGGTTTCTATGCGTTATTATTCTAAGGTTATAGGCTATATATCATCACGCTTAGACAAATAGGAGCGGAGCAGTAATGGAAAATGTGACGCAGACGAAGTTGCGCGGGTCAGCTAGTTATATTATAAAACCGATTAAAAAAAAAAAAAAAATACACATCAACCTTTGAGTCTAGACAGATACTTTATTCAATAACTAGACAGTTGATAAAATACCGAATTGAAAGCCATGAAAGCAAATAAAAGCTTCGCTGTTTAAAACAGTTCCTTGGAAAATCGCAGACTTATCGTTTAGTCGCACGTGTATAGTTCGTTAGCTAATCTCGCCAACCGCTGAACCTTATCAGCAGTTATCAACAACACTGTTAAACAGTGTAATCAAATTTTGTTTAGTAGCAACAGAGACCACGGAGCATCAACATGTAAGTTTTTAAAATTCTTATTTGATAAGAAACTTTTATTTGACCGCTTTATCATTAAATTCAATGTACTCTGGTCGATATCATTGAGATTCTGTTTCTTTTAATTTATTGTGTTAGATATGTTATGAAAGAATCAGTTCATATTGTCATATACCTACCTATATTTCTTATGATTTTTTTAATGTGTTTGGTAAATGAATAATAATAGAATAGTCTTTAATATGTACACCATGTTAGTTATAGAAAATCTAGATCAGGAACATTACATAGGGTGATATAATGGGCGGCCTTATTGCTAAAACTTCATAGCTACCTTCACATACCAGTCCTTTCTCATTAAGTCATAACACTTTACATACATAAATGCCATAATTGTTGGAAGTCTTATCCTTGCTGGGTTTTCGTCTCCAGAACTTCAAATCAAATTGACGGCATGGTTGACGCAGTGGTTGAGCGATCGGCTGCTGCGTCGCGTGTCGTGGGTTTGATTCTCGCACAGAACAAATATATTTTGTATGGCCTACAGATAGTTGTTCCGGGTCTGGCTGTTTGTGTATGCGACTTTGTATGTTTGTAAACGCACCCACGATACAGGAGAAATAGAGTCCTAGGGCCAACGTTTAAAAAAAAAAAATATATATATTCTTTGGCACAAGTCGAAAAGCCATGATAATTTGTTCCAAAAATATGTACCAAAGACGAATACAAACTCACTTTGACACAACCTGTCTGCTTCTTACCTTATCTATCACTATTCTGTGACATACAAGTTGACATTAGGGTCTCAGGGGAGACTCTGCAGACGAAAACCCCGAACCGACCTTACCTGTACCTGACAACTATTACCTATTGAACCCAACCTTTGTTGTGGTCAGATCCCATATGGTTGGCTAAAAAACCTAAAAGTCGTAGGTACTGTTTATTAACGAGATAGAAAGATAGTTTCAATACTATACCTATTCTGCCATAGAATTTTCACCAACTGGTAGGAATAGTTTATCTAATTTAAAGTACAGTCAACAGTACATCAAGTTACCATAAACTGTCTTTCCTCATTCGATTTTTTACTCAACTTTCATCATGTTAAGGTTTAAAAATATTTGGAGAAATTTTACAGTTTGATATAACTTGATGTGCTGTTGACTGTACTTACCTAATTTATTTATCGTAATGTAAGCATTAGGTACTCAGAAGCTACATAAATAAAAAATAAATTTTAATTTTTAAATGCATTATATGAATAGATTTTCTTAGATATATTAATTATTATGTGTGACCCTGACTGGACCAAAACTTGTTCAGATTTGAGACAGAACTGCTACAGATAAGAAATCTTGCATTTGTTTCATGAAGGGGAATTCTTCAAATATATGTAGTGTAGTATTTTAATAAATTATATATGTTTCAATATATGTAATTTAATATAATTTTCTACATAAGTATATAAGACGTGATAACAACGTAAATAATTAAAATAATCACACATTTGTTAAGTAGATGAATATATTACGTTCGAATACAAGTTACATCATAATTCATAGACATTAAAATTAAAATTAAATATTTAGAATAAATAGGAATATCTACCTATATCTAGATACGTTTCGAAAAAATGTAGCAGAGTCATTGTATTCGGTAAATGATTGCATTTTTATGCAATCTAAGATGTAAATAGTACCTATATTATACAAAATATTTATTTGAAAAGCTTTTGCATTGTAACAAATAAAACATCATGACGCTGCAGTAATAAAGCTTTTGAACCAGAGATAATCTTTTAATTGTTATGAGAGACTCCAGTCAATTGTTTTTGTTTTTTTTTTCAAGGACTTATTGATTTAGACAGAAATAACGCAGATGTACCGTCAAACGAGGTGAATAGATACGGCGGCGGGGGAATCGAAACAAAGCTTTCATAGGGATTTTCATTGTTTTCAGCGAAGTTTTTTTTTTTAATTTCAATTTATAAAATTAGAGACCATAAATGCTGCCAATTATATTTGAAAAAAAACGTGAAAATCGTCTTCAATGTTTCCTATTTACCTACTCCGTTTGTTTTAAGTTATGGATATTAAAAATAATAGCGATAAATTTAGGCGAGACTTAGACTGTTGTCTAAAATACACTAAAAAACAAAAAGCACCGCGTTTATCATGATTTGACCTACATAAACTGCTAAACTTACTATCTACTTAACAAAATAATCTTATGTAATTTTTTAATCCAAGATTAGGAATAATTAATTCAAGGAACCAGAACGAGTTAAACTAGTTGGTTAAGAACAACTTATTTTGGTCAAAATAATGTATCAAGGTTTAATGACGTCATACAACCAGTCAAAGAAGTACTGGGATAAGGGCTTGTTCATACAACAAGAGTGATATTTTTTTTGTTTTGACTGCATTGCAGATAAACTAGGCCATGTGTAGCACGCATGGAGAGATTATAACACGATATTAAAAGATAATTAAATAGTTTCTATAGGCTTTTAAAAATACTTAAAAGGGATTATTAAACATTTTGACTAATCACTTGTTAGATACAACTAATCAATGACTAATTAGTAGTTTTATCGTAAATTGTGTTGGGTATCTATGTTCGGAGGACCTACGAATTCCTTATTTAGTTTTGTTTTGGACTGTAACTTTTGCACATAATTATAATGCAATTATCTAAATTATATTTTTGAATTGTTGCTATTCAAAATGACTCAAACAAAACAGAGTTTTAATACTATGTAAAACTTAATTTTATCAAAACTTCGTCATGCGTAACACGACCACAGTAAAAACTAAATATTGCAGAAAAGGGAAACCTTACATGTGGATACTTTACGAAAAGAGGCATTTTCCTTGCAATGGGCCAGTACCAGATTGATACTCATACGGAAAGTAATGTTTATAATTTCTACTTATTCTTAGTAAAATATATTAAAATTCCGAGTGGATGGAAAAGCAGTAACTACTATTTTTCTTTTCATTTTCATCACATCTATAGTGCAAGCATAATATGAACTTGACCGGCGAGATCCAGTTTGGTAGTAAACACTAGCAGTCTGACCGCACCCTTAGCCATATTCCAAAACCGAATTAAATAAAATCTGTATTCTTTTTAAACATCTCGTTAACGCTGGCCGTGTGCCAATTTTTTTAATTTAATTGAAAACTAAAAACTTTTGCGGACTATTTTACCAAGTGTACCTACTCAATGTAAAATGAAAACTTCCAGGGCAGAGGAACCACAGATTATATACGCGATCAGAGTATTCTTCGAAATAATATGGATGATCCTTCGCCTTGACTTGGAGATCGTCAAGTCTTTCTTCAGATTTGCGCTGCCAGCGGATCCTAAGGATGTATCTGATGATATTATAGTGGTGAGTTTGTTTATTTTTCTATTTTTATCAAGTTTCTGTGACTAGCATGGCTGTCACGGGAAACGGGGAATTAGGGTTCGATCCCAGGCGCTATAGAATAGATAGGTATGTATAGAAGGAATTGAATTCCCTACCTGTGTCAGTGTTTTTTTAGTCAAGAGTGGTGGATCTCTACACACTATACTAAAATTATAAAGCTGAAGAGTTTGTTTCCTTGTTTGGTTAAACTCGCTAATCTCAGGAACTTCTGGTTCGAATTGAAAAAATAACTAGTACAGCAAACGTGCTCTCTTGGCGACCACATCATTGCTTATCATTCGGTGAGATTTTCAAGTGCCTTGTGAGCCTTTTAAATGCTGTAAATTCTGCAAATGATAAAAGTGATCTTTACGAGGTTGAATATCATTGCAACACAAACTTACCTTCAAATCGATTAAATTAAATCGTTAGAATAACCAATCATTAAGATTAGGTAGCTCACTGTACATAACTCGTAGTGTAAAAAATCACCGCGGCCCTGGAATGCAACGGGTCTAATGGATGAACATGGATAGGTTTTAGTCAGTAAGAGTCTGACACTCCCTTCCGCTCCGCCCAGAGAGGAAGGCGTCATTTAATGGATGATTAGTGGTTTTTGAAAACAGTACTTACCTATGATTTTGTTTCGGTAAACGGCCGCGTTAGCCCTAAGAGTAAATCATTTTGGTGGGTTTCTTCATGTGCGTGTGGATTGGGTGATCATTTTTTAAAATTCACTTAATCTGTACAAAAAACTGAAGGATTTTACTACAAAAACTTGATGGTGAAGTAAAAAAAATGTAAAACTTCAGGTTACAAACTTATGTTAAAATAACTAGATCACTGATCTATCCACACGCCTCACGAAAATGCCATGACACAGTTTTTCGAATTCTCAGCCTTCCCGGTCTTCATTTTAATTTCAAATTTCAGTAAATAATATGTAAAAGCTATTAACAAATTCTCAATTAATTTGAAAGCCACTTTAGAAGGTTATACTTAAAGATTTGTTTTTTTTTTTATTATAAAACACAAATTGTTGTCTTATGACAACATCAACAGTTTAGATTACTCGATCCACACGTGTGTGATCTTTGAATGCACCCCTTCAGACGAAATATAAGACATTAGGCTAGTTTCCATCATCCAAAAATTTCAAAACTATTTAGTCTGTCAGCTAAAGTATTGAAAAATAATGGACACGTAATTTTTGTTTTTGTAAATCAATGAATATTGACAAAGATAAAACGCATCAAAACTCGGGAGTGGGGTTTGTGACGTCACGACCCGCTAAAAATTATGCCAGGGCGTGACGTATTGAGCATTTTAAAAGCGTCGTAACTTCGTCAATTTTGGTTCCCGTAAGAAAAGAAAAAATACCGGTCAAATATTTTTTGATAATCTAACTGAGTGGTCGACGATGGAGCACGCTTGCCTAGAAGTAACCTATTCACTCTTGACTAAAAGACTCCCAGGTTGTAGCTATCTGGAAACACAGACTCTGGCAGGGAATTCCACTCCTTAGCTGTACGCACTATGAATGTGTTCCCAAAACGTTTTGTGCATGTGGGTGGGATGTCCATCATGTAGGTACCGGTGCGGTGGTGCATCGCCGTTCGTATTGTGGTCCGATGTTGGACCGGGCTAGGTGGAATTAAATTGTGCAATCCGTCGCACATTCCCCAAATGCAACCGGTGGAAAACCGACAGGCTAACAATTCGGCGTCGATGCTCATGTCTCATCATCGGCAAACTCGTCGACGAGTAAAGTTCGCCGATGATCCTCTTGCCTCGTTTCTCAATCATGTTCACAAATCTGTTAGTTTATTTATATGTTTATAAATCTACAAACTGCCAGGCTTTGTGATTTCGTTCGTCAATTTTATGTAGTATACAGATACCTACTGATTACTGCAGAAATATCTTATCAATGGCTTAATTAGGGCATCCAGACTTTGAACTCATCGACTTCGTTCACGATTTCGTGACGATAGAGTAGATACCAAGACTTATTGATTTTTAACCGAGTCATTATGATTGGAATTGATAACAGGAGAATAACAAGAGAAGGCGTAGAAAAATAAATCTGTGCTGAATTAGGCAAATCTTCCAAAGTAAATATTCCTCAAAATCGATAAATTAGAGAAATTTCATCTAACTTTGTCCAGCTGTTTCTGTACAATATCTACAGTTTTCAGTTCTGAATATTTTTTTCTGTACAGTTCTGCAGTCTTAAATATAATTTTAGTAGCTGACCCGCGCAACTTTGTCTGTGCCAAATTTTTCATTAATGCGCTGCTCCTAATAATCGTAGCGTATTGTTATATAGCCTATCATTTTCCTCGATGAATGGGCTATTCAAACCTAGAAGAATTTTTCATTTCGAAACAGCAGTTCCTGAGACTAGCGCGTTCAACCAAACAAACAAACTCTTCAACTTTATAGTATAAGTATAGAAGTATAGATATTTATGTCTAAAAAAAAATCCGAAAAACTTTTTAGTCGGTGTTTTTGTTAGTTTCTTCGTATTTTGACACCGACTTCCGAAATTAAAGTTATTTTTTACTTTGTAGTGTTTTTTTTTGGAAGTCGGTTGTATTTTTTTGTAAAAAATTTTTTTTTATTTTTCACTTTATAGTGGTACCTCACACCTAAAAACACCACTGCTAAATCGCAGAAAAGCAAAATACGCAATTTCGATTACTGGGATGACATAAAACCATCATCGAAGTAGACGAATTCCAGCTATTTCGATTTAAAATTCAAATTTCGTAACCGATTTTGATAAAATTTAAATGGGATCTGCAAGTATATCCTTTCAGATAAAACAAGAATTTTTCAAATCGGCTCATAATTTTCGGAGTTATGAGGTAACAATATTTTTTATGGAATACTATCAACAATTTAGAGTTATATTAATATAATATTCTTCCAAAGGACTGTAGATCACGTTAATCTGTAGAAAAAAATTTTAAGACTACCTTAGCAAGATGATGAAATCTAAGGGGTAAAAAGGTCACTTTCTGAGAATCATAATATTAATGACACAACAATCTGTAAATTTTCATCTTTATCGCTTACGCATTAAGTTCAAGATTGATTGGGAAAATTTGACAGTGACGGGTATCGTGATTTGCTTTCTGATTCCGCTAAAGTGGCCTTTTTAGACCCGCTGGTCTGATAATCACTAAATCTAAATTGAATTTTCTTTCTCCAGATAACCGGTGCCGGCCATGGCATGGGCCGGGAGGTGGCCACCAGATTCGCCAGGCTTGGAGCCAAGATAGTCTGCGTGGACATTAACGCTCAAGGCAATGAGGAGACCGTCAACCTCATCAAGCAGGAGAAGGGAAGGGCATACCCTTATCTGTAAGTACTTTTCAATTACTCTAAGAGATACGGGGAGACGTAAGACATGGCAGACGGACTGCGTGAAGTTTGATGTGGGTAGAGGGGGGGGGGGGGAGGGTCATTACTAAGGTGACGACTATTATGCAGGCCACAAACTTTCAAGAAATTCGATCAAACATGCTGGTTCAAACAGTTTTATTATATTAGCATGAATGTGTCTGGGAAAATTAATATCAAATCACTAATTTCAAATCCGAAAATGCAAGCGAATGAATATTATAACAACTAAAAATGTAAAGTAATCCAAAAATAATAGTGAAGGTAAAACATTTAAAAATAGTAACTAGTTGAACAGGAAATACTAAAATTTTTAAAAGAAAATCAAAAATAACAAATATAAAATAACAATAATTATAAAAAGCGTTCTTCTTCTCTCCTAATTATTTAAAGTTTTGCTGTGCCCGACAGGGTCCATAATTGTTTGTAATTATTAATTTTACCACCTGTATGCGTACATTATGGATTGCAATAAACGATTTGAGATTTGAAAAAAAAAAAGATCAATAATGAGTCGTCAAATTAATGACATGAAAAAATATGAAATTTCGTATTTTGTATTTGATAAATCAGTTTGAACCAGCCCATGTGATCAAATTACTTGAACGCGCATTGTGGAACAATACGGAAGAAAAAGGAATATATTGAACCGATACCAAATCTCAACATCAAGGAGTGTCATGCTCACTCAAAAGCCTAGCTGATCGTGGCGTATGCGTTGGATCATTTGGCTCCATTCAAAATGGTTGAGACGAATGGGCCTGGCGCATGCGTCATGTTCGTAAACGGGCGCCGTCGGTTGGCACTAGTAATTTCTCAGCTGCCCTGGTTTATTTTAATTATTTCTTTAAATTGTTATTTTTTTTATTTCGGACGCTGTTATCCTCCTCGTCTTTTACATCGTTCTCACATGTATGCATGTATAATTTCTACACTATGTAAATAAAACCTTGTAATAATTTATTATTTTTAAAAATAGTCCGCACGTTCTTCTCCATAGAGATCTACACTTTAGATTCTTTAGAACGTGCACATAGCTTCATATTTTTTTTATGGACCGACCGACGTGACCTGACAATTCAATAGTGCCTGTAAATGGTCTAATTGAAATAAATGCTTCAGTTTGAGTTTGAGAATTATTTATTACCTACTAGCTGACCTGCGCAACTTCATCTGCGACACATTTTCCATGAATGCTCCGCTCCTAAATAATATTGCGACTATAAATTGAGATGTAAGCTACCCTATCTTTCAAGTTGGATCAACCTGCACACCGTGTGCAAAGGTTAAAATCGGTTAAGTAGTTTAGGAGTCCATCGCGGACAAACGTGATTTATGTAAATTAGATAGATAAGAGAATATATTACTTAGAACTGGAACTTGGAAGAGTGTTATGCAAGCCACTGGCTGTTTCACCTCTTTTATACAGAATCGGCATTCTGTACAAAAGAGGCACCAGCCTTAGTATTTTTTTCGTAATGAGAATCGTTATAATTATAACACTTCTCTATACATGATGTTAAAGAAAGTTGCTAGTTTTTCAATACTATCGCTCGGTCTCATATAAATGGATGGTTCTTGTGAAATAGCCCTCGCGAACGGTATCACGTAAAAAGTAATCAAATGCAACTGAATATTAATGAATCCTAACAAGGTTCTGTATCAAACCTTAACGTACAACTCGTCCATCTTCCAGGTGTGACGTCACAGACAGATCAGCAGTGTTCCAGCTGGCAGAGAAAGTGGAAAAGGAAGTAGGCGTGGTGTCTATTCTCGTGAACAACGCTGGCATCATGCCCTGCAAGCCGGTACTGAAGCACAATGAGAAGGAAATCAAGGCTGTTATGGATATCAATGTCAATGGGAATCTATGGGTGAGTGTTATTTGACGATTACTGAGCAGTCTTTAAGTTAAGAGTGAATAGGCTACTTCTCGGGAAAACTCTGCAGTTTAGTATGAACAACTTTGAGAGAGAGGCTAACAGAAGAATTAAGCTGGGTTGGGCAGCGTTTGGGAAGCTTCGCCAAGTCTTCTCGTCACGTATTCCACAGAGCCTAAAGACTAGGTCTTCAATCAGTGCGTCCTGCCTGTTATGACTTACGGAGCCGAAACGAGGAAACTCACGGTACGGCTGGTCCTAAATTCAATGAGTCAAGAGCTATGGAACGGACTATGCTTGGGGTCTCTTTGAGAGACCGAATCCGCAACGAAGTGATCCGACAGAGAACCAAATTTGTGGACATAGCTCACAGAATAAGCAAGCTGAAGTGGCAATAGACCGGCCATATTAGCCGTAGAATTGATGACCGTTGGGGTAGACGAGTTCTTGAGTGGAGACCACTAATCGGCAAACGTAAGGTAGGACGCCCTCAGGCTAGGTGGAGCGACGATCTTCGTAGGGTGGCTGGTAGCAGCTGGATGAGAGTTGCCAGTGGTCGAGCCAAATGGCGTGTACTTGGAGAGGGCTATGTCCTGCAGTGGACTGTTATAGGCTGATGATGAGGCTACTTCTAGGCAAGAGTGCTCCATCTTCGACCAAATCATCGCATACCATCAGGCGAGACAGTGGTCAAACATGTGCCAATCAATAATAAAAAAACGAAAAATCAAGCTTTGACACAATCCATCCATCATTATGTCCAAGGGCCATTATTTAGCTTGCGCCCTCCGGCCGTCAGTCCGATTGACTGTCAACGGGCTGTACCTATCTCATGAACCGCAATAGGTAGACAGTTGAAATTTCGACAGTGTGTATTTATGTTGCTGCTGTAACAAAAAATAAATAATTAAAAATTAAACATTGCTCGGAGACGCCTCGGCCGCTGCTGGTACAGAACGCACAGTGAATACTGGGGTAACAAATAAATAATTAAAAATTAAACATTGCTCGGAGACGCCTCGGCCGCTGCTGGTAGAGAACGCACAGTGAATACTGGGGTAACAAATAAATAATTAAAAATTAAACATTGCTCGGAGACGCCTCGGCCGCTGCTGGTAGAGAACGCACAGTGAATACTGGGGTAACAAATTGAGAATGTCCACAAATAATGTCTTCATTATATACCTAGTTTCAATAATTTTAAACTTTAAATGACTGACGTTTTGCCCTTAGCTCACTTTCGGTAGCACACATTTTTAGTCCGTCTCTAAACGCTACTGGATCGGTGACTCCTCTGCCATTAATGACGATCCATTAAAACACTACAAAGTTTCATATTTACGACTAGGATGTCAAAAAGTATAAAATTTACTGCCAGAATTTGAGAACCTAACGAGGTCAGAAAGTCAGAACTTTATATCAGTTGCTTGATCTGTCCATGACGATTTTTGAGTAGGCAGATATTGTTTTTGACCACATAACCGGATAGGTACATAATGCAGAAAAGTGTTTTTTTTGTAAACAAAAATAAATAATTTGCACACAATGAACTTAAATATAAAAAAAAATTGTTGTAATGTTTATGCATTCATGCACATGCACAAAGGGTTTTTTCAGATTCCCTCTGCATGCACCCATGACTATCCTAACTGCGCATTAATTATACAAAAGTAGGTAGTGTACCTACCTACCTTTTTGTAGGGCTTTCCTACAGGAACCGTAAAGCATGTTCCAGACGGATATAATCCAACGTCCCATCCAAGGCGTCCATGGTTGAGCTTGGTATAGGAGCTTGGCTTCCAATTGTGTTTGAATTTGGATTGCTTCTGCCGTCTAGATGTATGGCAACAAGCAAGGTCACCTTGGATGGATGCTGGATTACATCCGTCTGGAACATGCTTAAAAGTTTTTCTGGATACGAATTATATAAAGCCAATCTGAAATTTTTAGTACCTATAAGTGAACAAATTTCAACAATAAAACCAGTAGGTATCGCCTTCCAAAGGTTATTTTCAAGTAAAATTATTTTCAATCGGTTGGGCACAACGGCTTAAAAACTTCATTTGCGTGATTTGACCTCCTCATACTATGTACCTAGGTAGGTAAGGCCAGGAGCAAATTATACAATTTTAATCAGGAGGTCAAATCTTGCAAATGAATTTTTAAACAATTGTTCGCAACCGATTGTACTATAATTTGCCATTTATAGTTTTGACATAAACCTAAACAGTTGTATCTATGTCAAAAGTATATGGCAATCAATCGGAGATCTGCAACCAGTTGCCCGACAAGAAAAAAAAAATATCAATCGCTATAAAAAGAAAAAAAATATATATGTATTTGATTTATCAAAACCTATCAACCAAGCTCAATGTATTGCAGCGCAGATGCGTTCGATTAAGACAGTATTTACATTGTACACTCCTGTCGACTACACAGCGGGATACAAAAATAAAATGCTTTATTCCGGACCAAACATTTTAAAATAATAATAATACACTACTGAAAACTGTAGGACTGCACTTGCTCGGAGACATTTTTACAGTGCCGTACCCAAAGGGTGAAACGGGACCCTTTTACTAAGACTCCGCTGCCCGTCCGTCTGTCACCAGGGTGTATCTCATGAACCGTGATAGTTAGACAGCTGAAAATTTCACAGATGATAGATACTTACTATATACTATTATATTATTGCGTAGTCTGAAAGCAGCTTCAAGGTTGATTGGGAAAATTTAACAGCGACGGGTAGCGTGATGTGCTTTCTGATTCTGCTAAGGCTCTAGACAGACGGACCGCATTTTAACTGTCCGATTGCAGTTCAATAGCAGTCGGCGTGCAATCAATCGTGTGAAATGCACACCAACTGCAATAGAACTGCACGGTTGGTTTGCAGTTCTATTGCAGTCGTGTCAACTGCATCCGAACTGCAATTTGCGGTTGGATTGCAGTTGAAATGCGGTCCGTCTGTCTAGAGCCTAAAGCGGCACTTTTAGACCCGTAGAGTACGAATGTTTGACGTATACTATCGTAACAGCATCTTTAACGTTATTGAATTTTCATTACAAAATACTACAACCCCATAATAATTTGGTATAATAAAATTTATAGAATGTAGAAGACATACAAAATATTAATTAATTATTTATTGTTTATTGGAAAATGTTGTACAATCAAACACTTACGAACAACTAATGCAAGAACAAAGACGTATTGAATAAAATAGGGTAACGTTTTTTGGATTCATTGTATAGGTGCATTCCAATACCAAAAAAACTGGTCTGTCTATAAAAACGACAAAAAAACCCCTAAATATTTCTTTTATTCTGATTTTTTTTTGTATTTTTCGTTATAGCTGCAACAGAAATGTAAGTATATAGCTTATAGCACAACAATATCGAGCACCATACGTATGTAATACGTAATATATATGCTATATATTAAAGTGTAGACTGAAAGCAGCTTGAACCTAATGCGTTAGCGAAACAGATTTTGACAGTTTTTGTGTGATTAATATTATGATTCTACAAAGTGGCCATTTTAGGGACTACTAACACTTATTCAGATCCATTCGCGTTTCGCTGAACGATTTTGTTCACACTTATACAGTTCTGCTTCTATCAGCACCACCACAAAACTCAAAAGTTCTAACTATGGCAAAGTCAAATTAAATTATTAAAAAATTGCAATGAATGACCAAAACGCCAGCTGTCAACTTAGACGTTGATTCACATTTTGTTTATTGACATTCAGGTGTTATTATTTAAGTTACTTGCTGACCCGTGCAACTTCGTCTGCGTAAAATTTTTCATTACTGCTCCGCTCCTATTGGTCTTAGCGTGATGATATATAGCCTTCTTCGATAAATGGGCTATCTAACACTGAAAGAATTTTTCAAATCGGACCAGTTCCTGAGATTAGTGCGTTCAACCAACCAAACAAACAAACTCTTCTGCTTTATAATATTAGTAAGTATAGATAGTATAGATTGGACTTGATAGCACAATACATATTATTCAAGTTTAACGAGTGGACGGCCGTGTCGCCAACTCGCCATGTGACCAAAATTCCAATTGTCATATAAGTACAACTAACCTTTGTAGTTCGCATCGGTTCACGTGAAATTTGAAGAAAAGATCAAGAGTTAAAGGAAAAAAATTAAATACTAAGGTGAACTTCAAGAATTTCTTACAGTTCATTCTTAATTTATTGTATTTTTAAATAATCGTGAAAAACTTTTTAAGTACCTTGTTTACCCAGTTAATGGGTTGTGGAGGTCTGGTAGCCAGCCGCTCCGTGTAAAATACTGGAACTCAGCTAAATTCGGTTTGACTGAAAGCCGACCCCAATATAGTTGGGAAAAGGCTGGGCAGATGATTAAATAATCATGAAAAACACTGCTTAAATTAAAAAAAGTATATTTTGTTCTCGAACTTTGTACCTAATTAAGTTTAGACATAATATACCTACAGTTCGAGAACAAAAAAATATATTTTTAACTGAATTACCTAGGCTAGCCTCGTTATTTAAGATATAATAATATAATTATTAAAATAAAACTGTCAAAATTCTACGATAACGTTAACGATGATAAATAAAGACGACGAAGAGTTATACGGAGGCATTGTCATTGTGATAATAGGTACCTACATTCACGTGCAAAAAATCAAAATCACAGCCAACTAAAATCTCTCAGCCCTTCCGCCAACCAAGCTGTCAATGACTACGCGTACTTTAAGTGCGTATTGGAGTCTCACACGGAGGGTTCCGTACCACAAACCGAAAAAAACACGCTGCTTTTTTTTTTTTTTAGGGATGGGAAATCATCCAATGACTCCTCCCGCTCTGGGTGTAGCGGGAGGGAGTGTCAGACTTCTACTGACTAAAACCCATCCATGCTCCTTCATTGCCCTTTGTGTTCCGGAGCCACGGTGTCTCTTGCGAATAATCCCGCGACTCCGGAAAACACGCTGCTTCTATATACATGTCACCGGAAAATGGCAAACGCGCCGTAAGACTCTAAAATATCGCGTGATATTGTAAACTTTTTTTTTAATAAGGCTCGGATAGATTGGAAACTATTGAATTTGGATGGGGTTTATTAATAAATACAAAACGATTTCCTCATATTATATCGAGAAAATATAATTTAAACAAGATTTACTGCATTCTCACGGAGTCTGCCATTTCCCGGTGACATGCACACTCTGTGAAAACATCAACTGTCTACCTATTACAGCCCTTTCACACGGCAGTCCAGTTTTTAACAGGATCCCGTTTTCTGCAGGATCCCGTTTGATGGCGAATGTGTTTATATGCTAGCGTTCACACGAGCATCCCGCATGCGGGATCCTTTAAAAAACCGATCCGGTCGAATTGTGCCGTTCGGTTTTGTCACTAGAAACTGGATCCGAAGTCCAGTAAAAAGCGGGATCCCGTTTAACCACACATATATTTCAATAGCAGTGTTCACACGGCTTCCTGCTTGCGGTTTTTTGCTGGACACTGTTTTTTGCGGGATAGTGGAGTGGTGGCAGCCCGTGCCCCGTTTTTTTTTGACTCATCTCTTCTCAAATCGCTCATAAGATTCCGAAAAATACCCAAATTCAAACGTTGTGTCAAAATAGGATGAACCTATAATCTTCTATTTCGCTGCCGATGCCGATAATACCAATAGAAAATTAGGAAAGTATTCACGTCCATTTCACTTGATAAGCGGCGTAGGAATGGTAAAAAAAAAACAGGATGCAACCGTGTTCATACGGCTGTCTAGTTTTGCGGGACCAGCTTTTTACTGAATCCTGCAAAACTGAACTGCCATGTGAACACAGCGTCCAGTTTAGCAGGATACCGTAAAAAGCCGATCCTGCAAAACTGGACTGCCGTGTGAAAGGGCTGTTACGGTTTTTAAGATACAGCCCGCTGATAGACGGATGGACGAATAGAGGAGGCTCAGTAATAGGGTTTCGTTGGTTACTCTTTTAGCATGGAACCCTAAAAATACGAACCAACTTCCTACAAAAGTATCACGTACTGACTGCATTTAAATACGTATAGTCAAAATAAATGTTAAACAGTGAAGGTTTTTGACAATAAAAACGTTAATCTACTTTGAACCTTTACGTAATTTTTAGTACTTTATTGCACTTTGTATTATTATTATTCTTGGCTTAACTGCGTCCAAACTGCAATCAATGTCATGGACAAAGACTTAAAACTTAGTGCTTGTTTTACTATTTCCGCATAAGAACGGTAAGGCTGCCTGTCCATAGACGCAGAGCGAGGCAGCGGAGGGGAGAAATGGAGAAATATTAACCAAACGAATTGGCCTGGCCAATTGGGGCCGAGTCACCCGCGTCCGTAGGAGAATACTCTTCAGCGAATCCCTACACGTGGTCCCCGGGTGGTGCTAAACAGGTGACACTAACCGCCTCCGTGGTCTAGTGGTTATACCATCTGATTCAGACCCAGAGGTCGCGGGTTCGATTCCCAGCGGGGGCCAATTTTTTTCTCGGTTTGTTTGGTGTTAGGACTTCTAAGTCCGCCTGGCAAGCTACCACCATCATGTCTAAGTCTGACGCCATAACAACAATGTTAACAGCATTGTTGTGTTCCGTCAGTTAGAGGTATGATAGCCAGTTCCTCTGTGTTAGAGGCTTCCGGGAAAAGCTCGCTTCCATCTTCTTTCTTTCTTTCTTTCTTTCATCTTCGGCCTAATCATCACTTTCCATCAGGTGAGATATGGGCCAAGAGTTTCCCAGTTTTGAAAAAAAAAAAAAAAAGAATGGGGCATTCTCCACTCATCCCAAATGCAGTGCCAGTGCGGAGCCCCTACACAGGACATGCATCACCTCCTTAATTGCCCATCATGCACCTGTACCATCCAAGATTTGAACGAGGCCAATGACAGAGCTGTACAGGTTGCCCAATACTGATCGGACAAAATTTTGTGAGAGTCAGTCGACACGAAAAGAAGAAGAATTGCACGAAATCTCAGTGACTGACATCGAGTGCGTCTATGACAGGCAGCCTAAAGTAGAGCATCTTTATGTTTTAAGAAACGAATTAGCATTTCTTAAAAAAATAAGACGGTTGAGAAAGTTGCAATATTGTGACAACAATGTAACGATGTGCAAAGAAATTACTCTTACGAGCTTGGGTTTCGTGATACTAAATTTTGTACAGCCGATTAATTAACCAAAAACAACTTTAAACCTACTAATTATAAAAGGGTAGTATTTAAACGAGTGACTGTATTTTTTTTTTAATTCAAAACGGGGAAACTCTTGGCCCAAATCTCACCTGATGGAAAGTGATGATTAGGCCGAAGATGGAAGCGAGTTTCACCCGGAATCCTCTTACACAGAGGAACTGGCTATCATACCTATAACTGCCGGAACACAACAATGCTGTTAACATTGTTGTTATGGCGACAGACTTAGACATGATGGTGGTAGCTTGCCAGGCGGACTTAGAACAAGTCCTACCACCAACCAAACCGAACAAAAAATTTGCCCCCGCTGGGAATCGAACCCGGGACCTTGGGTCTGAAGCAGGTGGTATAATAACCACTAGACCACGGAGACGGTTAATGTCACCTGTTTAGCACCACCCGGGGACCACGTGTAGGGATTCGCTGAAGGGTATTCTCCTACGGACGCGGGTGACTCGGCCCCCAAAAGTTAAAGTTTTAAGTGACAAAAATAATTAATTTACGTTATAGTATTACTAAGTGAGCGACTGACTACGAGTGACGAGAAATCAACAGAACAGCAACATACCTACAAACATTCATTTGTGTTACTTAAAATACAAAATGCTAACCTAACCTAACCAGTACGCGGAAATTAACTCTAACAAATAAAGTAAAACAACCTAACCTGTCTAGATCTTTACATTGAAGTTGCCCCTCAAGTTGCCCCCTGTGTATTTTTTTTTTATTTGTGATTGGTTTGCTCTTGACTTTAGTCTATTATTTCTAGTATTTCTAGTCGCTCACTTAGTCATTTAGTCGCACGGTTAGAATTTTAATATCTGAAATAGATTAATCACAACCCATTTTTCTAAGTTCGTTCTGGATTTTATTATTAATCAATATTGGTCCTTAGTATAGTAAATGTTTCGCTTACTCAAATTCATACCACTGAAGTTATTTAAACATCCTATCTCATCATCAGTCGCTAAGTTTTTTTTTATTCGATCGTTTTATAATTCCTCAATATAAAACACAGGCTCACAACTGAACGTTTTAATTCACAGTCAAAGATCGCTTTCGAAGTTATCGCTTGTACTTTTCGCCTTTTCAATATGTAGGTATTGAACCAGTGGCGGGCTAATACACTCTTTATGATCGACAGTTATTTTTAGAACCATCTAGATATATGGAAACATCTAGAAAGTTTGGGTACATACCGGTTCCGACTGACCAGATGTCGAAACCTCGGAATGTTAGAGCAGTCTAAAAGTCTGGAAAGATCTTGAATCTACTAGTTTTGCTAAAATATTTTTTTGTTACTCGATACTAGATGGCGCTAGTAGTAGCTAATGTCGTTATGTGGGTCCGGCGTTAATTCTGGCGTATAAAGGTGCATCCACACCGCAGTTACTTTTTGTGGAGATATGTTTCCAAGTGTTAGTGGGCAAAATCCGATAGCAAAAAGTTATTTGGTGTTACTCATATAAGTTGAAGAATATTACCTAATGTTATCGTGTTACTTTCTGTTGCTCCACAAAAAGTAAATGCGGTGTGGATCAGCCTTAACATTGATTTAAATCTGATCGACCTATAAAAAAGAATGCATAGGGAGCGTAATCGCATCGTCATTCTTAGCAAGTCCACCAAGTCGTACTTAAAATCGCAATCTGTCAAAAACACCTTTGATTTCGAATTGATTGTAAAATATTAGAAACTAGCTGTCCCCCGCGGTTCGCTCCCGTCAACTTGCAATTTTCTTACTTTTTTTACATAAAAACCTCCTGATAATAACAAACACAACAAAAAACAGTTCCTCTGTGTAAGAGGATTCCGGGTGAAACTCGCTTCCATCTTCGGCCTAATCATCCCTTTCCATCAGGTGAGATTTGGGCCAAGAGTTTCCCCGTTTTGTATAAAAAAATAAAAAAGAATTAGCGAAATCGGTTCAGCTGTTCTCAAGATTTGCGCTTTGCAACACATTCAGCGATTCATTTTTATATTATAGATGGCCCTCAGAAATCTTAATTTTACTCGTAAGTTCGAAGGATTCACAGAACAGATGGTCGATGGGTCCAAAAAGTTCTGGAGTGGTGACCGCGTACCAGAAAACGTAACGTTTGGAAGGCCTCCCACAAGGAGGACCGGGTGAGGGTCGCGGATAGCTGATGGATGCGAGACGCACAGTAAGGCCCAGCTGTGGACATCTTCCAGCTGATTTGGTTAACCGCGTTTTATTCAGAAGCGGGGAAAAAAGCCATACACTATTGAGTTAAGAGCGTGTATTCCGTCCACTAGCGCCGCCAATCGGTTTTTATTATTTGTGGTAAATTTAAGACACGTAGATAAAAAACCGCTCTGTAGTGTACTGAAGAAATGTATTTATTATGTTTTGAGAGTTATGTTTTGTACTTTAGAACATAAATAATTGCCAAAGTCGATATTTTTGCTAAAAGTGGCCACTTTTAGCAATAATTGCCGTTTTGGCTGTTTAGCCATGAGGTATGTATTAAAAATAGCTGTCAAAAAATAATAGATACATTTCTTCAGTACACTACAGAGCGGTTTTCATCTACGTGTCTTAAATTTACCACAATTAATAAAAAACGATTGGCGGCGCTAGTGGACGGAATACACACTCTTATGGGACTTTTTTTTATTTATATATGCTTTATTGTACACCAAAATATAAAAACAAAGAAAACCTTAAACTAAAAAAAATACAAATGGCGGCCTTATCGCATTTTGCGATCTCTTCCAGGCAACCAGGAATGGAAAAAAATAGCCTGAACATCAAATGGGGCTACACTTGACTATATCTAATCATAAAACCTTCTTTCCCAGATGATCCAAGCCTTCCTCCCAGCCATGCTGGAGCGCAACCACGGCCACATCGTCGCCATGTCGTCCATGGCCGGTAAGATGGGGCTGCGCAACCTGGTGCCCTACTGCGGCAGTAAGTACGCCGCCCGGGGCATCATGGAGGCGCTCGCCGTTGAGCTTCATGAGGACCCTAGAGACACTAATGGAGTGAGTATAACTTGACTAGCTTCGACTGCGTGACTTCTAGGGAAAATATTCTCCTAAAAAGTAACCAATGTGTTTTTCCCAGACTATAATCTACATCTGTGCTAAATTTCAGATCTTTTCAAGCGTCCTGACGTGAATCAGTAACAAACAGTCATCGTCACCAACTTTCGCATTTAAAATTATATTTGTAGAACGTCTATGAAGTCCTAAAAGGGATAAAAATTCAAGCCGTTTTGTGTATTGGCCAGTGAGGCAGCAAAGTAAAGTGGTCCTTGACGACTGACATCTGCAAGGTTCTAGGCCACTGCACCTGAGCGAATTACAGTTATTTTCACTCGCTCAGGAGGCAAAGGAGTTACAAGTCACATGCTGAAGAGATATTGAGCAGTGACAAAACACTCAGGCACTTGAGACACGACGACTCTGATACCGTTGTTTTCATTATACAATGACAACCGCTTTAGATGATCCTGTTCTTGTTATCATTTCAAGCTGATGCACAAAATCATGGAACCGATCCAAATCGTCCTATAAAAGGCAAAGGCATTCTCCACATTCGTCAATAGATCCAAAATTTTCATATCATCCGCATACTGTAGAATTTTCTAATGTAGAAAACAAGATAGTTCCGACATTTACAAAAATAATAAATAAAATGGGCCCAAGAAGGATCCTTGAGAAACCCCCGACGGAATGTACATCTTTCTTGACGTAAACCCATTGAAGACCACCGTCTGGCATCTGTTCTCAACGTATGATGAGAATCTATTCAACGTAGATACATTTATCAATTCTGTTGTCAAAGTCTTCAAAACAAAACTAACTCTAATTTCCATTATTTCCAGATCAAGCTAACAACAATCTGCCCATACATCGTGAACACGGGTCTGTGCCATAACCCGCGCATCCGCTTCGAAGGGCTCATGAAGACCGTAGAGCCGGGCGATGCCGCCGACCAGATCGTGGACGCCATCCGCAGGGAGTACCACGAGATCACCATCCCCAGTGATATGTATTACTCGAACAAGGTGAGTCGAAACACAATGATCTAATTTTTTAGGGATGGGAAATCATCCAATGACTCCTCCCGCTCTGGGTGTAGCGGGAGGGAGTGTCAGACTTCTACTGACTAAAACCCATCCATGTTCCTTCATTGCCCTTTGTGTTCCGGAGCCACGGTGTCTCTTGCGAATAATCCAGCGACTCCGGCAGGCGTCGGCCCTTTCGGGCCTCTCTGTGTTGCTGACTCTCTTTGAGGCGCGCGTGGAACACTAACGCGCCGTCGACACGGCCTGTCGTCACTAGACGGACGGACCCCTCGATATCAAGTTAAGGGACTCACCAGAAAATGGGCAGAAGCTCTGGTCATTGCAACAGTGGATGGGAATCACCAAATGAATATTGCCCAGGCCGGAGCAGAAGGGAGTGTCTTCTCTCTCTCTCTTTCGAAGAAATTCGTCAACCCTGGCAGTACTGTGGAGGGGTAACTCAATTTCTACGGGAAATTAAAGAGTTTTATGAATGGCCAATGCGAATCACATAAACCCGGAACACACATGAGCATCACAAACCAAGGACACACATGAGCGCCACAGTACATTGCAATAGCTAAACTGCGATCGCCAACCCGCCCGCCAAGCATGGCTATTATGGCAAACTTCCCGTTGGCCCCCCGGGGGAGGCCTGTGTCCGGCAGATGTCTTTTGGCTGATATGATGATGATATCAAGCTCACGCAAAGAACAATGGAGAGGGCAATACTTGGATATCCGCAAGAGAACCAAAGTTACCGTCATAGCCCCAAGGATCGCCAAACTAAAGTGGCAGTGGGCAAGGCACATTGCTCGCTGAACAGATGGTCGATGGGGCCGAAAAGTTCTGGAGTGGAAGGCCAGGTGGACCGATGACCTGGTGAGGGTCACGGGTAGCTGATCGATAGGACCGGTTGTTGTGGCGACCTCTTGTAGAGAATTTGACGAATTTCGGCTGATAAACTGATGATGGTTGAATCTCGAATTTAGACGAACACACTTTTACAGTTTGACTCAGCACAACTAGTGATTAACTGATCAAAAAAGTTGAAATAAAGAAATTAATTTGTTTGGCATACACGGATTCACACAGAGTACAAAAAAAAAATACAAAAATTTTTGTTATTTGACACTGGTCTTCAACTGCTCTTTTTTGTTCACCGCACATAAGTTTGACAGCTCACTTTTCGTTCATATCGCCCAAGTGTTCACTTCGACATGTTTACAGCACTCCACCTATGTGATCACGGTGAGATGTTGACAGAATCGACCGACAGAATCGGTCTGCAAATCTCTTATTTAAAAATCTACAAGTGTGTTGTGTTTTGCATTTTCCGTCTATTCATTTTTTTTTTCAAAGGCTTCTTCTGGCTAAGCTCAATGCGTCGTCGACTTTATCTCTGTCACCTCTGCAGTGCGATTCTGTAAACATGACGAAGTGAACGACAAGTGAGCTGTCAAACCATACAAACAAGTTAGAATGACAGCTCACTTGTCCTTCACTCCACCTGTGTGAACACGGTGAGATGTCGATAGAATCGACCGGCTGACCTAGACCATAGTCAGGAGCAAACCCATCTCAAACAAAATATCAAAAAAATACCTTAATCTCATAGATTTTCTTATATTTGTGTCTCCTTTTCCAGATCTTCAACCTGTTCCCTCCGGCCGGTGCTAAGATCCTGACGGACTTCATTGGAACTGGACTCGACCCGCACGACTGAGCTCGTGCTATACTTGGACACATTATTGTAAATACATACGTACAACATGACATGACTAAAATTAACGCATTTGTAAATAAATAAGTTGTTGGTACACTGTGGTATTATAATTTATTGCGATCCTACTTTCACTAAATTTTCTGCAGTGCAGTTCTATAAACATGTCGAAGTGAACACTTAGGCGAAGTGAACGACAAGTGAGCTGTCAAACCATACAAACAAGATGGCATGACAGCTCACTGGTCGTTCACTCCACCTAAGTGTACACGGTGACATGTCAACAGAACAGATTCGACCGGCTGATTTCGTGGGATGTACCGTAAAACGCGATGAAGTGAAACAAAATTTTGAAGAGTTTTTTCATTTTCAGTTTATTTAAAATCTGCTTGCAGAACTCAACTCCACTTTAGGGCTCCAATTTTTAAGATTGGGGTTTCGTACACATAATTAGGGTTCGTACATATAATTAGGGTTTCGTACCCAAAGGGTAAAACGGGATTTTATTAATAAGACTCCGCTGTCCGTCTGTCTGTCTGTCCGTCTGTCACCAGGCTATATCCCATGAACCGTGATAGTTAGACAGTTGAAATTTTCACAGATGATGTAGTGCTGTTGCCACTATAACAACCAATTCTATATAACAGAATAAAATATATATTTAAGGGGGCATCCCGTACAACAAACGGTGTTTTTTTGTAATGGTAGGAACCCTTCCAGCGCGAGTCCGACCCGCACTTAGCCGGTATTTTTTTAGGATCAAATATTGTGGCATTTGAGTGAAAGTACCATTCAACTTATGTATATATATATTAACCCCTGCGTTTCTATGGGGTGAATAAAAACGCAGGGGGGTTTTACAGATAACAGAACCTATGAAATTTTTTATAGAATATTTGAATGTAATGAAGAAATTAAAACACAACATGTTATATAAAAGACTAGCAACAGAGGTATACGAAGTAAATCTACAAAGTAAAGCTTATTTTACCCTTTATCTTACAATTAATGAGCTTTTATATCAAATGATTATCTTATGATTACTAGTAACTCTATGTCTTATTAGTAAGAGTCTTGAGGAAGGTGGTGGTGTGCCTCTTCGTGGGTAGACACTGTCCAAACGCTTCCAAAAGCAGGGGCTCTTGCTCTACCGCTTGTCTGAAAAGACAAACACCAGTGTGCCAATTCTAAAAATTTTCACATTTGCATCGCATTCGCACCTCAATCGCAAACTGTCAAAAATTTATGAAAGTTACGGGGTCCTTCGATGCCTCCTTCTGCGAAGCAGTCATGCTAGCGAAGGAGGTGGCGGTGCGGGAGAGGAGACCCTCTCGTCCCGGCCGCCGTGGTGGACGCCGCGGGCGTCGGGGGCCACCTGGTGACCTCCGGCCACCGTAGGCCCCCGCCTACGGTGGCCGGAGGTCACCAGGTCACCAGGTCCCCGCCTGTGGACGGCGAGCTATGGGTGGCTCGCCGTCCGTCTGTCTAGTGACGACAGGCCGTGTCGACGGCGCGTTAGTGTTCCACGCGCGCCTCAAAGAGAGTCAGCAACACAGAGGGGCCCGAAAGGGCCGACGCCTGCCGGAGTCGCGGGATTATTCGCAAGAGACACCGTGGCTCCGGAACACAAAGGGCAATGAAGGAACATGGATGGGTTTTAGTCAGTAGAAGTCTGACACTCCCTCCCGCTACACGCAGAGCGGGAGGAGTCGTTGGATGATTTCCCATCCCTAAAAAAAAAAAAAAAGGGGTCCTTCGATTTGCATTTGTTGCGCAATATTTTGCAAAGCAGTTGCACGCATATCTCTATTATGGTAATTTAGGGATTTTATATCCCATAGGCACTCGTTTTCCCCATATAATTGCACCAATTTCATTGTTTCGTCCTCCGTTAGTTTACGCGTTTTCTCCGTCATTTTCTCTTACTAGCCAGATGCAACGTCACCCCAAAACGCGGCGCCAGTAACTGACCAAGCGCTGAATTTACTGTTTACACGAGGTTTTGTCACTGGCGCGGGTGGGCGCGGGTTGCGGGGGGCGCCGACTGACTTCGAAATATTCGTGTGCGAATTGACAAGTCAGTGCTGACTTCCCGCCGCTGTACTGACTTGAAATCAATTTACACAGGGTTTTTTTCCGGGTCAGCGCTGACTTGTCTCGATTCGGCGCCAGTCACTGACCCTCAGAAAATCTACCTTAAGGCTTTTTTGACAGTTTGCGATTGACATGCGAATGCGAAAGTTGTTTAAAAATTAGTAGAATTGGCCCCCTGTTTAAACATGAATATATTTATTGATTTTACATGACACTCGATGTCTTCAATAGAATCTCAACTTTCCCGTTCTTGCAAGTCAAGGCTAGACGTGATGCGGGGCGTACCTAGCTACCGCCGTATCAAAGACTAGCTGACCCGCGCAACTTCGTCTGCGTCACATTTTCCATTAATGCTCCACTCCTATTTGTCTTAGCGTGATGATATATAGTCTATAACCTTCCTTGATAAATAAGCTATCTAACACTGAAATAATTTTTCAAATCGGACCAGTAGTTCCTGATATTAGCGCGTTCAAGCAAACAAACAAACTCTTCAGCTTTGTGATATTAGTATAGATACGTGGCCGCGGACTACAAGGGCCGACGTGTGGACGCAAAGTTATTAATTTCGTCCTAGCATTATCGTGGTCTCTCTGCCAAGAAAGTCCTGTTTAGCTAGTAGGTCCTGTTTCGTTTAAAAAATAATACCTCTATAACGGGGCCCCCAAAAATTTTTGATGAGGGTTTTCAGACTAGCTACGTCACTGACGTGTTGAAAATTACTGCTGCATTTGAATCCTCATTTGTGATTCGTGATCTTGGCTGTCTATTTATCTTTATTATTTACAAAATGACTCCATGTACAAATAGATCGCATCACCTGTAATCATCCAAAGACACGGTCCCGTCCTTGTCGACGTCCAACTTCTTGAGCACCAGTTCCACCAGCTCACGAACTCCTTCATCAGGGTCCTCGTCTCCAGGCTGTTTAAGTAGGGAGTTCCTGAAGACCAAACAAAACTATGCATTCCCTCGCGTTGCCTCGTTGCTGTGGCAAGAATAAGGCCTCTCTTAGTAAAACGAAAATTCACAATTTTGCACTAAGCGTTTCCAAACGTCTTTCAAAATCCGCACAGCAAAGGAGTGGAACTTTCGCCTGCGTCTGTGTTTCCGAACGCTTACATCCCCAATGTTATCAAAGTTAGAGTGAATACAGGCTACTTCTGGGTAAGCTTGCTCCATCGTAGACTTCGTCTCTGTCATCTTTGACTCATCTAGACTAGAGTCAAGAGCAAACACATGTCAAATAAAAATAATCATAATAAAAAGTGCCCATAGCAAAAAATTAACCATTAAATCAGGTGGGATGAAAGTTTCCTTTTTTTCAAAAATATCTTACCTTAGCAACAAAAACATCTCTTCCCTGGTGATAAACCCATCATTATTCAGGTCGTACACCTTGAAACAGTACCCGATCCGTTCCTCCGTGTTCCCTCTGAGGAGTACACTGAGTCCTTTGACCCAGGACTCGAACCTCAAAGACCCCTCCCCTCCTGCCGCTCCTCTTTCCCAGGTCATCCACATGCGCTCCAGGATCGCTTCTTCTGTTACCAAGTCGAAGGTGTTATGCATCACGTCCCGGAAGGTGCTTTGGTCTATACCCTGAGGATACAATAGAAATGTGAAGTAGGTAACTCAGCTAAAGTCTATAGTAAGGATCCTAGGTTCCTCTTGGCATTTTTTTTACCAGTCTTGGCAGGGAAGCATTTTGGACTTTAATAAAATTTCATTAATGTTTATTTGTTGACTGTGTAGCTCTCTGCTTTTTCATCAACTTATAATCAACTAGCTGACCCACGCAACTTCGTCTGCGTCACATTTTCCATTAATTCTCCGCTCCTATTTGTCTTAGCGTGGTGATATAATTATAGCCGCCTTCCTCGATAAATGGGCTATCTAAACTGAAAGAATTCTTTAAATCGGACCAGTAGTTCCTGAGATTAGCGCATTCAAGCAAACAAACTCTTCAGGTTTATAATATTAGTATAGGTGACTGAGCTCCATTGATCGTTGACCACATCAATTATTACCTACATCAGGTAAAAATCTCAGTGGCGGAATTCAAATATTTAAGGTTAGAAACATATTGTAATGTCACACTGTAAATAATGAATAGGAGTGAAAATGAAGTAGAAAGCTACAACCTGGGAGTCTTTAAATCAAGAGTGAATAGGTTACTTCAAGGAAAACGTGCTCTATCTTCTAGGAAAACGTGCTCTATCTTCGACCACATTATCGCTTATCATCAGGTGATATAGTGGTCAAACGCGTGCCTATCAATAGTATAAAAAATGTATACATAGAAAGTGTAAAATGGGAACACTATTTCAAAGAACTATTTTTTTTTTTAATTGGAATGGGTTTGCTCTTGACTGTAGTCTAGGTCAGGAAAACAAACTTGGAAATGAATTATGTTTTAGTAACTTTCTAAACAACCAACTTACGCATACTAGTTTCAATGAAATTCAAATATGTTCACGGTACCATAATTATCTCATAAGACACCATAAATAATTCCGGCTAGACTAGGGGGCAATAAAAATATACTCAGTTAAAAAACTTCGTTCTGGGAAAACCACAAGTGTCTACACTAGTCGTTGCTGACGCTATGTGTGGTCTGTGGCCTTTGTGCGGGGTTTTGAACGTTCTCGATGGCTTTGCCCTCTTTTTTTAAGGTTGGGAAATCATCAGATGACATCTTCCACTCTCGACGAAGTAGTAGGGAGTGTCAGGCTCTTACTGACTAAAACCCATCTGTGTTCCTCCTAATGCCCTTTGCGTTCCAGGGCCATGGAGACTCTTTCGAACAAATTCCGCAGCCGATGGCGATGGCCTGAACATCAATTTATCTATTAATAGGTACTAATATTATAAAGCAGAAGAGTTTGTTTGTTTGTTTGTTTGTTTGGTTGAAAGCGCTAATCTCAGGAACTACTGGTCCGATTTGAAAAATTCTTTCAGTGTTAGATAGCCCATTTATCGAGGAAGGTTATATCATCACGCTAAGACAAAAAGGAGCGGAGCAGTAATGGAAAATGTGACGCAGACGAAGTTGCGCGGGTCAGCTAGTAATAAATATTTCATTTGTCTGGTGACAATAAGCCTACGTACGCACTAGCGGTCAGCCACAGAGGCGCTCAACCGCGCCGTTTCTGTTTAACATGCAACCGCTTGTCATTTAATGGCGGTTAAAGTGCGTACGTACAATCACTAGCGGTTGCATATTAAACTCGAAAAACGGCCAGACGCGCGGTCAGCCGCTAGTGCGTAGGAGGCACCGAAATTAAATCTATGGTTGGAGAGCTTACGGAAAACCTTTTACTGACTGACTGACAGACTACGTACTGCCGAAACTACTGGTCGGTTAGTAGGTTCCTAGGCAAGTGTAGGGGAGCTCTAAGAGAGAATTTCCTCAAATTCCCACGGGAATGGGAAAGAACAGGGTATGCGCGTTCGAAGTCGCGGCCAAAAGCTAGCTTGACATAAGTAAAAGATTACGTTAATGCGATCTAGTAGGTACCAAAGTTAAAAAACTCGAACTAAGCCCTCTGTGTTTGTATTGGTACGAGATTAGCTCATGACATGCTTATCTATGCGGGTTTGGTCATATTTATCGCTTTTGTAGGCGCAGGAGTCTAAGGCCCTGCGCAGACGACAGACTATCCGTGACGCACTTTTTAGTCTGTGAAAATAGAACCTATGCAATTATATGCAGTAACGCACACGACGCGCAAAAAGTCCGGCGCACAAAAAATCCGTGTCATTCGGGCAGACCGCACCGCGCCGCGGCGCGCCGTTCCGCACAAAAAGTGTGTGACAAAAATTGAACGTTTGCTTCAACGCGCGCTAACGCAGACGGCGCACACTTTAGTCGGCAATCTGCATTTGCTAGGGGTGGACGTAACGCACGCGATCTATTATCATGGCGCCAGAGGTCGATGTAACTATGTTAATTCAAGAAATACAAAACAGACCAGCAATAATAATTTATGATACTTCTAAGGATCTCTGCACGATTTCCATAGCGTCTACGTCCCTACAGCTCTGCCGACAAAATGATCGAAGATGTGCGTCGTGTGCGTTGAGTCTGTGAAAAATCCGCGACCGACTTTTTGCGCGCCATGCAGACTTTTTGTGCGCCGCAGACTCGATCGCACAAAAAGTGTGCCGTCTGCGCAGGGCCTAAAAGACTCAAACTAGGATTTAAACAAACTGAAGGAGTATAATTAACAAAACTAAACTACCTGTAAAATAAAGTATAGCATAAAAAAATTCGTCCACAAAGCTGTCAGCTGTTTATTTTCCCAAGAGACTTGGGGCATTGCCACGTAGTATGGCAATGCCTAAGCCTCTGGCCAAAGTAAAATTCAGCTTCTGGGTCACGAGAAGTGTCAACTATCCTTTTCGAAATTTCTTTGAAAAGGCTGTGAGCGCAAGGACCCGAAGGTTTCAAACGGTTCGAAAATATATTTGCAAATAAGGGAACTTTGTTTTTGGAGTCGGATTAAGGCAAAGAATAGGTACCGGTCATTAGGCCAACTATCCACACCGCACTCGATAATAAAACATTTTAAAATCTTTTCGTACTTAGCATTTCCAAGCGTCTATCATAATACGCACAGCAAAAGAGTGGAGCTATCTGCCTACGTCTGTGTTTCCGAACGCTGTAAAACCCTAATCTTTTCAAAGTTAGTGTGAACAGGCTAATTTAGCTAGACTCAAAAATAAAACGGCTATTCATAAAACTTGATGAAACGATTTCAGGTTGGTTGCATACCTGCTTAAACATATTATCCTATTGCCTATTTATCTATAAGTAATTCAAAACACATTATAAATCCAATTTGTCTAGTCTATAATTACGTAAATTAAACTGCATAAAACTTCTAACAAAATTTTACTTCCGCATTTTCCGGTTTTCGCGACAGCGCAAATAATCGTCAATGTCATAATAACAAATTGGACTATAATAAAGTAAAATAAGAAGGCAATTTGTCTAAAATGTCATTTCGGCGAATATTGCAGAGGGAAATTAAATTAATGAATTTTACTTTAATACCGTAATCATTTTCGAGGAGCTCGTGGCTAATTAATAACAGCCGCACAGGTCGATCTTCAAGGTTAAGCAACGCTTGCCGAGTTTGGTCTGTGGATGGGTGACCATCTTAACATACCGAGTTTCTTCCGTGCCTCGGAAAGCACGTTAAGCTGTTGGTCCCGGCTGTCATTATTGGAGATGTTTGGCAGTCGTTACGGATAGTCAGAAGCCAGAAAATCTGACACCAGTCTTGCCAAGAAGTACCGTGTTACCAAGTTAATGGGTTGTGGAGGTCTGGTAGGCAGCCGCTCCGCGTAAAATACTGGTATTCAGCTGAATCCAGTTTGACTGGAAGCCGACCCCAATATAGTTGGGAAAAGGCTAGGCAGATGAAGATCGTAATCATTTGAAAAACTTACTCAAAAACTGGTTCTTCTTGCCCTTACTGTTAGGTTCAGAATCCTATTTATGTAGGTATACCTAACAATGTGTTTTTTTTTTCATTTTTAATTTGTCTCTCAAAGTGCTTTCATTTAAAAAAAATCTTTAACGGCTACCTCTCATAGGTCAGTGTTTTTTTGTTTAGGTAATTTAATCAAAGATTTGCAACAAAATTAAGAAGATTTCAATTGTGTATAGGTATGTTATTTCAATGAATTTTAAAGAGCTTACAAATTTAATATCATACTGTGACTGTTCCTAAGTTACCCTAGGCTGATAAAATTTTCGTTTTTCCTAAATAACCCTAATAGATAAGGTCGGTCCCCCCGAAGGGGGAGAAACACGCCCCAACCAACGCGTGTCCCCGTAGGACTCAGACCAGACTGGACATCCTCCCGCCTTTTATGAAGTGAATTCCAAAAGTATGAAATAATCCAATGCCTTATCACATTGATAGGTCAAAGTTTGGATTGAAATATATAATAGAAGGACTTAGGAATTCATAGTTATGAAATAAAATAGGAATGGTTTCAGAAGCTCACCTTATAACAAAGGGAAAATCAATTACTCTATTTTAATTAATAATAGATCGTGTGAGAAACCTTTACGCTAGCGTAACTGGTATAAGGTCAATAGTTACTCGCACGATACCTCACGTCTGCACCCATAGCACTCAGAGCAACACTTCCTTAAGTGACACCAGCGGCTTTTCAGCAACAAAGTGTCGGCAACACGTTTATAGGAAACGCGGTCCCTAGCAGTTCGGTCGAACTGTAAACGTGACGAGGCGGCTTTCCCTGCGCCAACCGTGCGACCGTCCTTGTCTAGCAACGGAGCGACTAGTTCCAGCGGCAGAACGTCAAACATCATGCTCATAATATAGAGACATGGTCCCTAAGTCCTTAGACTGTATAATATAAGATAGATATGGTCAACCCAACCCCAGGAAGCGCACTCTCTGTACAACAAGTATATCTGTAAGACACAGTGTTCGTATCTGACCGAATCAGTGGTCGCAGGTAGAGAATATAAATTCAAGAATCAATACAAATACAAATAGTTACTACAATCGAGAGTTATAAACTCAAGAAATAAATATAGTTGAGAACTTCAACTCTTAAAGCCTATGACAGCCCCTAAAGCGCCCACCCGTCGCCACTTCCTAGTGTTTGGGCTAGAGAGAAGAAATGGCACAACAAACTCTCTAGCAACACGTATCTGTCTGTTCTATTATACAACCTATAGAAAACTAGGATTGCCTGCGGCTCCGTTAGTGTCACTGTATATAATGAAACACAATATCAGCCCAGAGTAAATTAGAACAATAAAAGACTCACCCATTCACACCAGCACAAACACACACACATATTCAATACTAAATTCTTTCCCACTTATATTAATCTAATAAATACTAGTTACTTGCACTCGCGATACAACGGTTCTACCCAATCTCGCCATATGGCATTGACTATCATTCTGCGCACTAGCCTATCGCCTACAGTGTCTAGCGATTTCAGAGACATCGCTTCGTCCTAATCAATTCTAACTCAGCTCTCTAGCTCCGTATCCTTTCAAGCCCTAACGCTGAGTCCCGCGCTTTTCCAAAATCACGAGCGTCACCGACCGGCGTCCTGTTGGGCTTTTTGTCCAATTTCTTAATAATAGCCCAAAAGTGCCTGTGGGTTTTACCCCGGTTAAAGTGGTTTCAGGTACAAGCGCCTTAGTCGATAATGTTATCCGCTAACGAATATCGACTCTAACGAATTGAGGAGAAGGTCGTATTTCCACTAACGTAAAATATTGCATTCGAATAACGTCTGGCAAATGGCGCGTTTGCTTCCCATTAAAACAAAGATTGATTGATTTCCTGAGTACCAAATCCCATGCTACATATTTCAAAAGCAGATACTTAACATATTTTGTGATTCTCGAAATTAAGTGGACGGCTGGCCCAGCAATTTATGATCCTTCAAGTATCTGGCAACATGTGAAATGTTTTGAAACGAATTAAATAAGTATTTAAGTATCTAGGAGTGGCGGATAGTCACATTCCCCCCTCTGAAAATCAGACGCGTGACGCAGTACAGCGGATGAGCTTTCACAATAGCTTAAACCTTGCCTCTACTAATATTGGTCTTATACCGATGTAGATAAATACTCATCTTAAATGTGAAGTGAGTCTTATATACTAACTTTTATAGTTGGGATCCATATCCAATTAGTTGCAATGTCTGCTATAATTTCTTAATGTTTCACAAACACATCCTCAATTGATACATAATAAACTCAACCTATGTCAACTCATTCCTCCCTAAACTCTCTCGGTTCATTTTTTTTTTTAATATAAAATTCCAGAGACCTAGTTGCTTATCGTTTAGGTATACACACCAGAATCTCATCTAATTTTGAACCATCACATAACTGTTGTATTTCAACTTATTTCCTTTCGTAATATCCACTCTCTTAATATTATCGTTGCAAATTTTCTGATGATCTGTGTGTGATTTGTTTTCACTTTACACAGCAGAGCCTCATTTATCCTAGAGGATTTCAAAAAAGGAGAATGATACGTAACGCTTGCCTGGCTAATCATTATTTCGAATTACGTTAATAAACTACTTCACACTAGTCAAAAGTCCCAACCCAGTGACGTGAGACTATTTTACAACAGCAAACACGTCGTACGTGTGCCGTTGATCCTATTGCGCATAGGCCTAGAGAGGACCTGCTGCGGTCACAACAGTACACGTTCCCTAAACTCAAGCTTGTCTTACTTAATCCTAAGGCCGAGGACTGCGAAGTATCTCTGCTATTAAGCGAGACAAGTTTCCAGTAATACTGGATGCGCGTTATGTAAATTAGCCCCTTGAATAGGCCCATCAACTCAGTTCCAAAGACAATACAATTATTAACTTAGCACAAGCGTACCGCATCGTCAGTCGTTTGCAGAATACATTACACTGATTCGCTATACGCCGAAGTGGTTTTAAAATCGTCACCTCGCACTTCCTTAATCTAACCCATTTCGGGGAAGCACATAGAGTACTGCAGCAACCGTTGCCACGTCTGGCAGCGAGCGTTCCATCTAGGCTTCCAAAATATGTATTTCGCTAAATATTATTTTTTTATATCAGTGAGAGGCCTCGGGGGCCGGTTGTGATTTAGCGAGATACGGTACAGTCCCTATCGTCCATTAGGACAACTATCAATTCAGTTCAACCCGTACTTGGTGAAGCCTACCCCCCTCCAATGGAAGTGTGCATATTTCAGAAACAGTGCAAAGTATATACTGCACTCAGTCAGTCCTAGGGAGAGGCAATCTCTACTAATGTTTGGTTGATATGACATAATCTTACACATTTGCAAGTGAACATTATTGTTCAAACGGGCCCTAACTGGTTACGAGTATCATTCGGTTCAGCCTTTCCTAAGCAGTGACTTGGTAGGGTTCGTCATGCGTCAGGTTAAAGTCAGGATAATAGTCATTGTTGCTTGCAGTCTGATGCTAGGTCATAAGCACTCCCTATAGAAAGGCTTTCTCCGAATCCCTAAAACCAAACACAGGTGTTGATTACCTCATTTAAGTCATAGAAGGAGATTAGGAAGGATAATACATACTCCACTCACCCTACTCGGTCACCAACACAATCACTGAGATTCACACACGCTAACACGCACTTGCTTACACTCTCCTTACATTAATACTCGACTCACATAACCTTGTTTCGAAAGACTCCTATCGTATTAAACGCATTATTTAATCATAATACTCTCGCCCTAGTAATGTTAGAAACACAGCTTTAGCCCTAATCAGCCCTAACCTTGCCTAACATAGCCTTCGTTATTATCAACACGTCGACCGCCCTCTACCCCGGTCCAAAGCCAAGTGTCATTACACGTTTGCTTTTCATCTACTGCACCTCATACTCTCCAATAGTTAGCCACATCAAAGTCTATCTTAATACCCAACTGCTCTATTAGAACTTATTCTCTTGAATAATGCCTACATCTGATAACAAAATCCAGGAAAATTGTGTTTATAGTTAAGTGTAACACATTAATCTCATATAATCTCTTGTTCAATCGATTCATAATTGCTGTCCTCGATCACATATATTTTGAAGTACTCTTCATATTCCAATAAGAGAAGACTGCGCATGCTTATAGTGTGAATTTACATACCAGAGTCTCATTTAAGAGTATTTCTGCTACTAGGTCACACTACCTACGGTGCTCCTTCGTTCTGGACAGAGGCCTTTCCCGAAGCGCCCCGCGCTGAGTCAGCTTCATAGACAGCTGCCCGTACTTGTATCCAGGTTTAGCTGAAATAGTTCGCACATAAACATATGATAATTTGTTCCAATAAGATGAAATAGTCTCGAGAGGTTCTGAAGTAGAATACAGAGTACAGTAGTTACAGAGTTATATTAGATCAATACGATGAGAACAGAGCAGGTTTGCAATCCATTAAGACTTGCAGTATTATGTAAAAATCTATAGACAGATTTTCTTAAGCATGTTAGCCTTCTCGACAAGGGCTTAATCAATTAGAATAATGCCCCCCTCAGACTGTAACACCAGTGACAATATAGTTCATTGGTATATTAGTTTGAAGTCATAGCTTGTCATAGACCATAGCACCATAGCTTGTCAACATTGATTTAAGTGACATGCCAAATGTCATGTTGCGCAGTAACATTACTGCAGAGTTTAATAAGAGAAACACTTAGCTTCGCAAAAGGAGCCACGCTACGTTCGAAGTTGCTGAAATCGGTCTCAGCCAATAAGATGAAACTATGGACCAGGTGCAACACACGAACCGTAGGTTTAGATATCCCGTTGTCGCAGCCTAGTGATGATGTGCATATCCTGGAATTTGAAATAAGACCACACAAGTATCTTTTCCAATACATCGTAGTAATGACACCCTGCCAAGTTATCGATATTGAGATTATCCTACAATGATTTTCGAGTTTCCCTTTCTCGGTGATTAAATTGCCATTATGAAACTACTCGTAGTTTTCACCTTTCCTGACCTTAGGTAATGAATAGGTAGTATATTATATAACGCTCATCTATAAGTAAGGGTAAGTCTTATGTTCATTTCACTTATCACACCGTTATACATATCTTAACCACACAACCACGTTTCATTTTCACAACCAGTCTGACCCATAACTAGGATGTGTACTTAGCTCACTTCTACAGCTATACAAATCTTAAACCAGTGTCTCAAACTGTCAGACACACAAAACACTATTGGGAGTCGAACCCAAGATTAGCACATTAGCCTATCAATGAAACTAATACCTACATCAATTCTGTAAATTAATCCCTTATTTAACAGTTCAGTAACTCAAGCATAAAATCAGTTGTACTATTATTACGTATACACTAAAAATTGCCACGTGTATGTAGCCCTTCCGGAGTTAATTGCCGCTATTGTCTAAAGCTTTCTCTTTGTTCTAAGGGTCTGCTTTTTTTGTTGCTGAGCCGGACCCTTTTAGTTAACTGTTATTTGTGCAATATTGCTTTACTATTTTAGATGAAAGAATGTTTGTTGTTAATTACGGTAACGTGTCCGGTTCCCAAGCCATAAACTTCAGACGCAATGTGTTTCTAAGTAACCCGATGCCATGCGAAAGATTGGAAATAAATATAATATTCTGTTATTAGAGTATAGGTGAAAAGTGACGGACAGTCACCTTCCCCTGTAATTACAATACCATAACTTTGTGTATATGAGAATTGAACCCTCTTTTATCAACACAGTTATTCAAACAGATAGACATACAACCTATAAACTAATTTAAAAATACCTCTTACATTATTAGTGCGGGAATTTAACCCATAATCTTTGAAACAGGAATCTTAAGAGTTAAGATTCTCTAGCCCTCCAACTGCTTGTTAGTCCTAACACATACTTAATTAAACGGATAAATCATACGAGATTTGAACTCGCTAGAAAACAGTTGACGTGTTCATGTTTATGCTACATAATCCTAGGACATACTTATACAGATAAATCGTACGAAATTGGAACTCGCTATTTAATTGTCGACATCGAATTCAACTAACATAATCAACCGTTAATTACTTAACACTACTTAGTGTAACTGTTGTAACCTAAGTATCTTTGAGAGCTAAAAAGCCATATATTAATAATGTTGTGTGAATTTTATGTACTAAGTAGCCTCTTCTTTAATCCCTAACCGATTATTACGGAACCCTAAAATAACGCTGTGTTATTTTTATTGTAAACTAATATTGTAGCCGCTGCAACTTATTTCGTCTGTATCGGTTTACGAAACAATTTATGAAATCTTAGCCGTTATAACTATCTTTGTCCCTAGCCTCAAATTACGTTGTGTTGTTTTTGGAGTAACCCATAAATGTTCTTTCTCGTTGCACTGACGTGAATCAGTACATTTATTGACGAGAATCCTGGTCACGCGGACCAAATGTGACTGTTCCTAAGTTACCCTAGGCTGATAAAATTTTCGTTTTTCCTAAATAACCCTAATAGATAAGGTCGGTCCCCCCGAAGGGGGAGAAACACGCCCCAACCAACGCGTGTCCCCGTAGGACTCAGACCAGACTGGACATCCTCCCGCCTTTTATGAAGTGAATTCCAAAAGTATGAAATAATCCAATGCCTTATCACATTGATAGGTCAAAGTTTGGATTGAAATATATAATAGAAGGACTTAGGAATTCATAGTTATGAAATAAAATAGGAATGGTTTCAGAAGCTCACCTTATAACAAAGGGAAAATCAATTACTCTATTTTAATTAATAATAGATCGTGTGAGAAACCTTTACGCTAGCGTAACTGGTATAAGGTCAATAGTTACTCGCACGATACCTCACGTCTGCACCCATAGCACTCAGAGCAACACTTCCTTAAGTGACACCAGCGGCTTTTCAGCAACAAAGTGTCGGCAACACGTTTATAGGAAACGCGGTCCCTAGCAGTTCGGTCGAACTGTAAACGTGACGAGGCGGCTTTCCCTGCGCCAACCGTGCGACCGTCCTTGTCTAGCAACGGAGCGACTAGTTCCAGCGGCAGAACGTCAAACATCATGCTCATAATATAGAGACATGGTCCCTAAGTCCTTAGACTGTATAATATAAGATAGATATGGTCAACCCAACCCCAGGAAGCGCACTCTCTGTACAACAAGTATATCTGTAAGACACAGTGTTCGTATCTGACCGAATCAGTGGTCGCAGGTAGAGAATATAAATTCAAGAATCAATACAAATACAAATAGTTACTACAATCGAGAGTTATAAACTCAAGAAATAAATATAGTTGAGAACTTCAACTCTTAAAGCCTATGACAGCCCCTAAAGCGCCCACCCGTCGCCACTTCCTAGTGTTTGGGCTAGAGAGAAGAAATGGCACAACAAACTCTCTAGCAACACGTATCTGTCTGTTCTATTATACAACCTATAGAAAACTAGGATTGCCTGCGGCTCCGTTAGTGTCACTGTATATAATGAAACACAATATCAGCCCAGAGTAAATTAGAACAATAAAAGACTCACCCATTCACACCAGCACAAACACACACACATATTCAATACTAAATTCTTTCCCACTTATATTAATCTAATAAATACTAGTTACTTGCACTCGCGATACAACGGTTCTACCCAATCTCGCCATATGGCATTGACTATCATTCTGCGCACTAGCCTATCGCCTACAGTGTCTAGCGATTTCAGAGACATCGCTTCGTCCTAATCAATTCTAACTCAGCTCTCTAGCTCCGTATCCTTTCAAGCCCTAACGCTGAGTCCCGCGCTTTTCCAAAATCACGAGCGTCACCGACCGGCGTCCTGTTGGGCTTTTTGTCCAATTTCTTAATAATAGCCCAAAAGTGCCTGTGGGTTTTACCCCGGTTAAAGTGGTTTCAGGTACAAGCGCCTTAGTCGATAATGTTATCCGCTAACGAATATCGACTCTAACGAATTGAGGAGAAGGTCGTATTTCCACTAACGTAAAATATTGCATTCGAATAACGTCTGGCAAATGGCGCGTTTGCTTCCCATTAAAACAAAGATTGATTGATTTCCTGAGTACCAAATCCCATGCTACATATTTCAAAAGCAGATACTTAACATATTTTGTGATTCTCGAAATTAAGTGGACGGCTGGCCCAGCAATTTATGATCCTTCAAGTATCTGGCAACATGTGAAATGTTTTGAAACGAATTAAATAAGTATTTAAGTATCTAGGAGTGGCGGATAGTCACAATACAATAATTACGTATAATATGTATTATTAATATTTTGTTTTATTATCTTTTATTTAAAACACAAACTAGGGGCGGGAAAACAATCGGCAAGCCATAAAATTATTTCCCACAAATATTTTGATTGTAAATTATTAGTTTTATGATATTTCATATTTTTTTGGAGTAATTGTACCTTATACCTATATCTGTCGTTAGGTCAGGTGGCTCTTACATCGGTATGTAATTTACTAAGTATATTTTTGTCGTCACACAACAAGAACATAGGTACATCTTTACAAGAAAAATCACATACCAACCTATTACAGTAAACCATTCACATAGATAACCCCATTATAACTTCATACAACAAGCACATACATCTTGACAAGAAAAATCACATACCAACCTATTACAGTAAACTATTCACATAGATAACCCCATTACAACTTCATACAACAAGCACATTGTATACATCTTGACAAGAAAAATCACATACCAACCTATTACAGTAAACTATTCACATAGATAACCCCATTACAACTTCATAATAGAACAACCACTGCGGCCTAATTCCTACCCCAGCCATATGAACGCACGCAATAGAATATACTCCGCTTAAAGACTGCCTGCCGTGTACCCTACGGTAATACCGTGATGTTATTGCCAATAAAGAATAATAGGGCAATGGCGCTCGTGAACCAACCCCCTAAATTTTTATTCCAAACTATATTTGAAATACATTTCAAACTAACTTCAGCCCGCAGTTTTGCCGGCACGAAAAGTATTTTTACATTTTTTTTTTAAAGTACTCTAATTGGTTTCTAATAAAATAGTAACCACCGTTACACCAGCTAACTGTCTGTGAATGTTCTGTCAAAATCGGTCCAGCCGTTTTGGAGATTAGCTTGAACATACAGAAAGAAAATTTCAAAATGTAGTTTTGCTATAGGCATGTTTTAATTTAGTAAAAAGCTGTTATTTTAGGGTTCCGTATCCAAAGGGTAAAACGGGACTCTACTACTAAAACTCTACTGTCCGCCCGTCTGTCCGTCTGTCACCAGGCTCATAAGACAGACGGACAGACGGACGGACAGCAGAGTCATAGTACCGTGATAGTGAGACAGTTAAAATTTTCACAGATGATGTATTTCTGCTGTCTCTATAACAACAAATACTAAAAAGCAGAAAAAAATAAAAAAATTAGGGAACTTCTAATCTCCCATACAACAAACGGCATTGATGGCACGGTTGGAGCAGTGGTTAAGCGATTGACTGCTGCGCAGGCTGCGCTACGTGTCACGGGTTCGATTCCCGCATGGAACAATATTTGTATGGCCAACAGATAGTTGTTCCGGGTCTGGTTGTTTGTGTATGTGACTTTGTAGGTTTGTAAACGCACCCATACAGGAGAAAAATATATGGAGTAAATACATAACTAAATATTCTGTACAACAAACGTGATTTTTTGCGGTTTTTATAGATAATGGTACGGAACCCTTCGTGTGCCAGTCCGACACGTACTTGGCCGGAGTTTTGGTACTACAAACAGACATTTCAATACTAAATCATTTAGATTTTCCAATATCTATTGTTATGGAACTAGTTGATGTTGTATTAAAAGTAATTGGACTTGAGAAGCGAAGTTGTGAAGTTTTATGAATATTGACACAATTGGTGCAATTTGAGTTATGTGATTGTTGATTGTTTTGACGCTTTATAGTCGTTAATCGTTTTAGTGGAGATATAATTCAAGATAGGAGCTGCGAATTTATTAGTTAAGTAAACTGATTTGCGTGTCATTGTTCTCTTGAAAATACCAAATTTCTCCGGAATAATTTTTTGAGCACTTTCATATGTGCTCCAAAAGAACATATACCACGTCATACTTATCGTGAATCGAGTTCAAATTCTCACGTCAGCGTTTTCGAGCCCCGGTTACGAAGTCCGACTTCAGGAATCCACTGCTATTTAAGATCTTAATTTATTATTTATTTATGTATTTTAACACTTTAAGCACAAATGTACAGAGGCGGACTTAATGCCACAGGCATTCTCTACCAGTCAACCTTTGGGTGATGTAGAGACAAATAGTGGTAGGTGCAATATGGAGAACAGAATTGTGATTGATATACACTATACATACATGTAACATTCATATAATATAATAAAATTTGTATTGAAAAGATGAACATACGAGAATCCAAAAAAAAATCCATACGCATATGTACGTCTGCCTGTGTCTTAATTAAATGAATAATATTGACTTACATCGACTTTGGGAGAGTGTCCAATAGCGGTGGTCGGCGCAGCAGCTTGCGCGCTGATCACAAGACGGCGGTACATGTTGTACAGGGCTTCGATCTCTGCCCTGGAAAAGGAAGAATAGAATAGAATAGAATCGAGTGGAGTGGAGTGGAGTGGAGTGGAGTGGGGTAGGGTGGAGGGGAGTGGAGTGGAGTGGAGTGGAGTGGAGTGGAGTGGAGTGGAGTGGGGTGGTGTGGTGTGGAGTGGAGTGGAGTGGAGTGGAGTGGAGTGGAGTGGAGTGGAGTGGAGTGGAGTGGAGTGGAGTGGAGTGGAGTGGAGTGGAGTGGAGTGGAGTGGAGTGGAGTGGAGCGGAGTGGAGTGGAGTGGAGCGGAGTGGAGTGGAGTGGAGTGGAGAGGAGAGGAGAGGAGTAGAGAGGAGTGGAGTGGAGTGGAGTGGAGTGGAATAGGAAAGAATGCTATTTATTATGTACACCATACCGCGTGTATCTGACATCGACGCACAAACGATTTCCATGGGTCCAGGGCGTGATTCTGGACACCCCAGTGTTAGAATTTTTCGTCGGTTCTTTTCTCGTTTTTTCATTTTTTTCAAGAGTGCCACAAATAGGTATCAACTCAGCTGAGCTGATATCTATTTTTGGTCTTATTCAGATTGCTCTTTTTAGTGAAAATAGTTAATTAATTATTTTTTTATTAAAAATCTCATTGGGTTAGGTCAGAATAACGATTATGAGCAGTCAAAAGTAAAAAAACCCTTGAAAAAAATTAAAAAATGAGAAAAAAGCCGACGAAAAATTCCAACTCTGGTGTCGGAGCTGTTACTTACGAGCAGCTCTGTTTGTGTGTTGAGGTGGTCGAGGTCTTCTTCATTTAAAGAGTGTTTCTTGAATACACTTATGTTTATTACGTTTCTGCATAGATATTCGTAATTAGAGGTTAAATTTAGTGCGTATGTCTAATGTCTAATGGACGTGGTCTCGCGTCGGAGATCGTAGCGGTGTGTCGACGCGGCGCGCTCGCCGCCCGCTGCCGCCGCGCGCCCCCCTCCCGCGCGCCCTTGCTCCCCTCTGCTCCCGCGCTGGTATGAGCCGGTTCACGGCGTATTCATCCTCCCCCCCTTGAAAGGTCTCTCTTTCAAGTTCTTCCGTCGTGGGTAGGAGACAAACTCTGTTCAGAGCACGTCGGACGACGCCTCTCGCCGTGTAGAAGTCGGCCACTCTGCAGACTCCATCAGCTCCTGGAAACAGTTGCTGGACTCGACCGAGTCTCCACTTCAGTGGTGGTGAGTTCTCCTCCTTCAGGACTACCAAGTCTCCCACATTCAAGGGTCTATCCATCAAGCGCCATTTAGTTCGCTGCTGTAGTTCAGCCAGGTATTCTTTGTGCCAGCGCTGCCAAAAATGTTGCCTCAGCTGTTCTATCCTTTTATACCTGTCTGGAGCTTTCAACGTGACGGGTGGAGACGGCAGTGATGATAAGGGCCGCCCCACAAGGAAGTGGCCTGGAGTCAATGGGGAACAGTCTGTAGGATCGGATGATAGAGGGTAAAGGGGCCGGGAATTGAGGATGGCTTCAATTTGTGCGAACAAGGTGCCCAATTCCTCGTACGTGAGGCTAGCATTACCCATAATCCGCTTGAGGTGAAACTTGGCAGACTTAACGCCCGCCTCCCAAATTCCACCAAAAGTTGGAGAATATGGAGGATTGAAAATGAATTTAATGCCTTCAGCATTGGTGTAGTTATAAATAGAATTTACACTTGCTCCTAGCAACCTACCTAACTCATTATTTGCTCCAACAAAATTTGTGCCGTTGTCGCAATATATCGTATGAGGTCTACCTCTCCTAGCAATAAAACGACGTAAACTAAGTATAAATGCGTTAGTGCTAAGGTCACTAACAATCTCCAAATGAATACTTTTAGTAGAAAAACAAACTATAACGTTCAGATAACATTTAGTCATTCTGTTGCCCTTCCCTTTCTTACTAGAAATAAGGAAAGGTCCAGCAAAATCCACGCCACATACCTGAAACGGATAGCAAGGGGTGACCCTATCTACAGGTAAATTGCCCATCAACGGCTCCATAGTTTTTCCTCGCAGTCGAGTGCAAACAACACACTTTCTAATAATGCTGCGAGCTAAAGTTCTGCCTCCTACAGGCCAGAATTGTTCACGAAAGGAACTAAGTAGCAGTTGAGGGCCGGCATGCAGCAGACGTAGGTGTTCGCCTTCCATTAAGAGCCGAGTGAAATAGTGCTTACCGTCCAGGAGGATCGGGTGTTTTTTATCAAATTCACAAGCGGCATTCTGAAGACGACCACCTACTCTGAGCACTCCATTGTCGTCGAGAAAAGGTGACAACTGTAACAGATAAGATTTAGGTTTCAGATTTTTACCTTGTTTGAGTAAATATATTTCTGAAAGGTAAGTTTGACTTTGAGCCAGTTTTATAAGGTAAGTAAATGAATTTTCTATTTCTTCTAATTCTAAGTGACCTATTATTTTATTTTTAGGTTTTCTACAATTATTAACGAAACGTAAGACATAAGCTATAGTTCGCTTTAATCTATTTATTTTAGAATAATTATTAAAATGAAATAATGGTGACTGTGCAACATTAGTCATGGTTATACAATTGTTATTAGGAGTTTTTGTTTCAGGTAAATTCGAAGAATCTATGGAATTTATATTATGAGGCCAGTTTGTTTCATTTTGTAACAAGAAATCTGGACCATTCCACCATACTGTGGCGCCCTGAAGCTGACCTGGATCCACTCCTCGAGAAGCGAGATCAGCGGGATTTAAAGTGGTAGGTACATGTCTCCAAGATTCCCTAGTTGTTAACTCATGAATCTCGTTGATTCTGTTGCAGACAAATGCCTTGAGTAATTTAGGTTGTGTTCGAATCCAACCCAAGACGACGGTTGAGTCGGTCCAAAAGATCTTACGGTCAATAGTGCACCGAAGAGAATGACTCACTTTAGCAGCTAGCCGCGCACCCAGCAACGCTCCACACAACTCAAGACGCGGGATCGTCGTTGGTTTCAGTGGTGCGACACGAGTCTTTGCACATAATAGGACAACCTGTACATTATTATAACGGTCTACAGATCGTAAATAAACACAAGCCCCGTAAGCGTCTTGGGATGAATCTACGAAACAATGAAGTTGTATTAACAATGGAGAAGTACATAAAACATGTCTAGGTACCCTAATGTTAGCTAGTATATGGGCATTGGAAACAAACCGTTCCCAAATTTTCTTAATATTCGGTGGGACTAACTCATCCCAACTTAATTTTAAAATCCAAAGTTTTTGTAACAAGATTTTAAGTCGTATAGTACATGCACTTAACATGCCTAAAGGATCGAATATTTTACATGTGTTAGACAAAATAGAACGTTTTGTGACGTCATTAATTGTTTTGTCTAAATTTACTGAGAACTGTAACTGGTCATTATCAGGAAACCACCACAATCCTAATACACTTGATTCTTTATTCAAGTCCAATGCCTGTGACAAAGTACAGTCAGTATCAAATATTTGTGGGCAGTTTGTACGAAATTTATGAATAGGAAAACAACCAGATGCTAGTACTTTTTTAACTGAATGATAAATATGGGAAAGTTCTTTTTCCGTATCAGCACCACTCAAAAAATCATCGTAATAAAAGTCATGTTGTATAATTTCAGATATTATTTTATCATCGCATTCCTTTGCTAACTGTAGCAAGCATCGTGTACTCAAGAATGGGGCAGACGCTGTCCCATACGTAACGGTATTTAACTGCAATATTTCTAGTGGCTTGTCTACATCATCACGCCAAACTATTAATTGCAGGTGGCGCTGCGAAGGATCGATTTTAATTTGTCGGTACATTTTTTTTATGTCCCCCGACAAAACAAATTTGTGTTGACGGAATCTAAGTAAGATATTTATTAATTCATCCTGTATTACAGGTCCTATAAACTGGATGTCGTTCAGCGATTTTCCTGAACTAGATTTTGCACTACAATCAAAAACTACTCTGACTTTGGTTGTCTCGCTTTTTTCCCGAAATATAGCATGATGTGGCATAAAATACCCAAAGACTGGTTTATCAACTTTACTTAAGTGTCCTAACTTCTCATATTCGTCAATAAACTCACAATATTGTTTTTTAAGTGTAGGATTTTTAAGAAACTTTCTTTCAAGACTCTGAAAGCGTTTTGACGCCATGTTATAGGAATCGCCCAGTGATGCTTCTGGTGATTCACTAAACGGCATTTTGACATTAAATCTCCCATTTTCTAAACGTAAAGTATTTTTTATAAAATGTTTTTCACAAACATGATCATTTTCCGGGTAAAAAGCACTTGAAGATGTAAGTTCTTCAAGTTCCCAGAACTTGGTAAGGTTTTTATTAATTTCCTTAGTGAAATTACAATGAAAGTTCTTCTGTTCATTATGATCTAAAATGCCTATTGACCCAGCTACTAACCAACCTAGTTTAGAGCTCTGGAGTATAGGTTTGTTGTCACCTAATCTTATTTTCTTTGAAGTAATAATATCAAAAAAGATATCAGCGCCAAGCAGTAAATCAACTTGAGAAGAACAATGAAATTCGGGATCAGCGAGTTGAATATTCCCAGGTATGTTTAATTCCAAAGGATTTATATTAGTATTAGGTAAATTACCTATAATTTCAGGTATAACTAAACACTTGATAGATGTGCTGTAAGAACTTATTAATGAATGAAAGGTAAGTTCACAACAATCTGTTATATTAAATTGAATGTTATTAACTCCACTAATACACATAGGTCTTGAACTAATAGAAATTAACCCTAATTTATTCTTAATGTTTTCAGATATGAAGCAGGATTGACTACCGGCATCCAGGAGAGCCCGGGCAAGGTAAGTCTTATTATTTTCCTTATTAGTTAGTTTTACTAAAGCAGTGCAGAGAAGAACTTGTTTCCTCATAAAGACAGAGCAAGAGGATACAGCACTAGTGATTGATGGCACACTAGATGTATCTTTGTTCTCAGACTGTGTAACTAACGCATTGTTTGATTCTGTGTCTTTATGTAACAGTGTATTATGTTTTTGTTTACAGATTTGACAGGTGCCGAGGCGACATTGCTCAGTCTTATGACCCCTACGTAAACAATTTGAGCAAAGTTGTAACTTTAAGACTTCACTCAATTTACTATTTAGACTCATTTCTTGGAATTTAATGCACTCTGTTATCCGATGAACTTCATGACATACCGGACAAACAGGACCTTTAGAAGGTTTATGGCCAGCTGAAGTAGCACAGGCCCTTATTGTTTTAGAATTGGCCTTATTATTAGAATCAGGTTTCTCATTTTTAGTAGCTTGCAATGTTTCAAGTACGACTGCTCGGTCACGTAAAAATTTAAGGAATTCCAATAAAGAAGGCAATTCCGGTAACTCGTTCCTATATTCTTCCCACTTTCTTAAAGTAGTGGGATCCAATTTAATAGTAACGAAATAAATTATTAATATATCCCAATAATCAGTTGGCAAACCTAACGAATTAAGGGATCTCAAGTTTTTATTAACCTGATCAACAACAAAGCGGAGGGCTTTATGAGATTCACGTGTTAAGCTATCTATATTAAATAGTGCCTTTAAATGGTTATTAATCAGGATCTTTTTGTTATCGTAACGTTCACACAGTAGGTCCCAAGCGACCTTGTAATTCTGAGAGGTAAACTCTATAGACTTTATAACGACAACAGCAGCCCCTTCTAAAGAGGAGCGTAGATAGTGAAACTTATTAATCTCAGGGATGGACTCATTCGAATGGATAATAGAATCAAAGGTGTCTCTAAACTCCAACCATTTGAGGTAGTTTCCGTCAAAGGATGGAAGTTTTATTGTTGGTAATTTAATGTTATTTAAATTATTGCAAGTGTCATGATTTGAACAACTTGTTTTAGCACCAACGACACTCAAATCTTCACCACTAGAATGAGAATCAATAATTTCTTGGGCGGCTGAGATGAGAGAATAAAATTGAGATTCTATGATATCTCTTTCATCAATCTGTTCCTCTGTCTTTGTTGACAGCATTTCAATTTGCGTTTGAATTGTATCAAATTCTGATAAAAGAGTTTGTAATCTACTTAATCGTAATACTAGTTCTTTAATTTGTTTTTTAGTAATCTCACTTGAACTAGTTTGATTTAAACTAGCAATATGATCTTTAAATTTTGTTAAACGCATTTTAAAAGTACCTCTCTGTTTTATTAAATCTTTCATATCAATGCGTATCTCTTCTCTCCTCTCAGAGCCCTGTTGCGATTTAGATTCTGGCATTTTGAAGAAAAATAAAGATGTTGGAACAAATAAAGAAGTTAGGCAAAGTAACTTAAACAATCAAACCCGTTTAAAGAGGCTTGAAGGTCCGTCCAACACGAAGACTTAAAGTTGACACGCGCTACACCAAGTCTGAATAGTCACGGGGCACGCCAACCACGCCGAGCTCGGCAGCACACAGCTCAGCTCCGGCCCGAACGTGTGCGCACCACGCGGCAACCGATCGCTGAAAACGTTTATTTGGAATATGTAAGAAACTTGGACGTTATACAAGATGTTTTGCAGATTGAGGTTAGATGAATGATTTTAAAGTTTTAGTCACGCTAATTAGGTAATCTAATGAATTTTTTAATTACTGATAGTAAGTGGGTACATTCTTAATTCGAGATGCAATTAGCTTGTAACGCAATTTAAGCCATTAAATATAAATGCGAAACACGTTTACGTTAAGAAAAGAAAACCAATTGACCAACACTTGTGAAATAAAGGAAAAAAATGCACATTAGCGCGCGTGTAAATAAGCATGGGCACAAGCCGGCGCACGATGAAAATCACACACTGTTCACACAATTGAAAACCTAGGAAAAGGAAAATAGGTGGATGGAAAGGAATAATAAGCCAAACTCCCCTGGGTACGTCCTTCTTCTAACTTATTTTGCATGCCATCGCCATGCATGCGTGTCACCTGCGAAATAGCTCACCCAAGCTTCAAGCAAAATGGCGGCACCGTGCACTTGGTAAATCCAATAGGTAATCTTCTTGAGGTCCTGTCACGGTCGCCAGTTGTCGGAGCTGTTACTTACGAGCAGCTCTGTTTGTGTGTTGAGGTGGTCGAGGTCTTCTTCATTTAAAGAGTGTTTCTTGAATACACTTATGTTTATTACGTTTCTGCATAGATATTCGTAATTAGAGGTTAAATTTAGTGCGTATGTCTAATGTCTAATGGACGTGGTCTCGCGTCGGAGATCGTAGCGGTGTGTCGACGCGGCGCGCTCGCCGCCCGCTGCCGCCGCGCGCCCCCCTCCCGCGCGCCCTTGCTCCCCTCTGCTCCCGCGCTGGTATGAGCCGGTTCACGGCGTATTCATCACTCTGGGGTGTCCAGAATCATGCCCTGGGCCCATGGAAATCGTTTGTGCGTCGATGTCAGATACACGCGGTATAAGTTACAGACAAATAGATGATGATTATACATTGAATTGGGTTACATCGGATTAAATGAAATTGTTAGTTATAAGTTATAATTTGTAATTGTATTATTTGTGTTTTTATCAAATTGTAATTTTAATATTGGGACTTTAGTGCCTTATTAAAGAGAATTTTTATTTATTTATTTATTACATAGGGTGACACAATGGGCGGCCTTATCGCTAAGAGCGATCAAGACAACCTTTGGATGGATTTTAAAGAAAAAGGAAATAAATCAGTGATCAGTGTTAGTTAGCCCATTTATCGAGGAAGGTTATAGGTTACGATATATCATCACGCTAAGACAAATAGGAGCGGAGCATTAATGGAAACTGTGACGTAGACGAAGTTGCGCGGGTCAGCTAGTATCTTTATCTTCATATCAGCTGAAAGACGTCCATTGCTGGTCCTCAGCCTCCCCCAAGCGTCGCCACAACAACCGGTACCTACTGTGCGTCTCGCATCCATCGGCTACCCGCGACCCTCCACAAGTCTACACTAATGTTAGTGAGAGGAATTTTTGAGGAGCTCGTGGCTAAATAATAACAGTTGTAAGGGTCGATATTCTGCCAGGGTTGCGGAATTTCTTCGAAAGAGTCACCGCGGCCCTGGAACGCAATAGGGCACTAGGAGAAACACGGATCGGTTTTAGTCAGTAAGAGTCTGACACTCCTTTCTGCTTCGCCAAAAGTGGGAGGAGTCATTTGATGATTTCCCATCCATAAAAAAGGGGTCATTATTCGAGGTTAAACAACGCTTGCCGAAGTCGGTCTAGTGATGGGTGAATCTTAACATACCGAGGCTCCTCCGTGCCTCGGACATCACGTTAAACCGTTGGTAACGGCTGTCATTTGTAGATCTTTGGCAGTCTTTGCGGAAAGCTAGAAAATCTGACAGCAGTCTTGCCAAGAATTACTGTGTTACCCAGTTACAGGATTCTGGAGGTAGGTAGTTTCACCCCCAAAAGTTACCCCCATACTAAGAATTAAATCATTTACACTTGATATAATCTATACTAATATTATCTATACTTCTATACTATAATATTATAAAGAGGTAACATTAGTTTGTAAGTTTGTAGGTTTGTAAGTTTGTATGTAGGGGGGTAATCTCAGGAAGTACTGGTCCGATTTGAAAAATTCAGTATTAGATAGCCCATGTATCGAGGAAGGATATAGGCTACATATCACCACGCTCAGACTAAAAGGAGCCGAGCATTAATGGAAAATGTGACGCAGACGAAGTTGCGTGGGTCAGCTAGTATAATATATAAATAATTTATAATTTGAAGTTGGGTCACATTAGTCCATATGTGTACCAAATTTCAACAAAATCGGACCCGTTTTTCCAGAGAAAACTGGCTGTGACAAATGAACAGACAGATAGATAGACACCCGAGTGATCCTTAAATCAATACTGTAGATGTGTTTATAATATTAATAAAAACTTTAGATAATTATAGGTATTAATGTTTGACAGCGACAGAAAATTCAACACCATTATATAAAAGTCTTTGACACTCACTTTAAATTCGATTTTGCTGTCTTAATATAGTAATATGTTGAATTGTGCATATTCAGTTTAATATCCAATCTTATAACCCTAGTTTCCAAGAAAATAATGTCCCAACAAAGATTTAAAACACTCGTAAAAAACAACATGTCTACGCCGCTCTCGGCGAGACACAATAATTTGTCCATTTTACTGTTTTCCGTACGTAACCAAGCTCCCTCGTAAACAAGCAGATAGCTATCACGCATATCGTGTAACCTAGGCTCTTGGAGCTAGTGACCTAGTGTCTATTCTCTCGGAAACATGGGTACACGCACTAAGGAAAAAAGTTTGTCGAAAGAAGGTGGTTTAACAAAATACAAAAGGCTTTATAAAATAGCATGGAAAAACAAAAGTTACGCGAACTTTGTGGGCAAATCCGGAACAAATCAACGAGACAAAATAATCTATAATCTTCTTATAATATAAAAATGAATCGCTGAATGTGTTGCTAAGCGCAAATCTCGAGAACAACTGAACCGATTTCGCAAAAATTTTTTTGTTGTGTTTGTTATTATCAAGAGAAGGTTTTTATGTAAAAAAAAATAAAAAAGTGGCTAGTTGACGGGAGCAAAGCCGCGGGGGACAGCTAGCCATAAAATAATATCGGCGCGATGAAAATACAAAAAAAAATACACACACAGGAAAGAAAATTTCAGAACTAAAGAAAAATCCTTGTAAGCTTGAATATTTTTTAACTTAACAAACTTAGAAAATTTTTCTTTCAAAACTCAACATCGAAAACTTTTGTATTCTGAAATGTTCACTATAGTACAGCCAAATCAATTGGGAAGTGAAAAAATTAAAATTTAAACGATTTCGGAAGACAACAAAATCCTTGGGAACTGAAATTTTCTTGACAAAACAAACCGAAAACTTCAGTGATCATTTTCAAACACACAAAACAAAACATAAACTATAACTTTCGAATCACAGAAAATGATCTTCAACACTAAACTGCTCACTCACTTATTAAAATGTGTGAGTCTATACAACGCATCAAGGTGTTTCTCCTTCAGTTTCTTGTTCGGCATTATTTCACGTGTCTCATACTGCCAGGATCGTAATATTTTATGACCGGAGCGACCTGTCCGGGCCCGCTTTATCCGTCCTACTGAACCGCGAGCGGCGGAGGGTTGAAAGCAGTACTAACTACTAACCTTCGATCGTGTATATATAGCTTACCAATACAATGGGTTCATTTAGGGTTAAATATGTGTTGATACACACTTATGTATGGTTCTCTGATTATGTTATGTAAAAGTCCTTTTCGGTTTTATGGGAGCTGTAATTTTTTTATGGCTCTTTGAAAGACTGATTAAGAGGTTTAACGGGAATCCTTTTATGTAAAGCATTTTTGGGGGCCGAGTCACCCGCGTCCGTAGGAGAATACCCTTCAGCGAATCCCTACACGTGGTCCCCGGGTGGTGCTAAACAGGTGACACTAACCGCCTCCGTGGTCTAGTGGTTATACCACTCGATTCAGACCCAGAGGTCCCGGGTTCAATTCCCAGTGGGGGCAAATTTTTTGCTCGGTTTGGTTGGTGGTAGGACTTCTAAGTCCGCCTGGCAAGCTACCACCATCATGTCTTAAGTCTGTCGCCATAACAACAATGTTCACAGTATTGTTGTGTTCCGGCAATTAGAGATATGATAGCCACTTCCTCTATGTTAGAGGATTCCGGGTGAAACTCGCTTCCATCTTCGGCCTAATCATCACTTTCCATCAGGTGAGATTTGGGCCAAGAGTTTCCCCGTTTATAATAAAAAAAAAAAAAACATTCCAAAGTAGAAGATACAGTTGTACCGTGGACATTTTTATAAATGATTAAATTATAATATCTTCGGAGTAGCAAGGCATCAAAAGATTCCCTAAAGCAACGTTTTGTGAAACATCCTTTGCAGAGTCAAGGATTTTACTGATGTACGTGAACAAATTGAAATATTTATTTAGAACACTCCCAAGATAAATGATCAAACTGTCTTAGGCATATTTTTGTTTTTTTTTTTAAGGCTATATCTAAGGCAAAATCACACATCAAAACTCGAATAAAACGCTAAAATTCAAGAAAAATTGTGAAAGCCCTCTTATACGATAATAGTTTTTGTGTTTTTGGTTTGGTATCTTCGTGTTTTAACACCGACTTCCGAAATTTCTTACCTATTCATTTTGGTACAGGGGTAGGGACTATGGAGACGGTGGTTGCTATTTTTGCTTGTTAAAATCTATACGGTTATTTCATATTTTGTAGTGTTTTTTGGAACTCGGTTTAATTTTTTTTAAAATAAGTGTTATTTTTCACTTTTTAGTGGTGATACTTGCACGATGTCTTCGTCTCCGCAGAAATTGAAATACCTACTTACGCAAAAATGTTCAATAAAACATTTCTGAGCCAAACTAAATAACATTTTTAAGGCAAGTCGCATCGAACTAAAAAAGAATCACACAAATCACGGAAGACAGTTAAAAATTGATTCAACTAACAAATTCACATTCGCGTTTGTAACTCTTATGGATTGTTAGAATTTAGAGGTAACTTGATAAGTTCATCTGCCACGAAATGAATTATACATAGTTGTAGATAGGTACTAGTGAATGTTACGTAATTCTTTTGCATCCAATCAGCACTCTAACATTCAGAATTCCCGCCTTTCGGCACGTCCATCACGTGGTACACCTCACCCGAATCGTCAACATCACATTCATAGCTTAACAAGTCAGAGGGCCTAGCTCGAATATTTTTGACGTATAGTAACGTTACGTACAATTTTACCATAGCTATAATTCTCATTTCGAACATTATGTTTTTTTTTTAAAAAATTAGATACCATATTAATACTCATTTCGCACATTATGTTTGTTTGAATTAGATACCTACCATATTCATAGTTTTATATGAAATAAATTGTGTATGTCCCAATTAAATTAAAATACTATGGGGTTGTAGTATTTCACATTCAAAATTTGCTTACGTTAACGTTACTCTACGTCAAAATATTCGTGCTAGCCCCTCAGAGGCCTTAGTGTGAGTTTTTTCGACTCACGTTCGAACGCGTTCGATTGCGAGCGCGTTAGAATTTAGTATGGGAAATTAGGTTCTACGAGTGACCACCAGGTGGCACTATAACTAAATTCCCATACTAAATTCTAACGCGCTCGCAATCGAACGCGTTCGAACGTGAGTCGAAAAAACTCACACTAAGGCCTCAGTACTCTGTCGGTCTCACTTCATTCAAGAAGTTCAAATATGATCGCGTATACTCTCTTCTGGCGATAAAATGTGACTAGGTATGAATTAAGTCAGCAAGATAGTCCGTTGCCATCAGCGTGATAGGCGGAGACGTAACGTTGGAAGACCTCTCACAAGCTGGACCGATGTCCTGGGGCCCGAGTCTGCTATTTTTATAAATTTGTCATTCCGACACGATGTCATTGTCATGCCATTGTCATATTGCTAAAAGTTCGTAATCTGCTAAATTCATAATGGCACGGTCACTGGCACGTCAGTGGCCGGTCACTGACATGTCAATGGTCTCGTAATAGAATTGCGGTAGGAATGCCGTATTGCCATTATTATAAAACTGAGCTAAATTTGAGCACTTATTCATGCCAGATTTTATTTATATTTAGTTTTACATATTATTTATTAGTGTTATAAGCAATCTGAAGTAGTGAGAAGTTCGTAAATACTAAATCTGTCATTATGTACGAGATTACCATTCATATGGCTTTCTTTCAATGGCGTCTCAGTGGTTGATCATTGGAATGTCATAATGACGCCATTATGATGCCATTATGTTAGTAGATTACCAAACTTGTCAAAATCAACCATTTTGAAATCAGTGATCGACCATTCTGACACTATTGTAATAGCAGACTCGGGCCCCTGTAGTGTGGTGATTTCATAGTCGCTAAAATTTTAATTAATCTTGAGGAATCCTGTTTATTTTGGGACAGTTTATCGTCCAATAAGCTTGAGCAAGCTACCCAGGATGACGCTATGGAGATATTGCCATAATTTGTGGTAAGATAGAATTCTTCTAGACGAAATGTCTTGTTCAAACCCAACGGGAATATTACGAATTAAATTGTTATTTTCAGATATTGTTATCTTTAAAACAACACACCCATTTTTGAATGTAATATATTTAAAAAAATGGGTGTGTGCTACTTGTAGGTAGACTAACAAAATAAAGGTGTGATGAAAGGCTTGTGTTCTCCTAATAAAAAAATTAAATTAAGATTCAATTTCGGGCGCCTTGGAGATCACATCAAAATATATTATGCCGGAAAGTATCTATAGGAAGAGTCGAACTTTTATCTGCTGGTGGGTGTCATGTAAGATTTAAATCTAATCTTATAGTTAGAGTTTTAGACTACTTTATAGATACTATTGATTAGGTTAGGGATAGTACCTATTGATCAAGGATGGTATGAAAATAGACTTAAATTTCATAACAGATTGCTAGGTTTTGCCAGTAGAGGACGTCTTTCGGCTGATGTGATGATCATACTTCATAATAGGTACGTGATATGGACGATAAGATTATAAATGGACTGTTGATGTTACAGTTTTGAGTGATAAAGGCATGGATTTTCTTGTCCGTCCTTTTTTATATGGATCTATGCGTTTGAATGGTTAACTAGCTTATTCTTTCTGACCAATTCCTTAACAATTCTGAAATGCCCTATTAAGATTTAAAAAAAGCCTTTGTACTTGAGCTGGACGTAAAAAAGAAGGCTATTACCGATTAAAATAATTAAAAATTATCCGCGTATCTTAGAACGTATGAACTTTCTTACTTGGTGAACCTGGTAGTCTTGAGCAGCATTTCGAAGACCTTCTGCGGCGGTTTGCCTCCTACCACCGGCTTCTTTGGCTTAGGCTTCGGTCTGGGAGCGGGGGCAGCGCCCTGGGTCTGCTGGCGCTCCGCCCCGTGTTTCCCTGCTGTTAGGAATATGCGCACCCCGCGGAGAGCTATGGCGCTCGCTGCCATGCTGATCTGCTTCCCCTCTGGAGCTTGAGCTGGAGGAGGCATTGTCTATTGGAAGAAGAGTATCGAAAGCTCAGGTTAACAATATCAGCAGAAATAAGAGAAGATCAACAAGAAGATAAGCTGTTTGTAGCCTGCTAGTCGGGAACAGGGTCCAAGTTACGGTTAGGTTTCCCGAGAGAGATAATGTTGTAAGCTGGAGGAAGCATTGTCATCAGGCATCCAGCATCTGCTTTAGATTTCTAAATAAGTATGGCACCAGTTAGTGTAATATGTAAGCTTCGGCAAAAGTTTCCCCCTGTACTGTTTAGGGTAATTCAGAAGCTACGAACGTCACCATAAAAATATGACCCATTTTAAGATAACGTTCTGTGTCTGATGTAGAGTAAGAAAAAAGGGAAATTTTAGTTCTATCACAGATTTGATGCCACCAACTGCCTGAAAAGATTACTTGAACTTTTTTTATTATTTTAAGGCATGCGGAATTTAAAAAAAAGTGAATATTCTTCTTCAGATTCTACATCAGATTCAGAATGTCTAAAACATGATCTCGCACTTCTAAAACACCCGGTATGTGATATTTGGTAGGATAATGGTTTCCAGCAAATTACAACTTCACAAGAGACAACAACGAAATTTATTCATCACTAGCTGCGTCTTCGTCTGCGTCACATTTTCCATTAATACTCGGCTCCTTTTAGTCTTAGCGTGATGATATGTAGCCTATATCCTTCCTCGATACATGGGCTAATACTGAAAGAACTTTTCAAATCGGACCAGTAGTTCCTGAGATTACCCCCTACATACAAACTTACAAACAAATGTTACCTCTTTATAATATTAGTATAGATTGATACCGAAGTTTACAGAAACATTCTTTCAACACATTCAAGCATTTAAATCAGACATTAGCATACCTTGTCGCATTCGACGGATTCCTCCGTCCCCATTAAAGCAGGTATGCATAACTGTACTACAATGTGGTAACCCAGTTCAAATAGTTGGTGCGAGGCACCGACGCCTGCCGATTACCGAGCTGATACAGTGCTTAATTACCAAGTTCGTTGCTGCTGCCATTAGTAGATAAAGTTGGATGTACAAAGTGTTACGTGAACCTTGGGTTGGTAGAACTTTGGATGTGGCTTCTTTGACGATTAATCGTGTTAGTAACAAAGGAAGCACACACATCCGATCGTTGTATCGATACTCTAGCTAGACTGGTTAAGATGAATTGAGATAAATTGAAAGCGACTTTTGCTCCACAGAGGACGCTGTGGAACTGGAGAAGCATTGGGTGAACATAAGTATGATATCTAGATCTATGTGCTGTGACAGTCAACTGAAACAACTGACACAGAAAACTACACACTGAAACTGACACAGAAACAACAACTGAGATAGAAAACTGGAGGATAAGAAGAAGAATACGTTTGTGTAGAGGAATTTGAAGACCCCAGGCTAGGTGTGGCTATCAAGAAACACACTAATGTGAATTGAAGGAAACTTATTCGCTGCCACTAAGCTGAGGAAGTCGCGAAATTTTGGGTCACTTTGGTGAAGATGCGTCGTAGCACCGATGCGAAGAAGATGAACTTTCAGATGATCTACGATAATCAAAAAAGCTTTTTTAGTGAAATTGAGCCTGTCTAGCCTTTTCCCTTCCACAACTGAATAGATGCTCCTTATCCTAATTCGACATCAATTTAGTGACCTCTTGTCTTGACGGTCTTGATTCAATAATAGCGGGTACCAACTCAAGATAGTTCTTTCGGGGTCAAACACTTCGAACACTAAGGCCCCCCATGGTCCGAGTGTTCATCAAGTTTTAGAAATCAGCAAGCAGTTAATCGACTCTTCACGTGACCGGGCTGGCCTTTTTGGGCAAGCGAATTTTCTGGGCACTTTGATGGGTCCACAGCGATGAGGACGAATTTTTCGATGACCTTTGAATTCTTCCCCTCCTCGTTTTACTCCAATTGTTAATTTATACATATTTTTATTAGCTTTTTTTTTTTTTTTAGGGATGGGAAATCATCCAATGACTCCTCCCGCTCTGGGTGTAGCGGGAGGGAGTGTCAGACTTCTACTGACTAAAACCCATCCATGTTCCTTCATTGCCCTTTGTGTTCCGGAGCCACGGTGTCTCTTGCGAATAATCCCGCGACTCCGGCAGGCGTCGGCCCTTTCGGGCCCCTCTGATATTTTTATTAGCTTGTATTATATTTTTTACTGCTAAATAGCTGATGCCCGCGGCTTTACCCGCTTGACAAATTCTATACTAAAACATTCCTCGAGAACCACTGTATCTATTGGGCAAAACAGCATGGAAATCGGAGACAGACAGACGCGGCGGAGGACTTTGATATATAATATTTAGTGATTAAGATAGTCCGCATTTTGAGAACAAGAACCAAAAAAAGTGTCGTTTAGATTGTGTAATCTGAAACGACATTCCCATCACGCTTGATTATTGACTGCTATAACTATCTTCTATAATCTATAATATAGAATATTCCTTGAAGTACGAGGATGGTTCTTACGGAGAGAAAAAGTATAAAAATTGCCTGAAAAAGACTAAAAACAACACTTTTCTATGCTCCCATACAAAAGATTCGTAATAATACTTAAAAGTCAATTTGAACTTTAATACCATTCCATAAAGTTTAAGTATTAGTGGAGAGGTTTCGGGAAGGCAAAACAATTGAGTGACGTTTGTATCGTATAAATCTTAGAATAATAACGCATAGAAGCCGCGTCTAGAACAAAACCCGAGCAAAATCGTGTGTCCACTTCATTTTCTTTGTGTGCGTGAGCCGAATGTGTCTACGTTCCTCTAACGCACACAGATATAGCTTTCAGTGATACCATTACTAAGCCGTTACCCACAAAATATGGGAAGACGCATTACTATTTTGCTATCAAGGCAAGTATTTTATGTTGTTGGGAACTGGAAAAGGTGAACATGATTTTTCATGTAATATGACATATTTTTTCGGAAGGTATAATTCAATTTATTTCAAAATAAAAGGAAATAAATCGCATAAAGAATGAGATATTGTTCAATGCGTTTAGAATGCTTGATGGTTTATAATTATAAACAATGTTAAAACATCGGGTTTGATATGAATTAACAGTAAGTATTGTATTTTAAAATTACAAAAATGAAAAACATGAATGAAAGCAATGTGGGTATTTTTTCCTCACAAATAGCAACACTGTGTTATGACAAGTTAGGTTATTAGAATTTTGTTTTATTTATCGATTTACGTAAAAATAGTGCATAGAATGTGAGTACTTATTTGTGAAATGTTATTTTATCACATTTTTTTGTTTTCCTGATGTGCTATAACATCCTTTCACGCAACAAACTGTCATTTTCAATTATTTATTCGCGAGCTGTTTTCGACGGAACGTGACATTGAGTACTGACGGCCTGATGGCTAAGTTTGACGGATTAGGCTATGTTTTAGTTGCCTCACTTTTTGCACTCGTACTAGGTTTCTATGCGTTATTATTCTAAGGTATAAATATTGACATTAGTCAAATACAAATTGTCTGTTAGTAAGAGTAAGAGAGTAGCGGGGTAAGTAGGTAGGTAGACAGGTAGCCAGTTGACGGGAGCGAAGCCGCGGGGTACAGCTAGTACTTAATAAACTCCAATCATGCCCAAACTTTACAACTGCGAAATACCGGAAAATAAGTAGAACAAATGACAGACGGCATCCATCACGGCCCCGATGATTAATTCGAGTCACTCCGACATCCATTACATCCATGTCGGCATTAGGCGACACGCTATGCGTCGCTTATGATTTCATTTTGAAAATAGAACGGCCAACTCCGACGCATGACGTACGTCGAAAATTTCAGGTGATGGCAGTTCTATGTGGTTTCTTTTCTTATTGGATAAGTTTTCTCATGTGCGTAGGGAAAAGTAAAATCAGAAATGTGTGTTCCAAAAATAACTGATGAATGTATGACATGGCAAAATAACATTCGTCATATGGAAAAAAAGTATGCCCATTTCGTTTAGCGTCGTGTATCAGATTTGTCGAAGCTAGCGTAGCCGCGTAGGCGGTTACTCCTCGTAATCGCAGCGTAGCAGACGCTTAGCCTTTCTGTCTTGTCAAAAACAGAGCGCCAGTCAGTGCATTTGGATAGCATTTCAGAACATCACACATGTCCTCCCTGAATCATTAGGCAGAGGTGTATTTTAGTGCCGCACATTTCGCCACTTATTTTATGGGAATAACCGCATGTAATTCCTGATGAAAAACCCTCAATAACCTCACCCGACCTCATTGGTCTCGTAGTGACGAGAGAAGATTTTCTCTTGAATATTTACTAATATTATAAATAGTTAAAGTTTGTGAGTTTGTGACATTGTAGGGAGTAAATATCTAGATCTAGATCTACTGAACCGATTTTTAAAATTCTTGCACTAATAGCAAGCCACGTGAGTCAAAAATTAACCCGAAAACTACCACCCAGCGAAGTGGGGATATGGGTCAGCTAGTAATATCATAAAATGTTTAAAATTTGCCTTAATTCTTTTTCCTTCAGTACCCTTTTGCGTCGTTCGTTCGTCCATCAATTGATTGTCGACGTCTACAAAAATTTATTTTTTTATGCACCCCTCAAACTCCTTCAAACCTGCTGCTCCCATTATTCAAACTCCAAACTTCATAAACCGCCCCCTACCCCCATTAATCCAATTCTTTTACCATAAACTGTTCCATATCTGTCAAAACATTGCACTTGCTTTTATTTTATGTGTTTTTAAGCTTCGATTCTTTAGATTTTCAACTTCGATAAGTGGTTTAAAGACGGTTGTGAAGACGTGTGATTCAAAGAGTAAGAATTCACGCAAAGCGATGGATAGGGCATAAAGTGGCAGGTTATGTGTGCCATGAGCCTCTTTGCAAGGTGGGGTTTACAAGTACCGGTTTTATTTGTAAGTACTATGAAATGGAGGATATGAAAGCATGGGGTCTTTTGGAACATGCAATACGCCATGCGTGACGTGGGATTTTTATGGGTAAGTACCCTAAATTCAGCATGCAACGTCTGTCAGTTGAGATCACAATAATACCTACTTGATATTGAAGTCAAAACCTAGTAGATATAAGCGCCGGTAGCGATTTTTGACGTCGGCGGCGTGGAGGTTAATTTTACACGGCGGCGGCGGCGAGCCGGCGGTACTTCACATTTCGACTCTCATCGTCAATATCCACCTACAGCAGTCCATTGCGAACATGGCGTCTCCAATTGCCTGTCACTCATCGCAATTCTCAACAACTCTCATCTAGCTGATGTCACCCTCTAAATATCTGATCCCTCAGAGCAAAACATTTTCTATAGCTTGCTGAGCTATCTTCAACATAGGTATGGACCGGAAAGTATCCATGTTTTTAACATTATCCAATGCATTTGTCAAGCAATTCGAGTAAATTATTACATCCAGCTAGCTCACTTCTCGACATAGGTACCTAGTATCTATCCTATGTTCAGTTTGCTGCTCCTGGGTTTGGACGTTCATTGTCGCCGCATACTTCCAATGGACATCTACCGTACCTACCTACTTGAATATTATGATGAATTGACTTGGCATCGTGGCAGAACTCAAAACAACACTGACCAACCGGGGGCCCTACTATGACGTACCAATTCGGTCATGATTTTCATTTGAGAGAGAATCGAGCTACGCAAGCATTTTATTCAGCCGTTACTGTCCCACTTCTGGGCAAAAGCCTACCCCAAGTTCTTCCGGATATTTTTCTCCCGAGCCAGCTCGAACCAATCCTGGCGTTTAGGCTGTCGCGCCACCTCTTCCTAGGCATGACTGATGTTAACCTGTTCGCACCCGCCGCAAATAGCCGTATTTTGAACTGTTTCAACCGTTAATACCCTATGGCACACCCACTAAAACAGAAATTAAAATATTATACCAACATTACAAAGAATAAAAAATCACAACAAAAAAGTTTCTACGTAACGGTGACGTCGCGTAGGGTATTAACGAATGAAACAGTTCATGGCACGCGGGCGTGCCCACGAATATTGTATCATAAACATCTATATATATAAAACAAAGACGGGTTAGTTACAACACTCATAACTCGAGATCTGCTGAACCAATTTTCATGGTTATTGATTCGTTGGATTTGTCTCCGACCCGAATAGCAGAATACATCTTAAAAACAATGAAAACTCGATATGTATCTGCAATGAATACTTAATTGACGGGAGCGAAGCCGCGGGGGGCAGCTAGTTTTTAATAAAAATTCAATGTTATGGTGCTCCCACATTGCCGTTAGAAAATGTTTGTAAACATTTTCTAACATAAAAACATTTACTAACAAATGTTGTCAATTGTTACATTTTATTAGGAACTGTTACATGTTATAAGTGCTCCTACACTAATAAAAAATGTTTACTAATGTAATAAAAGGTAACACATGTTTTATTTTGTTATAATTTGTTAACTATAACGTTACTAAACAATTTCTAACATGAAAAGATTTTTTTATATTCGTGATTAAATGTTTGCTAACAAATGTTTACTAACGTTACTAAACATTTTCTAACGGCTATGTGGGAGCACCATTATATTTATTTTTAATACGTTCGTTGAAAACGCTTGCATACTTATACGAATATGAACATTAATGCAAAACAAATGCTTCGCGGTGACGCATCGGTTCGTTCCCGCGGCGGCGCGGCGGCGGTGCACCGTTTAAAATCCACGGCGGGCGGCGGCGCGCCGCTGCGGCGCTCATGTCTAATACCTAGTCTACCGTGACCTAGTCCGAACCCCACCAAGCACTAATTGCTTCGCGAGCTTACCTATGTTAACTCAGCAACCATGGTACCAAGAGTTGTATCAAAAACTTTCGGTACAATGATTGCTGAGTCACCACCAGTAGCCACCATGGCTAAATAGCCACGTGGTAGGACCAGAGTAAGAGATATAGAGACCTTAGGTGGCTCAGGTTAGATAAGCAGCTATACCAAGGGAATTCAATTCAGAAAACGTGATTCCTAGACACAACTCATATTGTTACGAGGTTCCTTGCTCTGGAGCCCTGACTTGCCGGTAGCTTGGACCCTGTTCCCGATACTGATGGGCTATAAATTTGTTTTTATTTCTCAAGAAATATTTAAAACTACCTTCTGCCAGAGGCTTCATCCGCGTGCTATTCCAGACTATATCTCTGTTACAATTTGTATCAAGATCCGTTTTGGCGTGATTGAGTAACAAATCCAAACTTTCGCATTTATAATATTATTATATAAGTAAGATTGTAAAAAAATGAATAGGTTGAATGAGTGACTTGAATGATATTTACAATTTTATTTCAGCGGCATTACCGTGCGAGTAACGTGATGAACCATTGCAGTTAAAAACAATGCGACATTTTTTTGAAATTATTATAAACATTCCGTAACGCGAAACAATAATGATGAATTAATGAAAAACATCAATAAACCGAACGTTTAAAACTAGATCATCAATGGTATTACCCGGATATATAATAAATTACCTTCAAGCTTCCCTTAAACCATCTGATAAGCCGGTTGTTGTAGATCAATCCCAGTTAAACGTGGCTTGGCCGACCGAGACTCACCTAATTTTCATAAAACACGGAACTGCTGATTTACTATCAATGTTTTGAAAAGGGTTCCCCCAAATCAAGTAAGCAGAAACCAAAGGGTTAACGTTCGAACAAAACGATATTTTATGAAGGTAACCATAAATATAATTATAGAGTATTGAGAGGCCAGCGGCCGGCGGGTAGGGGCTGTATTATCAAAACTTTGTATTTATTTATTTATATAAGGTACTCCAACGACTTATTCACTAATACCTAACATATTACATAAAAGAACATATAATTATATCTACTATTATGGTGAATTTGTCACTTACAGGACACAGCTTAATCATAAATAAAAAAATACTTAAGTACATACAAATTATGAGATTGTGAATAATATAAAATAAACTAAACTTATTTTTGTTTTTGTTACTGTGAAAGATAAATGGAACTACTTTACCATAATTATGAAGTAAAGTTCTAAATGAAAACACAACAACGTGTTTTGTAAAAACTAATCGCGATTTTAGAGTCCTGCCAGGGTTGCGGAGTTTTTTCGAAAGAGTCATCACGGCCCTCGATAGCAAAGAGGATTAGGAGGAACGCAGATGGGTTTAGTCAGTAAGAGTCTGACACTCCCTTTATTCAGTCATCTAATGATTTCGTATCCTTAAAAAAAGGAAGTTAACGACACACAATTATTCTGAAGAAGTGTTGGGTAGTGTATCTTGTGCTCAGGGGTTATACTAGGTACTGCCGGAGTTGCGGGACTATTCGAAAGAGACACCGCGGCTCCGGAACACAAAGGGCAATGAAGGAATGTGGATGGGTTTTAGTCAGTAAAAGTCCGACACTCCCTCCCGCTCCGCCCAAAGCGGGAGAAGTCATTTGATGATTTCCCATCCCTAAAAAAAAGAAGGGATTATACTACGAGGTGCCAATGTCTGCATGATTTCGTCGTAATAAAGGGATAGTGCTATTCGTCCTGTATAGCTCCTTCTCTCTTTCTCACCGATATCATAATGGTTTAAGACGCGTCATAGAGGCCACATTGCTGGCAAGACGATTTTTAGAAGAAAATGTATTTATCGCCACAGAATTGACAAGCATGCAAATTTATTCAGTGCTATATCTATACATACGTATGCAGAGAATGGTACAAGCAATATACCGATAAAACGTTTATTTTATTTAAATAACCGTTTTATCAGTTCTTTCGATGTTATCAATGCACGTATACGCCATGCATGTTCACATTTGCATATAAATCCGTATGGCTGGATATGGCACGCGATGGCTCCATACGTTTTCCAATAAATCCATTTTTGTATAGTTTTTAAATGTTTTGTGTATTTTATGGGGGGTCTATGATAGGTTTATGCTGGGTTTAGAAGTATTGGGGTATAAAACTGAAGGTTGGTAAGCTAGAAGGAGACAATCTACGGCTGTGTAGCGATGACGACAGGTATTTGAACAAGCCAAACTGTCCTACTCTAGGTACTTATTATTTCAGAACAAGATGAAATACCAATGTACTTAGTTATCTATTCGTATCTTTTAATGAATTCAAACAACTAGTACCTACCTAGGTAGGGATAGGTACTTAGTAAGTACCTATGTATTTAATATGTAGTTTGTAAACTGTTTTAAATTACTGACACTATTAAAAGGCGACTAATGAAGAAAACTGAATTCGCAAAAAGGATCAAAGAAGGTATCTCAAGAGCTAAGAGTCAGAACGTCGACCATTTTGTACTTCAAACTTGCTTCAAACACAAACCAAAGACGAAATAAAATAAGAGCATCTAGGCTTCACACTTTTTATAAATGCTCTTAAAACTAAGTACCTACTTTCAGTGAAATCTACTACTAGTCAAACTTATAAAGACAGTATGCAAACTTAAATTAAACTACTTATGTGTACTATGGCCGCAGCAAAACGCCCTTTATTTGGTCAATAATTCCACACAACCTCCCTACCATTAGGTACTTACAAAACCATGCCTTCTGAATTGCTTCTCTCTAATAAGTATGATTAGCACCAACCTACAACAAAAATCCTATTCTACATTTAACCCTACAAAACCCTTTTCAATTTCACATTTTCATTCACTATATCACAAAGCACCTTTCCTACACGTTGAAAAAATCGACCAATCACCAACACATGGATAGTTCACTATCAAAGCAATTTACTACATAAGTAACAAACTACTATACGATACTGACCTTTAGTGATTTATGACTTTATTCCCCTGACAACGACACATACATACAAAACATGTGATTTATAATAGATACAGTGCGTTACGCTTAGGTATATAGACTGGCGTTTGAACGTTGCTTGGTAACCCATTTTCGGGTATTGGCTTCGGTGTGTATCATTGATTTTTGTGGTGGGCTGCTTTTTGTACTCTAAAGTTGATGAAGTTATGGCTGGAAATGACGTTCTTCGTCATTTCACAACGATCTTTCGTTTTGATAACGTTTCCTGCTCACCTGGTTAGATCATGGTTTTCGAAATACTTACTACACAATCATAATATTTTAAAATTCATAAATTGGAAAATGTTCATCTATTTTCAATTTCATCAATATTACAGGTTTACACTGAACTCAAATTCTAGTTAGGTTAGATAATGGCAAACACCGTAAGATTGTAAAATTTAGGGTAAAAGTTTAAACTATTTTTTTCTAAATAAGCCTCGAAGGTATTGAAAACTATTGAATTGGATGGGATATGTTAATACAAAACGATTTTTTCATAATACCGCGTGTATCTGACATCGACGCACAAACGATTTCCATGGGTCCGGGCTTCGATCATGGTCCGGGGCATGATTCTGGACACCCTAGACTTAGAATTTTTCGTTGGCTTTTTTCTCATTTTTTTTCAAGGGTTTTTTACTTTAGACTGCTCATAATCGTTATTCTGACCTAACCCAATGAGATTTTTAATAAAAAAATAATTTATTAATTAACTACTTTCACTAAAAAGAGCAATCTGAATAAAACCACAAATGGATATCAGCTCAGCTGAGCTGATACTTTGAGGTACTCTTGAAAAAAATGAGAAAGAACCGACGAAAAATTCCAACACTGGGGTGTCCAGAATCATGCCCTGGACCCATGGAAATCGTTTGTGCGTCGATGTCAGATACACGCGGTATATCAAGAAATTTTAATAGCTGTTTCTTTTTTTAACACTCAGGAGCTCGTGGCTAAATAATAACAGCGGCACGGGTCGATCTTCAAGGTTAAGCAACGCTTGCCAAAGTTGGTCTGTGGATGGGTGACCATCTTAACATACGAGTTTCCTCCGTGCCTCGGAAAGCACGTTAAGCTGTTGGTCCCGGCTGTTATTTGTAGATCTTTGGCAGTCGTTACGGATTGTCAGAATCCAGTAAATCTGACTCCAGTCTTGCCAAGAAGTAGGTACTTACTGTGTTACCCAGTTAATGGGTTGTGGAGGTCTGGTAGGTAGCCACTAATCGTAAAATACTGGTATTCAGTTTGACTAGTAGCCGCGGCTTCTAGCGGTCGCGACCCCAGTTGGTAAAAGGCTTGGCAAATGATGTTTCTTTTTTAACAATCGACCTGTGAATACCTCTTGATATCTATGAAAGTGAGAGATCCATCTGCATACTTAGGTACCTTTGAACTCCGATCTATTTTTTTACGCAAACAGGTAACTACCTACCTAGCTATAGGTAGCTACCACAGAAATAAAAAAAAAGATAACTTAGGTATTTATTATAATTATCTATGGTAGCTACCCACCTCTAAACATGCAACAGGTAGGTAGGTAAGTAGATTGGTACACACCACTTAGTAGTTAGTGTGGAACTCTCTACCAGCGTCTGTGTTATCTTCCACAGAAAGTTAACCCTGCAGGAGTGATGAAGTCAAGGACAAACCCAGTCCACAATAAAATAAATCCTATGAGTTCGGTAAGTAGGTAGGTATTAGTTGTAGGTACTTACCTACCTTTTTTTTTTACTTGAAATTGCTCTTGACTCTAGTCTTGGTTAGAGATGACAGAGACAAAGTCTACGATGGAGCGAGCTTACCCAGAAGTAGCCTGCTCACTCTAACTTTGAAAAGATTAGGGTTGTAAGCATTCGGAAACACAGACGTAGGCAAAGAGTTCTTTTGCTGTGCCATTATGAAAGACGCTTGGAAGCGCTTAGTGCGAGTTGGTGGAATAGCAACAAGGTAGGTAGGGATGGCAAGTTGCAGTGCGTCTGGATGTCCGATGGTAGAAGGGGGCTGGTGGGATGAGGTCGTGGAGTTCCCGGGCACACTCTCCGAAGTACAATCTGTAGAAGACCGACAAGCAGGCAGCTGTGTAGCTTGGCATCCACCAGTGTTATGTCGTCAATAAGCCTCTTAGCTCTGCGTTCCACCGAGTGAGCGCGGCAAGCTGATACTTAGCTGAGCCATCCCAAAGGTGGGTGCAATACTCCATGCAGGATCGGACTTGTGCTTTATTTAGAGTTAAAAGCTGCTCAGTCTTGAAGTATCGCTTCATTCTATTTAGGATGCCCAGCTTTTTGGCCGCAGTTTGGGCTTTGCACTCAATGGTGGCGCCGAAGTTGAGACTGGATGACAGCTTCATGAGGAGCTCGAGCCTAACCTACCTACAACAAACTACCTTTGTACCTGTGTTTGTACCTATTACAAACTTAACAGTACCTATGTAGATTAGTCGAAGCACAAGGTTTTTATTTTCATTTTTACGCAGTAGAAACCCAAAATAAGTCATTAAATACGAAAAGTCCATTGAATTATTGGGCAAAATGGTACTGTTTCATTTGAGTTTGCAGCGCATTCCGTGTTATAGACAAATTAAATTGGAATATTGGTGGGTAGTGATCTTGGCGGCAAAGTTAAATGAAGGGATAAGAAATTACATAACTTACAAATAAGATAAATAAAAATAATTAAAAACAGTCAATTAACGTCCGGTATCTGAAACAAAAATACTCAATACTATATTGCATTCCATATGTTTTAGGTACATAGATGGTTTAAAATGGTTAATGATGCAATATGGACCCTGTCGGGCACAGCAAAAAATTGGAGTAAATAATCACCAACCACCAAATTGTCAAGCGCGTGTGAACTAGGTAGGTAGCCTAGTACTGTGATCGGGGTGGTCTGATCGATCGACCAGTGGTCACTGAGCTAATTAAATTATACATGATACGTTTAAACATGTAATTTGATTTTCGTTCCAGATAAGTTTATGATATTTTTACGTTGATATTTTATTTTACCAATCGTGTTTCGCGAAGAAAATCGTTTCTCATAAATTTCACCGGTAAGCGCCATCTACTTAGAATTTGTAGAACTATTTTCATAAGCGCGTTTAACGCCATCTAGGAGCAAAATAAAGCGTTGGGAAAATGATAGGATGAAGTTAGCTACAATTGAGCTACGTTTAGTTAGCTAAGAATTTTAGAAGCACTCGCTACTTTTCAATCCATAACTTTAAATCTGATGATTTCGTTAGTTTCAGAATTTCAATGAATGAATAAGTTTTATATACATAGGGCTGATTTCAGAATTGAGTATTTAACGCTACAAACAAGTCAAAGTACCTGGCTTCTAATCATACTTTCTCTCAAAAGCCATTTCAGAAATCAGGCACAAAATGGCAGCAAAGTAATGTTGAGTAACTTTTCTAGCGTTTATTTTTTTTAAATTAATGCTGCAACGAAACGTTTAATTGCTGTTTTACCGACTTACGTGAAGTAATAAACGAATCCTTTGTCATACTAGAATGTCAACTGGCTGTCAAATTACTAATGTCAAATCAACAAACGAAAAGGCAGTGTTTCGTTCTATTATTTTGTCCTTTGTTGTGTTTTTAATCGTATTTTTGAATGGACTTGTCAACAAAACTGAACAAGTAAACAGTGTGAGTGTTTTGTGAGATTATCCGTAAGGTTTTTTGTTTGATTGTGTTGGATATTTACAAGAAAAAGGTGAACGTGTATCGGTGAGTAATTTTTTGTTTTCATTTTTTATTTGTGTTGTGCATTCATGGTCGTATTGTTTTTCTATTGTTTTTCTTATATTAGGAAGTAATGTATTAAGTGATTGAATGTCATCGGGTTGCGAAATGGAACTTAGTTACAATTTTGTGTTATCAATAAAGTTTCACGCCTCGATGAACACAAACGTTTTAAATTTGAATTTGTTACAACACGGCGTGGCATCAGAAACTATGAAGCTATGAACCACGCAAAAACTCCTACTTATTTTATTTCTGACAGTAACTTAATACTTTAGTAAGTACTTCGTCAGCTTATTGGTTACTAATCTTGATAATATCCAATAAGAAACTTATCTTATCACTTTTGCTTAATATTTTTATAATTTAATTTTCCAGTCACTGAAAATAAAAAATTATTGACTAAGTATGCATATTAAAAGTAAGTCAAGTGTTTCTAATTATTAGAATAATCAATCACCAGGAGGAACAGAAATCAAAAAAGCAAAAATAGAACTAAATCTCCAAACTCAGCGTCAGTTGCCGTACATACTCATATTAGAACTACCTTTAAAATTAATAATTGACACCGGCGCGAATCAGTCTTTTACAAGTCCAGAAGCTGTAGATAAATATTTTCCGAATTTTCCCTTAAATTACGATCCGTTGATAACCATAACAAATCTCGCTAATTAGTTTTCAATGTTATTAATTCATAGAACATTATAGATATACTAGCTGACGCTCACGGCTTCACCCGCTTGACAAATTATAAACTAAAACCTTCCTCGAGAACCACTCTATCCATTGGTGAAAATAGCATGAAAATTGGTGCAGTAGTTTTTGAGTTTATCCAAACATACAGGTAGACAGACACGGTGAAGAACTTTCTTTATAATATAGAGTGATTTAATTAATTGATCTTATGCCATTTCTTGTTCATTATTCTTATCTTAACTGTTTATTAGGTGAGGTGTAGTTCATAAACAACATAATTTTAAAAGGTTAAGAGTTTAAAGGAGAGGTTAGAAGGCTAAGTTAGTTCCTAAACTGTCTAAATTTCTTTTCTGTTTTGTTTTTTGTCAACTCTTACAGAAACTTACTTTGTTATTTTGTAATAATATATATATTCAGTTTGGCTTAATTTGAAGATCCTGCATAACATATAAGCACAACAGAAATTGACTAAGAACATAAATTAGAAAAGTGAAATCAAGAAAAGAAAATAAAAACAAGAACTGCAGACCATCCAAAAGATATGTTATCTAAAAGGAAGTATAAAAATAACCCATGAAAGAACATCCTTCTTCATTTGATTAATCCACAACATGAAAATCTTATACTAACAGACGTGAGTCTTTTTTGAAACTGATATTGACAACTATCTTAATAATTTAAATAATTTACAGCACTACTGTGTTATCAATACTTAGGTAGGTACTAATCTTATACTGATAATTTTATGAATTTGAATGTTTCTTACGAATTACGATAGGGGTTTTCTACTCTTTCACACAAAAAATGGCACTTTTTTTTTATACAAAACCGCAAAACTGTTGGCCCAAATCTCACCTGATGGAAAGTGATGATTAGGCCGAAGATGGAAGCGAGTTTCACCCGGAATCCTCTTACACAGAGGAACTGGCTATCATACCTATACCGCATGCATCGACGCACAAACGATTTCCATGGGTCCGGGGCATGATTCTAGACACCCTAGACTTAGATTTTTCGTCGGCTTTTTTCTCATTTTTTTCAAGGGTTTTTTTCACTTTAGACTGCTCATAATCGTTATTCTGACCTAACCCAATGAGATTTTTAATAAATAGATACCAGCTCAGCTGAGCTGATACCTATTTGTGGTACTCTTGGAAAAATGAGAAAAGAACCGACGAAAAATTCCAACACTGGGGTGTCCAGAATCATGCCCTGGACCCATGGAAATCGTTTGTGCGTTCGATGTCAGATACACGCGGTATATTTGCAGCACTTCTCAAAAACCAATGTTATCAATATCTACTACTTGAATTAGATAGGAAAACATCAATAATATTGGCTGAAGATCTGTGTGCGTAATACGGGCAATTTATACTTTATAGCGTTAGATTAGAGTGATGCGTTATTGCGTTCATTGCAGGATGTAATAGTTGAGCTCAATTATTTTGTTACTGATGTTGTGTAAATGTTATGCAATTGTTTGTTGTTATTGTGGTGTCTTTTATTTTATACTTGCTGAAGCCCGTGGCTTCGCCTGCTTAACAAATTATAATATAGGTACTAAAACCTTCCTCGAGAACCACTCTACCCATTGGTGAAAAAAGTACAAAAAACGGTGCAGTCGTTTTTGAGTTTATCGCGTACAGACAGACGCGGCCGAGGTTTTCGTTTTATAATACCTATGTAGTGATGGTGATTTCACTCAACAAATTTAAAAAATGAAATGACAAAGTGTTTTTTCTGTTTAAAACCGAAATTGTTTACCTACTTATGGGGCCATTTTGCCTGTCTGGCTGTCAGTAAAATGTCTTTTTCAATGGGTTAGTAAAGTTTGTGGAAAGGAAAGATCCTTTTCAAAACAATTCAAAACAAATGAATTGCAGTATCCAAACCTAACGAGATGATGAATTTACTGAGCATGTACCTATATTATTGTGTATGCTATTGACATTCACATTACTTGCAGATAATTCTGGTATTTAGGTAAGGTTCAAAAATTTGTACATAATAGTGCTTATATTACTGCAGCGGCCAGCAAAAGAGGCATTGATGGACGACGTGTAAGTACTTTTCTCAAAACATGCGAGGAAATTACTTTTCAAAATCAATGTCGAACAACCAACAACAATAATAATTCCTGCGTAAAAGTGGTCATTTTTATTTCAATAAACAGCTTTCTTTGATAAGTTACCTCCTTGCTTAGAATAATAACGCATAGAAGCCGCGTCTAGAACAAAACCCGAGCAAAATCGTGTGTCCACTTCATTTTCTTTGTGTGCGTGAGCCGAATGTGTCTACGTTCCTCTAACGCACACAGATATAGCTTTCAGTGATACCATTACTAAGCCGTTACCCACAAAATATGGGAAGACGCATTACTATTTTGCTATCAAGGCAAGTATTTTATGTTGTTGGGAACTGGAAAAGGTAAACATGATTTTTCATGTAATATGACATATTTTTTCGGAAGGTATAATTCAATTTATTTCAAAATAAAAGGAAATAAATCGCATAAAGAATGAGATATTGTTCAATGCGTTTAGAATGCTTGATGGGTTATAATTATAAACAATGTTAAAACATCGGGTTTGATATGAATTAACAGTAAGTATTGTATTTTAAAATTACAAAAATGAAAAACATGAATGAAAGCAATGTGGGTATTTTTTCCTCACAAATAGCAACACTGTGTTATGACAAGTTAGGTTATTAGAATTTTGTTTTATTTATCGATTTACGTAAAAATAGTGCATAGAATGTGATTACTTATTTGTGAAATGTTATTTTATCACATTTTTTTATTTTCCTGATGTGCTATAACATCCTTTCACGCAACAAACTGTCATTTTCAATTATTTACTCGCGAGCTGTGTTCGACGGAACGTGACATTGAGTACTGACGGCCTGGTGGCTAAGTTTGACGGATTAGGCTAAGTTTTAGTTGCCTCACTTTTTGCACTCGTACTAGGTTTCTATGCGTTATTATTCTAAGCCTCCTTGGTTGCCATGTTTCGCAAAATAGGATCGTTCCTTTTTTAAATTACACGATAGATATGTAATTTATTTGGCAGCAAAACACGAAAGATATGGATTTTCATACAACTTTTGCTGGTCGCTGCTCAGCCAGTACGGCAATTTTGATTTAAGTATCTCGAAGGTTGTCAAAATAATGCTCACATTTCCAAGGATGTTTGAGAATACTAATTTAGTTCTTATTTACGCATTGTTTACTTGGATCGATAATCTAGCTTAGAATGTAGGTTATTAGTTAAAAAAATCATCTATTATCTACATTCTTTAGTAGGTGTCACTAAGGTTTCCATACTCTAAAATAGAGTATTGCTCTTTTTTTTCTATTAAAGACTGGGCTTAAAGGTCTTGTCACCAAGCCAGTAGCATCGCCACACCAATTAAAAAAAACAAAACAAAAATGTTTCACATAGGTAGGTACACATGTGACCCATAACTGCTTTCAAAGTAAGGGGATCAAAAGAAAACACGAAGTAACACTGTTGTCAAGCCTTATCAGTTCTGTATGTCGTGGGAACACTTTGAAGTACCAATTTACTCAACAAGTTATTTATATCACTTAAGTATCTACTCCTTTTTATCTCCCGACCAAAAAGAGGGGTGTGTTTGACGTCTGTATGATCTGTGTAACAATCGATTTGTTTTTGTATTTCTTTACGACCGTTCGTTAAAGAAAAGGCAGAAGCGACGCGAAAAACTCGACGAAGAGCCGACATTAACATTAAAAATAATAATACCTACCTATATAATTATAAATACTAACGGCCGAACCCAATAACCTAACTATCACCAGATTTGGCATACTGGAGATAGCAAAACAAATGAAACAATATGAAAATTATATAGGTTTTCTGTTGTTTCATTTGTTTTTCTATCTCCAGTATGTGATAGATAGGATATTGGTTTCGGCCGTTAATAAATAAATAATAGCTAGGTTTATTGATAAACCTACTCTTTGAATTTTTGCTTTTTTTTTTTTGCATATGAAATGCAACAAAGTATTGCTTTGATTACCCATTAAGTATTGCATTTATAAGAAGGATGCCCCCAAATGATCATCACTTGGTTGCCGCATGGCGCGTTGCTTAAAAAATAGAACGCGATCCACAGGACTAATAGAAGGAGAATATATTCCTAGTTATTTAAAGATATTTTCAGTAGACTGCTAAAAACGTTCCCTAAGTTAAGAACGAATACTGAGGCAATTTGCAGTAATGTTCAGACATAAGCTAAGTACTTAATCTGATACATAGTCACATTAGCTCTCGATTAACTTAGAGGCAATTTAAAGAGCTCAATATTTACTTTATTACGTCACAATTTACTTTAGCTTTCAATTATTACCTTCTACGAAACGTCATTAGACGGTAGGGTGTCCATGCGTTTTGTTGTGCATTTCTTATTAATGTATCCATAGAACTTATCTTTCCTTTTAAGTACGTAATTCACGAACTTGGGAAGAAAGTTATACTGACTTAATGATTTGCCATTCCATTTTCCATTTCAAACTTGATAATATCTAGGTAGGTAGGTACTTCTCAATAAATAAACGGCAGTTGAATCGTTTCTCCGGGACTCGTCGGGTTTCATTAACTCGGCGTTTTTCTGGTGGTCGCCACTGTTGATTCTGGCTTTCAGGAGTTGCAGTGGTTGGGAATGTGTGGCGGGCTTGTTCCTAAAAAAAAAAAGCGGCTAATGAATTAAGAATTTGAAGTTGAGTATTTGACAAACTGGTATGCTGTAGACAAACTTGTCAAACTCCGTACGTTAATAATCCCAATTTTTAATTTGCAACCCTATCCTAAGAATCCCGCGCTCTATACTCCATTCAAAATTTTAACATCCAATACCAAGAAAATCGTAAATGTCTGAAATAATTTAGTATCTAACAGCATTCTGCGTGTGATCCGCACCAGAAAATAGGTCAATGAACAGCATATTGGCTAACCCATTTTGCTTCTTCAATGCTACTGCGGTGCACACCTACTAACCTAACTCATGCATTATTTACTTACCTATCTTCTCAGTTCTCTCGTAAGGCGCTATGTCGTTCAGTACAATAGTTTCAAGAACACAGAATCTGAAATTACATTTCATATTCTGCACCTAATACAGCATGGGTTCATTTTCATAATAGGTAATAATTTTAGCCGAATGGCGTCCACTGCTGAACATAGGCTTCTTCTAAGCGTAGTCATATCGACTCGTCAGCGTCGTGTGCTTTTTCGAATTCTCCTACTATTGCTAGCTTTATGAGGTCATCGTTGTATCGGCGTTTCTTTCAGCAAATTCAAATAAGCCAATAAATCATTTACTTACAAACATAGCATTCCTGACCGATACAATTGTTTTTTTAGGGATGGGAAATCATCAAATGACTTCCCCCGCTCTGGGCGGAGCGGGAGGGAGTGTCAGACTTCTACTGACTAAAACCCATCCATGTTCCTTCATGTGACCTTTATGTTCCGGAGCCACGGTATCTCTTTCGAATAGTACCGCAACTCCGGCAGGTTTCGGACCGATACCTTGGTTAAGCTCAACGGCATCAAACCTACAGAATAGGTACTGTGACAATGAAAGCGGCAATAAACTAAAAAGTTCCTAAAATAACGTCTATCATGAAATGCTTTTTTATTAGGAAATCATCAAATGACTCCTTCCGCTCGGGGTGAGCGGAGGGTTGTATCAAACTTGCTGACTAAAACCCACCCATGTCTAAACTGCCTTTGCTGCTGCTGACTAAAATGCCTTTTGAACAAATCCCGCAGTCCCGAGAGGTTGTCGCTGTTTTACAGATAACCCTGTATATACTTTGTATTATCTATCTTCACCCATCATGATTATCGTAGTTGGATGGATGCATGACATTGTATATTCACTAGTCAAGATCAATTGAACATTAAAGACACAACTTCCTTCCGTGCAGTATGCATACAAAGCCGTAATGACAAAATAACGGTGAAGGTCCTGGCCCTTTCCGATCGTAAAATATTTTTCGACGTAGTCCTTTGAAAGTGCTTTAATTCAGCTATATTCTGATTCAAAAGCAAGGAATTTTCTTTCATTTTGAGTTGTGACCGATTCTTTAGTAGAAGCTAGGCAGAAAATAGTAATGTGTACCTACAGTACAAAATATTGATGGTAAAAAATAATATCAGGGGCCTTTCATGGCGTGTTCAAGCACAAAAGAGGAATCTCTCTTTCTTGACCTACACTAATATTTTAAAGAGGAAAGATTTGATTGTTTGTTTGAATTGAATAGGCTCCGAAACTAATTTAAAAACATATTTCACCAATGTGTAGAATGGACTGTCCGTATGAACATAGGCTATATTTATCCCGTTAAAATAAAGGTTAGGTATACCCGTACGAAGTCGGGACGTGCAGCGAGTCTATAATACATGCCATCACAATGTCATAACACGGCTCTAGGTCATTTCCCTACCGAACCAAAAATACATTTTAGACATGCTTAACTGTATGCGCAGCTGATCGAAGTGTATTCCAAACAATTTATATTTCGGTCGTCAAGTTTTTACTGCCATTCTTTTGGCGAGCAGACGTTATAAAATGACATTTTAAAAGGTTAGGGCTACAATTAAGAACGACCCCTGGTGTTCTTCAAAATGTTATCAATATAATCAATGCGCACAAAAAGAAGTTATTTCTATAGCAAGACTCCTAGTTCCAAAAATAGTTGAAAACAGTCCTCAGAGTTATTCAACAGCTGGCGAACCTTTTCTATAGCCACCCGGCAGCTGGGCCACACTGGCCTGTCCTAAGTGCTGCACTGGATAAACTGGTATGGGGCCACTAACGGTCCTTGAACCTCCATACAACACCGCACTTGTGGCAAATTATTACCGGAATAAGTTCTAGTATGCTCGCAGTAATATCGACTTTGAGCACAAACTTTGAAGGATTCTAAGATTTCGAAGGTTCTCTTTTGCATCTGTTCCAAGTTATAACTGGAGAAAGTTTTGGGTATTAGAATATCTCATTATTATGTTAAAACAATTTGGTTTGGTAACGGGAACGTGTGGACGCAAAAATAATATTTCTTGCCAATTTCTTCGTGCGACATCGGAAGTGCTGCAGTAGTTAAAGTTCTTTAAACTTTAAGAGCAGGCACTCTAAAATAATTTCTACGCAAGCTCCGCCCCATGCACCCCGCCACTACCGCTATGGTGCTAGACGCTATGCTAGCCGTAATAAAGTTGAATACCGCATGCGCTCTTTGATCGCGGTCGAGCTCGAAACTAAATATCGTAAGTCTCAATTCTTATTTCGTTTATAACTGAAGTAATAATTGATCTAGAGAAAAAATATCTTGTGACTGGATAGTAAACTATATTTTCTTACTGTTAATATTTATTTTAGACATAAAGGCCACGCAATCTTGAAAAAAAAAGGATTAATCTTTAAAAAAGACATGATTTTTGAATTAAAAATGAATCGAGTGAAAATGTTACAATTACGTAACTGTCTTGTACATGGAAAGAAAAAGATCCAATAAATCATATACTAAAGTTCCATTTTGATAGTATGTGTGACTGTTTCAGAATATTAATGCAAATTAACATAAAATTTAGGGAGCCTCCTCTTAAGGTCACCTTAAGCAGAATTTTGCCGAGCCTAATAACACACAAGCATAACGTTAATAGAATTTGTAATCCAAAACCAAGCTAATAGATATGGTTCTAAATTAAAGTTTGGTGGCGAAATAAAATTAATGTACTGTACCTGGCCACTATTTGCAAATCGACGATGAAGTGACAAGAACTCCTAACTGACATTTCCGCGAATTTAGTTTTTTTTACGGAAAGAGTTTAAATAATCGTTTGCGTGAGCTGGCAGAAACAGATAACTGTATATCTAATTTTTGCAATAAGATATGCAGTTATCTGTTTTTGATATACAGTTAACTCTTTTTACGTAAAAAAACTAAATTCGCCAAAATGTCTGTTAGGAGTTCTTGTCACTTCATCGTCGAAATGAATTTTGAAAATGAATTTAAACTACATCTCTGTCTCGATCCAATGCATGTCCATTCAGCCGACATTTGACATGCATCGTTACGATCCACCACAATGGCGCCATGTACAAATTCGGACATAGTTTGTGCCCATACCAAATTCCGCCCACCATTCTGTGGTCACAAACGGTTACAAGTTGACATTTCTGCGTGACCTCTGACATACGCAAGCGGTTCGTTCCTGTAATTGGGAATTGTGTTTCTACAATATCGGAATTTGTGAAGCTTTGATTTATTTCGCCATTTGGTCCTTTATCTTTGCAGAAACAAGGTAACTAATTTCTGGAAACTTGTTCCGTCTTCGACTCTTTGTTCTAAGAACTGTTGTTATAATATTAATGTAAGGAATTATTGTTCCATTTCGGGTTCCGGGAACCGAATAAATTACTTACGGAGATTTAGCTATCCAGAAACGATGCTCAAATTTTGAAGGCGATTGGTACTAATTTGAAGAAATTACTAGGTGATTCCAAAACTTAGATCACAAAACTTAACTAAGCTTTTGCTATGTTCTGGCTGTTTTATGTTCCATAAAAACAGAAAAATTATATCAAAAAATGGTCGTCAAAAATTGATCATGGTAGAAAACGTTTTCAGAAACATGATACGTTTAAAATTCACGTACTTACCCTACGTATTTCGGAGCAATAATTTATTAAAATGTCTACTTGGTGGCAAAGATACGGCAGTTTCGTGCCAAATATATTTTTTGCCCAACTTCAGTGACATTTCAGATGTCTCGATTTCATTTTTTTTGTTCTTTTTCTTATTCTGTGGCGAACATTTTCACGGTAAAATTATTCTGGACTTGAACAAATTGTTATAAACTCTGGATCTGGAGCTAACTGTGCTAGGTTACCATTCGTAACAATCCGCCAAGTTAGGAAAGCTATGATCTGAAAATTACCATACTTGGGGAAAGTTCGAGAAATTTTAGAAGGATTAATATTTTGATATGAGGATGCAAGGAAGAAATTCGTCCGCAGCGTCCGTGAATGCTTAATACACACAAATCCCCAACCTATTGTTAAACAAATACCTTACCCAAATAAACAATTAAACTCCACAGAAACTATAAATCAAACAGAACCTAAACCCACAAGCAGGCATATTGCGAGTAGGGCAATGAAACAATCAACAAATGCCAGCATTATTTGCACAAACAAGGAATCTCATAACAATTCCTTCTCTTTGTCTGTTATGAGAATTGCTTGTTAATTTCTCCAGCCCGGTAAAAAATGTTCAAGAATCTTGTATCGTTAACAACAACAAACTTCAGTGCCTTTTGGTAATTTAAAACTCAAAGAATGACCTTGGGCAGTTTTCTTTCCCTGAACGAAGGCCTAAAATATTACCGACCTTCGTACTTCCTTGTACAATTTTATATTAAACTAGCTGACCCACGCAACTTCGTTTGCGTCACATTTTCCATTAATGCTCCGCTCCTATTTGTCTTCGCGTGATGATATATAGCCTATAACCTTCCTCGATAAATGAGCTATCTAACACTGAAAGAATTTTTCAAATCGGACCAGTAGTTCCTGAGATTACCCCCTACATACAAACTTACAAACATACAAACTTACAAACAAATGTTACCTCTTCATAATATTAGTATAGACAAGCAAACCTAAATCCTAAACAAACAAAATATGAATTGCAGACTCCAATTTAAAACTGGAATTCGTTAGTGAAGTTAACTTACCTAGTTAGTTTCGCTGATTACAGCTCAGTTTGGCTCAGACCCCGTTCGGGATTCGGTTGCTACGAATTCTCACATACCAACATTACATTAGTGAGTTTGACCTAGTTTTTTGTTTGTTTGCCAACCTGCACTGCTTTGTAGCGGTCAAGGATTCTTGCTAATGCAGATTCTTATGTGTTTTCAAATTTTCGTGTCGCTGCTCGCGAAAACACCTGAAAGTTATGGATATTGAAAACGGTTTGCTTAGTCAAGATTTTATATTTTGCAGACTCATTCGTTGCTGGGTTCTGCGTAGCTAGTTCACTCAACAGGCAGGATCGTTTAAAGGGAAACTTTTCTTGTATCGTTCAATTAGTTCAGGACTGTTAGCTTGCTCCAACTTTTCCTTATAAAAAGGAAATTTCATTTCTATTCGCGTTCCAACTTCGGAATTGAAGGCAAATTATCTCTTCAGCTTCCTCGTTTCTTCGGGTTGATTATAGGATTTACTGAGTTTTTGCTACGGAATGTTTAGCAAGAGGAAGTGATTAAAAAACTAATCTGCCATCTGCTTCATCCTACGCAATCAGAACGACATCAGTCAACTTTTTGTCACCAGAATCACGATGTGTATCCTCCGAGAAACAAGTCTCACAATTATAGCGTCCGGTGTTAGGGGACTAATCTGTCAGTTGTTCTCTTTTTAACCTTCTTTAAGTATATATTTCTGTCTCTTTTCATTCTGATAGCTGTAAGTTAGATCAGATAGTGGTAGCCTGTTTAATTCATTACCTCGCAGGTTCAGGTAGCGTTGAGCATAAATCCTTTATTGCGAGGAGTTAACTTGTTTTATGTGGGAAAATTATTTAAACGAATAGATTTTGATGTTGATGATTCGAATCTCACAAATTCCCCACATCGGCTGAAACAAGCAAATCAGTGAAGCCCTGAAAAAAAAAATACGCAATTCATTTTCAGCCTATGTCGCAGAATTTTCTTGGCACGACAATTTGCTGTTAAACGGATTTCCTTGTGATAATGACAAACAATAATTGGAACTGTCGCAGCCTCATTTTTCGTGGCTACTTTTTATGTAGCAGGCTAGCTTGAACCTAGGTATTCTAAACGTAACTAGTTTTCTTTCTTATCAAACCGTGACAAATTTCTAGACACGACACGAGTATAATAATAACGTGACCAAATTCCTTAGCGGTGAATACTTACTTACTTGAATATTATTTTATTCTGTTAAGGATGTAAAAGTTATTGACCTCTACAGTGGCCATTTGGCCAAGCTAACTACCGTTATTCCTGAAGACATGCAAACTAAACCGACAATTATGTCTATCAAACAATTTGCAGAGGCACGATTCTCACGTGGTCAAGAACTCAAGATCCATTGCCAAAATGTTCTGTAATAGCCATTAAGATCGTCAAAATTAATAAGATTCGTATCTTATCAAACGCACTTAAATCTACTACTGCAATAAACCAATCAGTACAAATTGTTTGCAGAAATCTGTTGTAAAACAAAGAAGTTCTCAAGACAACGCGATGCCGTCTGATTGCAGGCACGAGTAACGTCCGCTGTCCCTAGACAATGGCTCATTACAAGGCATTACGAAAATAAGGTGTAATTTGATGAAAAAACAGCCGAGCTCCAGGGAGGTGGGATCCGTACAGTCGTTGGTGTTTTGTGAATATGATTAATGAGCTTTAAAATTTACTAATTGTAATAAAAAGGAAAACATTATTGATGACTGTTGGAAGAATTTAATACCCGCGTCCGTAGGAGAATACCCGTACCGTAACAAACTGGTAAAAAGGAATCCTTATGGTGTGACTAAGTCTGTCCGTCTGTCACAACTGGATATCATAAGAACTACTTATGCTATCAACTTGACATTTGGAATAAGTAGTTTTAGATGATGTTTGTTCAACTATTTTGCAAATAAGAAAGAAATAAAAATATATATATAAATAAAAATATATATTTTTTTATTGCAACAGTGACTGAAACGGTTTCTTAAAAATTCGAACTAGGGCATGTCATCATATGAAAGAACTGTATTGGCATATTTTCAAACATTTTTCTTTTTTTTAGGCCGCAAGGTTTTCGACCTTTAACGAAAACTGATAAATTTTTGACCTCCACAACCCTGTAGCTGGGTAACACGATGGCCCTTACTAATAACCTAATTCTGTGATCACAGGTTTTGAAATATGTTTTGTTCTATTCGGTACTTCTACAGAAAGATTTCTTGTTTCACGAGTATCTCTAAAATCTCCAAGCAACGATACACAAATGACTCGGCAATTTAGTTTCATAACCGTAGTACATTTTGTAGAAAATCGGTGCGCTATGGGCTGCTAGTGATTGAAATAGGGGCATTAGTGGGTTTACGAGAACTTAGCTCGCTCACTCGCTTTATGTGCTGTCATAAATCATTGTCAGTCCAAGTTACGACTGTGGAACAAAAGTTTTTGACTTCCTTTTCGTTTGAGCAAGATTGACTTTTCTGATTTTATGAAAGTCGGAAATGATGGAAAAATTTTAGATAACGACATTTATGAGGCAATAATTACTGAAATCAGGATCACGTAGTAGGTATAAGCTTTTGACCGCTTGGCTAAATATATATATCAATTGCTGTGCCCCTAGTGCGCGCCTACAAATCAATAAAATAATACCTAAGTCCTTCTGGGTAAGCTCGCTCCATCGTAGACTTTGTCTCTGTCATTTCTGACCAAAACTTAAGGTCAAGAGCAAACCCATCAAAAAAAAAAATAAAAAAAAATAATAATAAATAAGGGGGAGCAATCGTATCGATTAAAAATAAATGTTTTAAATAATATCTCTTTTGTTGCTTTGTCTTGTTTTAAATCATTTTCATAATGGTTTTAGTTGTACCACGCAGTTAATAGGGCGAAAATTGAACGAAAAAATGCAACCAAAAAACAGAATTACTCATTTTTAAAGCGGAAAAACAAGTGATCCAATTTTTTTTCAAATAAAAATAGAGTTGACAGCTCACCAATTTATGAATTCAAAACGCTTATCAAAAATCTTTTGTCAATCAACCAAGAAATACCAATATTTAAACCCACATCAATCTCCCAAAGTATGTAAGTCAGAAACGAGTAAATTTTATGGAAAACCAGGTACTTACAATCATCCTTCACAACCAACCTGCTAAAACTTACCAGACCAACCGTAAGACCAACACAATTAGCACATCCACTGCTGCATTTGCGTCCTTGAACTTTAAAGCCCAGTTACAAAACCCGCAATGGATGTAGTTCTAGGTATTGGTCTTCTAATTGGTGGTTACATGAATGCGGATCGCGTGTCACGATTAAGATTGATGTTACCAAATTGATTAGTAACGTGCCCGCACTGCCCGCACTGTTTCCTAGTTTTTCTTTTAATAACTACTTACGTGATGTTTTTTGTTAGTTTAGACTGCGTAAGCGTATTTGCGGAAGGATTAAATTATGATTTGGATCCATCCTTTTAAAAATGGCCAACATAAAAATTTCGTAAAATCGGTCCTAACTATCGAAAGTTCGATTTGATGCTCGTTTTACGTGATGTTTATTGTTAGTTTGGACTGCGTAAGCGTATTTGCGGAAGGATTATGATTTGGATACATCCTTTTAAAAATGGCCGACATAAAAATGTCGTAAAATCGGTCCTAACTATCAAAAGTTCGATTTGATGCTCGTTTTCAATAATGGAATCTTGGGTGGCATTTCTGAATGGATTAAAATCCGGGCCACTGAATATTGATCAGGGCTTTAGCTGAAAAAGAATTCAATTAACTTTGACGATCTCGAAACCTGGAATCCGTATTAGTTTTCGTAAAAAGGAACTATTTCTATTACATCTATTGTGTTTTTTTTATTCGGAGATCTACTGCTATCTCCAGGGATATAAGCACTTAAAACATTCTTCCATTTCACAAATAGCTTTTAGATAAAAAATACACAGAAACATTTTTCTTTTTGCGTACTTTTTTCCTCGCTACCATTTACTACGTCTGAAAGCCGAGCAAATACTGATACTTGACACCGAATCTGACATAAATGTATTATAGTCTAGGCACAAATAAATTGTCGCCACGCAGAATATGCCTACCGTTCTGTGAAACTTGTAAAGGTGTGCGCAGAGAAGAAGCGATAGCGAAAAATGAAGCGTTTCGTTTTATTTTTAGCATTTTCATATCGACGATAGTTCTTTGCCTCTCATTACGCTTTTATTGGTGACACCCTTATCTGCATAGTGCTTCTACAAAGCTTAGACCATTGGAGTAACGGAAAATCATTAGCATAACATTCAAGTAGGTAAACTAAATCCACAAAGCTAATAGTAATAACAGTTAAATGACGCAATGAGCTGTCAGTCGGTACTGTATAGCAGAGTGACTGCATACACTCGCCTTTTTTGTAAGTTATAGTTAATCATTGAAAAAAAATAACAAATAAGTCAAGCATCCTTTTTGTGTAAGGATGAGAAATCATTGAAAAACTTCTCCCGCTCTAAGTGGAGCAGAAGGGAGTGTCAGATTCTTCCTGACTAAAACCAATCCATGTTCCTTCTAAAGCCCTTTGCGTTCCAGGACCGCGGTGACTCTTTCGAACTAATTCCACATCTTGCAAGCATCCCTAGGTTATACTGACAGCAGACTAAAGTCCGGCCGCGGAGCAGGAAGAATTTCGTACTTTGACCTGTTATTACCTGTCTCTGTCACTCCCGCGTTAAAAGTTTGTGTCTCGCTCGCACAGATGCAATGGCCGCCGTCCTCAGGGATTGGAAACCTTTTACCTAATAGTGTTAGTTTTGTTCTTGTTTGCATGTGTAAATCCCGTAAAAAAAGAGGAATCGAAATTAGTTAGACTAGATGATAATGTTGATGATAATGAAAATGTGATAAAACTGTTGATCCTTTTGTAATAAATGTGATAGGCGAGACGTCTTCGGAAAGCAGTAACTTCGATACGGGTAGAGGAATCGGATTCTGATTTATGAATTTTGTTTTTTTTTTTATTTCTGCCGTATTAGTAATTGTAACTCGATATTAGGTATAACTTATAATATAAAATCTAAATAAATAATTTGTATGATAACAACATTTTTTTATTTTCTAAGTTGGTAAATTTTCTTTCTCGTTCAAATATTTCATGTAAACTGCACTCAATACAAAAATGTTTGTGACCACTGTCAGTAGGTAAAGAGGTCATTGTACGAAATTCTTCCTGCTCCGCGACTGGACTTTAGTAGATAACAGGAGCGGACCCTTAACCTCGGCTGGAATGGTGAAATGATGATCCACCTTTGGTAAAGTCACTGTATCTAAATATTTGCATACTACCGCTACCGCTCGCACTAAGTGCGTATCCTAATATATTGTGGGTATGCTGTAGTTTTGTACTATTGTACATGTAACCACAAGGAATATTAATGGTTTGAGGTTTCTGGTATTACCCGAATACGTTATTGCTATGTTGTATGGCTCTATTTTATACTTAGTAGTAGGTCTGGTTAGCTTTCCTGTCAGACTTATTTCCTTTGAAGTCATAATATGCAAAATTAGCTGACCCGCATTGCTTCGACTGCGTCACATTTTTCATCAATGCTCCGCTCTAATTGGTCGTAACGTGTCTACAACACTAAACGATTTTTTCACTTCGTATCTAAGATCCTGAGTTATAGAGATTAACGCGTTCAACGAAACAAAAAACAAACTCTTCAGCTTAATAATATTAGTATGGATATTGAAGTTAACATGGGTATTTTTTATTTTAAAGCTTATGTTATAATTATGTGTTTTGATAAAAATCACCCGCCATTTACTCCTGTCCTGCCTCGATTAATCCTCGCAAAAACCTTCACAACCAATCCAGATGTCCTCATGCAAAAATAAAACGGCCTTTCCGCCAAAATCTCTCACAGCGAGGCTGAAGGAATATCTCGATTATTTTCCGCGTCCGATTCAGAAGTTATAAGTAGTTGTGTGTTCACAGCGGATAGTCCTATAATATGTATACCGGGTGTATCTGACATCGACGCACAAACGATTTCCATGGGTTCAGGGCACGATTCTGGACACCCCAGAGTTGGAATTTTTCGTCGGCATTTTTCTCATGTGTTCATTTTTTTCAAGAGTACCACAAATAGGCATCAGCTCAGCTGAGCTGAAACCTATTTATGGTTTTATTTAGATTGCTCTTTTTAGTGAAAGTAGTTAATTAATAATGTTTTTTATTAAAAATCTCATTGGGTTAAGTCAGAATAACGATTATGAGCATTCTAAAGTAAAAAAAAACTTGAAAAAAAATTAAAAAATGAGTAAAAAGCCTACGAAAAATTCCAACTCTGGGGTGACCAGAAGCATGCCCTGGACCCATGGAAATCGTTTGTGCGTCGATGTCAGATACACGCAGTATATTCATAGCCATGAAACACACTAGGAGTCTTTAAGTCAAGAGTGATTAGGTTACTTCAAGGCAAGCCTGCTTCATCTTCGACCACATCCTCGCTTACTATCAGGTGAGCTAGTGGTCAAACGTGTGCCTATCAATAGTATAAAAACCGGCCAAGTGCGAGTCGGACTCGCGCACCGAGTGTTCTATACAAACCTGTAGGTAAATATTATAAGCAAAAGCTGCGGTTAACGATTTATGACGTATTAAAAAAAAACTACTTACTACATCTCGTTCAAACAAATTTTCGGTGGAAGTTTACATGAAAATGTATATCATATATATTTTTTAGATTTATCATTCTCTTATTTTAGAAGTTAAGGGGGGGGGGACACATATTTTACCACTTTGGAAGTGTCTCTCGCGCAAACTATTCAGTTTAGAAAAAAATGATATTAGAAACCTCAATATTATTTTTGAAGACTTATTCATAGATACCCCACACGTATGGGTTTGATGAAAAAAGATTTTTTGAGTTTCAGTTCCAAGTATGGGAACCTCCAAATTTTATTGTTTTTTTTTTTTCTATTTTTGTGTGAAAATCTTAATGCGGTTCCCAGAATACATCTACTTACCAAGTTTCAACAGCATAAGTCATAAGTCATAAGTCATAAGTCATAAGTCATTTATTCATTTGTTTAACATAGGTACAGTTATAGTTGTTAATTGTTAATAAAGAGAGCGCTATGTTATGCCAGAGGGCGTACAAATTTTTGTTAGTACAATTGTCTGGACAATAAAAAAATTGAGGTTTGCCTAATAAAAATGAATTAAAAAATATCGCAAAGAAATTAATGTCAATAAAAATAAGAATAATAAAGTAAATGTCAAATTAGTACAATGTCAGAGCGCTTGAAAACAAATAATAAGATTATCCAATACTAATGTCAATACAAACATTCTAATGTCAAAATACAGATCAAATGTCAATATACAATACTAAATTCAATTTAAATTATAATTTTATACAATATGAATGTCAATATACAGAATTATTATGTAAACAAGATCAAACGATAATTGTATTTTATTAGCATGTCAACATTCAATGATAAGATTATTGTCTGTTAAAAATTCCGAAATACTGTAATATGCTTTGGTCACCAGTAAGGATTTTAGACGTTTCTTAAATAAGCTAACGTTCAATTCTTTGATTGACCGTGGCAAGTGGTTAAATATCACTGAAGCCATGCAAAATAAACTTTTATGCATTAATGCCGTGTGGGACCTTAATCTTACACATAAGCTACTGTTATCCCTTCGACTTCGGCTATTAATTTCTGACATTTTTTTAAACAGCTTAGGATTGGTCTTGACGAATACAGCCACCTCAAAAATATACATGCATGGAAAAGTCAATATTTTGAATTTAATAAAAAACGGTTTACACGTATCTATGACCTGTAATCTAAACATTGTCCTGATGCACTTTTTCTCTGCTTTAAAGATTAATTCCTTGTTGGTTGAATTTCCCCAAAATATAACACCATATCTCAGAACAGAACCCACCAAGCCATGGTATGCTGTGACTAAAGCGTCCACACTCATCACTGAGGTAAGTTTGTAAAGGGCATAGGCAGACTTACTAATTCGTTTGGTTAGCTCCTCCGTGTGTGCCTTCCAATCTAATTTAATGTCAATTGTTAAACCTAGAAATTTTGTTGTGTTTACTTGTGTAATGCATTGGCTGTCATGGTATATATTCATATTTGTGTTTGAACGTTGGCTAAACATCATTAACTTTGTCTTTTCAATATTTATTTTTAAATTATTATTTTCTAACCATTGTACTATAGAGGTTATTGTCTTAGTAATTTCGTCGTTGTATGTTTCGGCGTTTGTGCTACTAATCGTCACCGTGCTATCATCAGCAAATAATGACATAGGGTGACTTGTGACTTTCGGCATGTCATTTATATAGATTATGAATAGAGGAGGCCCTAAAACACTGCCCTGGGGAACACCATATGTAAGCGTTCGGAGATTAGATCTGTAAATTCTTTGAAATTTAGTTTTAAAATCTATTTCAGAAATTTCCACGTACTGTTTCCTATTTTTCAAATAAGATTCTATTAAATTTAGGATATTACCTCTAATGCCGTAGGAATCCAGTTTACTTAATAAAATATTATGGTCCACATAGTCAAAGGCCTGAGTCATGTCACAATATATTGAGCACACAGGTATTCTATTGTCAACATTAGTATAAACATTACTTAAAAAGTCGTAGCATAGTTTTTATAGTTTCGGAAAAAAGTGGCTGTAACATACGGACGGACGGACAGACAGACAGACATGAAGAATCTATAAGAGTTCCGTTTTTTGCCACTTAGCTACGGAACCCTAAAAAGAAAACTCTTCACTTCCACAATTCATCATATCGAGGGCAAGTATTAGAATGGAATACTAATTATTGTCATTGACTTGCAGATGTCGGATTTGATTACTCGGAATTTTTCATAAACCCCGTAATTGGAGGGGAAATGATTTCTGCTTTGAATGAAGCTTTTGTAAACAGTCATATGGATTCTCTTTTTTGTGCGTGAAAGGGATTATCATTCCAATTCAGGAGGCGTATCGAAACAGGCCGTGTAATTGAGCCGGTAATCCGCTTTGTTCCGTCGACACATTTCAATTTGAGGAAGAATCTTTTTTTAGTGAATTTATAGGGATGTCTTTCTCAGCAAGGAATACTGTTAATTAAACGTATGTCAAAAAGTTGCGATTACGGACGATGTTTGACGTTCGTAAAATTAGAAGCGTTGTTTCAAAACATCTTGGTATAAATTCCTGCTCATCCCAATAGCTAATTTATTAAGACGGTCCTTCCTAAATAGCTTTTTTTGCATTCCACCACTTATTGTGTCATCAGAAGAACTAGTATTGAGGAATTCAAAAGAAATTTCACAATATTGTTCTATTTGACGCAACTAAAGTTACGTTAACCAGTGCTCAGACCATCTGTTAACGTAAACGTTATATTTTACGTGCGCTAACGCTGACATTTTGTGAAACAACCCCATTTTTTTAATTTGACGATAGTTAGCACCATTTTTAACGTTTACGCGTGCGTTAAGTGTAGTTGAAACAACCCGCCCTAAATACCGTAGCAGACGTAACAGTAGATACTCAAAGAAGGAAACTTATATATTGCCAGTAAAATGACAATGTGCCAAGTAACTCAAAAGTTGAAACATCCGCTAAATAATTGATGTCACCAAAAGTGTACAAAGAAAAACAGTTTCTATTTAACAACGAAGGCACTGATCGTGAACATTGAAGTAATCTTAGGTCATCCGAAGATATTTTATAATAATAGTGAATTTATAATGACTCCCACAGTCCCACGGCAATATCCGTGCGAAATCATTCACTAAGAGCATTAAAGTTATACTGACTAGGAAGCCGCCGACTAATTAGTTAGATAGCTGTAAACTTGGCTGTAGATCATGAGATCTTATCTGAGCTCTCGTAGCCTTGTTTTTAGGCTGCTTTGAATATTCAGCTATCCCAAAATACCAAGCCGTTTCTTCACAATTTTTCAAACAAGTTCTTCACACTGCAGAACTTTTTTTAATACTATTGTCCTTTCAACAGACAGAGAAAATAGAGGTACATCATCAGGGACAAAGTTCTTGATATCATGATATTATGTTCACAACCGCTAGCATTGGGAAAACAATGCAAGGAGGATAGTCATATCGTGTTCAGTAGTGTTTATGGTTCTGGAGTTACCCTTTTACGACTACAACCATTTCAACTGTTTCGAGTAGATGCTGAAGACAGGAAGTACAGTGATGATGAACCCTAGTAACCAAAAAATTGTTCTTGTTCATATGACTACTCTTATCTGTGATCTGTAGGCGTAATAGGTAGTTTTAGGGGGCCGAGTCACCCGCGTCCGTAGGAGAATACCCTTCAGCGAAACCCTACACGTGGTCCCTGGGTGGTGCTAAACAGGTGACACTAACAGTCTCTGTGGTCTCGTGGTTATACCACCTGATTCAGACCCAGAGGTCCCGGGTTCGATTCCCAGCGGGGGCAAATTTTTTGCTCGATTTGTTTGGTGGTAGGACTTGTTCTAAGTCCGCCTGGCAAGCTACCACCATCATGTCTAAGTCTGTCGCTATAACAACAATGTTAACAGCATTGTTGTGTTCCGGCAGTTAGAGGTATGATAGCCAGTTCCTCTGTGTAAGAGAATTCCGGGTGAAACTCGCTTCCATCTTCGGCCTAATCATCACTTTCCATCAGGTGAGATTTGGGCCAAGAGTTTGTATAAAAAAAAAAGTAATAAATCTGCTACAGTCTTATCCCTCTCGGTATCATGTTAAACGGTAATAATAAAGCAGTCTTTGTTCTGTGCGGTAACGATAACATCATTGATTTATTGGGAGCGAACTACCGCAACATTACCGTAACGTATTATGGATTAGAAACACTTTACAAGTACTTATAGTATGTACATTATTAAAACTTTGTTGCTTTCTTTCTTCGAACAGATATAAGCAAGGGTAAAATACTGAGGTTCTAGGCTTGAGAATGTGACGAATGAGTAAGTACCATAAATAAATATCCATTGGTCAATGTCATCTACAAAGCTTTTAGACAGAGCCATATACAATCACGCGATGTCGATTGTCCAAACTGTATGCATGGATTGACATCTTCTATCGAAATACCGTTCATCAATCCCTCACATTTTGACTTCGCAAGCCATTATGGATTTTCATGTACTGGCGACATTTCACTTGATGGATCTTTTCTTCGACTATCATTACCATTGACATTCTGTCAGCGGTAACGCTTTTATTTGAAGTTTTTTGATGCTGATATTGACTGATGGACAGATTTAAATATTTTGATATGCATTTTTCATAGTTTCCTTGCCAACAAAGAACACAAGAGAAAATATCAACACAAACAAGTATTGCTCTGCTCACTCGATAAACATTTTAGCCCAAAACCGATTACTATGAAGGATGATACAAGATACGCTTGGCAGTCGGAATGTTGTAGCTCTTATGAGTAAGAATCGCTGTCTGAATATTTTCAAGATATATTGGATGGCTTGGCAAGCGCATAGGTTAATACACGAAGGTATAATGCTTGTTAATAAATAGCAGCTGCAACTCATCTTCTTGCAGTCTTGAAAATATAGAATTGAAAATGGAAAACGCAATTAAGTCGAGCCCTGTTCTAAAGCATTCATCGATGTAATTATCATTCAGTTTGTAGTCGTAGACGTGTTTTATTATAATTTAATAGAGGCCGCCCGCGACTTCGTCCGCGTATAAATGCTCGTTATTCCCGTGTAAATCCCGATCCCTCGGGAATTCCGGGATAAAAAGTGTGTGTGAATGTGTTATTCTGGGTCTTCAGCTACCTACATACCAAATTTCATCGTAATCCGTCCAGTTGTTTTTTCGTGAAAGGGTAACAAACATACATACACATACATCCATCCTCACAAACTTTCGCATTTATAATATTAGTAGGATAAGATTCCGATAGTAATGTCGAATAATTAGCTGCAACAAAGCTGGCACTTACAAGAACGTATTGGATAAGTTTCTTGGCAATCAAGTTAATTAGTTGCAGAGGAAAGTCAAATGTAACCAGAGCTTTCGATTCATTGGATTTAATTTCAATATCTTAGCGAGAAATTGTGTACTGATCAATTCGTGTGGCCGTCTTATTGGATTCGTTTTGAAGAGGATACTGCTGTTTTTTTTAGTCTTGGTCAGAGATGACAGACAAAGTCCACAATGGACCGAGCTTACCCAGAAGGTGCCTGTTCACTCTTAACTTTGAAGAGATTAGGGTTGTAAGCGTTCGGAAACAGCCACAGTATCACTATCAATTACACCCTCTTCTTTCTTATTTTTCTCACACAACCCATATCTTTTATTATTTTTCGTCTGTCTTTATACATTATATTCTTTAATATCTTTTTATGCAAGACAAAAAGAAGCAGTATGTATTCAAGTGTTCAGAATTCTAGATTAGCTTGCTCATTTCTTCCACATTCGCGGTTCGACGTCCTAACATTGTCGGTGTCTTTAAATATGGATGTATCATTCACTTTTATTCTCTTGTACGCATTGCAGATGGGATGTGATGGTTTCTAGGGAGTAGGTACTTAGATAGGAAACACGCTATTACAGTTTTTTTTTGTATTCCTTTTCACGTTTCATATACGGTGAATTATTAAAGTGGCCCTCAGAGCCAAATCCGAAACTATGAGGAATATCAAAACACATTGAAAGGAGTCGCGAGCTCGATTTTGACGAAAACTAAAACTGCACTGGATTTTTAAGTCTTTTTCCTACCCAGAAATCGAACCTGTGAATTCGAAAAAAAAAACACATCCTGCATTATTACACCTCCTGAAAGTGTAGCTAGTAAGGATAAAATTGTGGGAAGTGATAACACATGGCAAATTAAAAGAAAACTCATTTTTTTTACCAAATTAGTATAAAATTAAAAAATAATATATGAACAGATTATTTTTTTCAAAGGTCTTTGATGCAGTTTTAGTTTTCATCAAAATCGGAACCTTAGCTCTACGTGCTTTCTCATCCCATTTCCCAATTACGGAGGAGTCTCCGTAATTGGGAAATGTCAGAGAGCAGAACAGAGTTCCAATAGCAAAACACTCTAGGAAAATTTCGGATCAAAGGCATATAACCGCATATCTATTCTAGAATCGCATATACATATCTTCCACGTGTACCCTAGTTCCTATTCATTTCTCGAAGTACGTGCAGCCCACTGTGAGTTCTAGGCAAGCCTACGTTAGTCTGATCAAGCTTTACAATCTGATAGATCTGGTATTGACTCTGGTTTGATTACAATACGTTAGTTCCTCGAAGCTAGTCGGTACAGACACCAGAACATCGAGCTACCCGAAACTGTCAATTTTTCCCAATAAACTTTGAACCTAATGTTTTAAGAATAAAGTTGAAAATCCATTAAAGAAATATGACAGATTGTTTTAGCTTGATGTGCTGGCGACTGTACATCCCCACAATTCGGAAAGTCAACGGGAGGAAGGAAGTCGGTCCGTCACGCGCAACAAAACGATCAGTGCTACGCATCATTATATGCGAGTCACGGACGAGACGGTAACGTTTTAATGTTTTTCTTGGAAGGGCGTTTTTCGGTGACGTAGTTTTATTAATGTATTTTGCAGTTGTCCACTCCGTATCACCTCGTTGTTGAGAAGCCTGTGTCTTTGTTAAACAGGGTTATTTGTAAAACACCGACAACCTTTCAGGACTATGTTAGTAACATCATAATCAACATTATAAACTTAACAAAGTCTATGCGAAGCAAAAGGAAGCTCTTTGTTTTACTTTTTCTTTTGCTTTACAAAGACTTTGTTAAGTTTAGAGCGCTCAATTTAAATATTTTTTATTTTTGTATGAAAACCCAGTTTTGTACAAATATTGTGTTCCACGCGCGCCTCAAAGAGATGTCAGCGTAGTAGACGCGGCCCGCTAGGGCCATTGCCTGCCAGGATTGCGGAATGTGTTCAAAAGAGTCACCGCAGCCCTGGAACGCAAAGGGCATTAGGAGGAACACGGATGGGTTTTAGTCAGTAAGAGTCAGACAATCCCTTCTGCTTCGTCCAAAGCGGGAGGAGTCATTTGATGATTTCCCATCCATAATAATATCAACACATCTTCATTTAGTTTCCCTTTATCTTCATCTGAATTGGCTTTGATGCTTAATCTAAAATGTAATTTTGTATGTTGTGCGTTTTGAATGCGCAGCGCATTAGAAACATAGGCTGCCAATCAAAGAAACATTATAGACTGTTTTATTTAGACACGATGACAATTACTTTATAAAAACAACGCCTACTGGTATTAGCAGATGTTACTCGCACATCGTTAAAATGTCGTCAATGTAGCTCTTATGTATGAATGGCTTATGACGGGTAATCTCGCGATTGTAAATGAATAAAGGATCAAATCAAATTCTTCGATTCGGTTCAATTTATTTCAGGAACACGTTTTAATTTGAGTATTGTGTTTGAAATCATGATTCTATCTATACTAAACGAACGCGCTTTCTCCAGGACTACTGCAGCACGATTCTGTAAACATGTGGAAGTGGAAGCTAAGTGTACACGGTGAGATGTCGACAGAATCGACCATCTGGTTCGATTTGAAAAAAATCTTTTAAGTTCGAAAGCCCATTTATCGAGAAAGGTTTATAGGCTATATACTCCGCTCCTCTCATTAATGTAAAATGTCTTATAAAGACATAGAATCGAATTTAAATTAATATCCCCCAAATCATTTAATCTCGTGGTTGAATAACAAAGACACTTGACAACAGTTTAATTTATTCGACTTTGCTCCGAAAATTACATCACAATTTATTTACGTATGAAATATTCTAATAAAAACTTTTTTCCTAAAAGGATATCCTTCTCGGAACCTACGCCTACCCACGGTTTAAGTAAAATGGTAACTTTTTACGTAACAATATCATTGTTATACAATTCTATAAAAAAGGGAATTCTATTTTTGTATACCCACCGTTTTTAAATTGGTACTTTTTTCCCCACCTACGCAACCCCCGATCCTTGTTGTAATGTAACGAGTTTTTCGCGGTATAATTTTATTAGTCCCTCTCTGTGTTGAGGTTATTCTGTTAATTGATGCTGCCTACGCATGTGATGTAATAAGTTACCAAGTAGTGCTCCCACGGATAAAACAAGCTGGTTTATATTAAGCCCAAAGCTAAGTATTTCGTGGCACAAATTGCTCTCACCTTATTTTGTTTGTTCAGTTTTATTGTCTCCTGTTTAGACTAAGACCATTTCTACTTTCCCTGTTATTAAACTCCAAATCATTTACTTTGTAGCTACATATTTATAAGTAAGAGTACTACGCTAAATGAAATTTATCATCTTCCGGCCATATCCGTCAGCCAATTTATTTGGGGTCGGCGTCGTGTGTCTTATACTTCCATACATCTCTATCAACCGTCATCGCAGAGTTTACGTCCGTCCAAGCTATATTTATAACGTTCGACACAATCTATATTTTCCTTTTCTTCCGTTATTCTTATATGCTACTTCGATGGATTGTTTTAACTTTAGTAATGGTTTCTTCGGTCAGGGGTCTACGACTTTTAAAGGTTTCCGTACCCAAAGAGTAACCAATTCCTATTATTAAACATCCGCAGTCCGTTCGTCCGTTGGGTCCGTCCATCAGCGGACTATATCTCAAGAATCGTAATAGGTAGGTAGACAGTAGAAATGTTCAGTGTGTATTCTATTTACCGCTATAACAACAAATATTTTTTTAATAGGGGAAAAAACGGTTTTTTGTTTTTCGGTTTGTGGTACGTAATCCTTTGTTTGAGAGTCCGACTCACACTTGGTCGGTTTTGGAGATGTAGTCCACACAACCGGGCTGCCATGACCGCGTCTGTCTACGGATATGAGTGAATCAACCAGGAAGACTGATTTAGACCCAGTTTCTGTTCGCTTAGATTAAGAGAGAGAGAGATAAAGGGATTATCATTACGTTACTTGATGAATGTTTCATTAACAACAGTGACCGTGATCAAATTTTCTTAATTGCGTTTTCGCACTCGCATCTCACATATTCCGTGTGTGGTTGGTTGGTACTATAATGTACACGAATAATCCCGCGACTCCGGCAGGCGTCGGCCCTTTCGGGCCCGTCTGTGTTGCTGACTCTCTTTGAGGCGCGCGTGGAACACTAACGCGCCGTCGACACGGCCTGTCGTCACTAGACGGACGGACGGCGAGCCACCCATAGCTCGCCGTCCACAGGCCCGCGCCTACGGTGGCCGGAGGTCACCAGGTGGTGGCCCCCGACGCCCGCGGCGTCTACCACGGCGGCCGGGACGAGAGGGTCTCCTCTCCCGCTCCGCCACCTCCTTCTCTAGCATGACTGCCCTCTCGTGCCGCTAACAAGTCAATTATGGCTAATTTATTCATAACCACTTTGCAACTGCGTAATAATTTACTCGAACCGACTGTTGCAGACTTTTTATGGTGTGTACTGCCTAATTTGAATGGTACACTTTTTTGTTGGATGAGGTAAGTTAGTTCTGATGGGAAGAAAAAACCATTGGATGTGTAATGCGGTTGTGTGTTGCTATTCTGCGTCAGGCAATCGTTTAGTATGCTTGTGTGTTGTAGTTCTGCCGCACTAGCAACAAGACCAGCACGAATGTTCTTAAACAAAAACGAGGGTTCCGTACAAACCTGTAGGAAATGCAAAAGTTGTGTTTTACAATTTATGACGTATTAAAAAAATAACTACTTACTATCTCGTTCTAACCAATTTTCGGTGGAAGTTTACATAGTAATGTCATCAAAGATATTTTTTTAGTTTTATCATTCCCTTATTTTAGAAGTTAAAGGGGACACACACATTTTACCACTTTGGAAGTGTCTCTCGCGCAAACTATTCAGTTTAGAAAAAAAATTTATCAGAAACCTCAATATCATTTTTGAAGGCCTATCCATAGATACCCGAGACGTATGGGTTTGATGTAAAAAAAAAAATGAGTTTCACTTCTAAGTATCCGCATTATTTATTCACTCCCAAAATTTATTGTTTTTTTTTTTCTATTTTTGTGTGAAAATGTTAATGCAGTTTACAGAATAAATCTACTTACCAAGTTTCAACAGCATAGTTATTATAATATAGAAAATAGTGGCTGTGACATACGGACGGACAGACAGACAGACAGACATGACGAATTTATAAGGGTTCCGTTTTTTGCCATTTGGAATCCTAAAAACACAGGTAGCTACTTACCTCCAGCGCGGCAATTGCACGTTCCAAAGTTCGATGAAGTTCCTCCGAATCACGTCATCATGCTACCTTTTCATTCTCATCATCATCATCATATATCAGCTGAAATTCGTCCACTGCTGGACAAAGACCTCCCAGAAGTGTCGCCACAATATTCATATTACGCAGTTCAAAAAAACAGCAAACGTTTCGGGACTCCACACAATGAAACGTAACTACCGTTTAATTTACTTAAACATTACCATGCTGTTCCATTTCATTGAGCTTGAAAAATGTCACAGGATGATTGACTTCCGAGTGCTATCAAAATGTCAGTAGCATTCCAATTTCCCATAGAGTTTCGATTACACGCACCGTTTCAGTTCCATCGGCCGCCATCTTGTTACGTAATGGACGAGACAGCTGAGTGGAATCGTCCCTGCTGGAGATTATTGCAAGAAATATTACGGAGCTAGGAAATAATCAGACTGTGATAATGAGCTTTGAAAAAAAATAGGTTTTGTGAAAGAAAACTTGTACAATATTGCAATACATTTCGTATCAATGCCAATTTTACTCGTTTAGTCCAGTCTCGGCCCCTCGACCCCTAAAAAATATTTGTTTAATTGTTTCCACTCCACCCTTGAACATATTTCACACTTGACCCCCAGGGGATGAGACTCAATTTTCATACAAAAGGCAGGCAGGCCTGACCGACCTGACCCGCGCAACTTCGTTTGCGTCACATTTTCCATTACTGCTCCGCTCCTATTTGTCTTAGCGTGATGATATATAGCCTATAACCTTCCTCAATAAATGGGCTATCTAACACTGAAATAATTTTTCAAATCGGACCAATAGTTCCTGAGATTACCCCCTACATACAAACTTACAAACAAATTTTACCTCTTTATAATATTAGTATAGATTATGAACTAGCTGACCCGTGCAACGTCGTCTGCCTCCGCTCCCATTTGTCTTAGTGTGATGATATATAGCCTATAACCTTCCTCGATAAATGGGCTATCTAACACTGAAAGATTTTTTCAAATCGGACCAGTAGTTCCTGAGATTAGCGCGTTCAACCAAACAAACAAACAATCAAACAAACAAACTCTTCTGCTTTATAATATTAGTATAGATAATAATAATAATATCCTTGGACATTTCACACAACGCCATATAGTCCCAATAAAGCAACGTACTGCTTGTGTTATGGTACCTAACGAGATGGCTGATAAACTACTTATATACTTTTTTTTCCACCTACTTCGTGCGGTTTTTTTTTATTTTTTTTACTTGTGGCCCTAATATTTGTACATTTTAGGTTATTTTGATTTGAAAAACTGCTCAGAAAATTAAAAATGCTAAGTCATACTGAATTAAACTTTTATAGGACCAAATGGCAAGTACGCGGCATCGAACTAAAAAATTTAGCATAAATTGGACCAGAAACCTCAGTAATCGGCGAAAGACGTACCTACGTAAAATATCATCCATGTCAGCGACAAGAAAAAGAAAAATGCTCATAAAATAAAAACTGCTGAGCCAAACTGAATATTTTTTATGGGACCTAATGGCAGCTACTATACTTACCGCATCGAATGAAAAAAAGAATCATATAAATTTGATCAAAAACCTCAGAGTAATCGGTGTACATACATAAAAAGAAAAAAAACAATTTACCGTCCGAATTGAGAACCTCCTTTTTGAAGTCGGTTAAAAAAAAGGTTCGTCATGGTCTTAAAAACGAACGACCGCTAAGTATTTCAGTCAAAATAAAAAGAGTTGATAACCTTATCGAAGGACTACTCTGTCCATAGCAGAAAGAGGCGGGAAGCAAAGTTGCCCATTACCGTCGGTCCGGGCAATCCGGGTCATACCGGTCCGGATGTTAACTTCTGTTTAGCGTCGTCTTAACCTTTGAGTTTCTTTAAATTCGCAAGTCAATGTCACGCTGAAGATAAAAATTTGTTTATAGACCGAAAATCTAGACGGAAGTTTACTGACATTTGTAGAAACATCTGGAGTTCCAGACTGATTCCAGACGCTTAAGAATCTTGGTAGAATGTTTCAAGTACAAAGCGCGGTTTTAATATTGTCTGTCGAATTCCAAGTAAGCGAAGTTCTTGGTAGTATTTGCACATTCATGTTTTATTGTGTTGTGTCTACCTCTGCTGTGTTAGTTGTTCTTCTAAAGTATTCACCTTTTTTTTTCTACATCAGGAGGCCAAAGTTGGATAACAACAGATGCGATCCTACACACTCCGAACACTCATGCGATCCCTAAAAAAAATGTGTGGTTGAGTTGATATTTTCGTCGATAATGACAAAGGCAAACCCAAAAGTACTTGATTTGTAATATTTTACATTTCATCTTCGCTGTCGGAAATAAATATTTATTGGACTGTGGTTATTTCCCTAGGGCGTAATTTTACCCTATATACGTTTCCGAATATTTAAAACCTACCAGTATTGTAATTCAGTTCACCCCGGAATACTCGCACAACCCCAACATGTATACAATTACAGAACCCTCCAAAATCAATTACTGTTGACAAATTGGTCCTGGGAACACTGCCTATTAATATTTGAATAGCTTCCTCCTTTGTTCTGTGACTCTGGTACCTCCCACGAACCCCTTGAGTTCTGTTTGTGACGTAATGTCGCATACTTGTCAGTGACATTTCAGTTTGTCACATCTCACATAAATACAGTCTTGTCGCATCTTAACATCTTCATTGAGATGTCTTATCCCAATTAATTAATCTAACTATGCTTAGCTGATAATGACATGGCGGGGATTTACTGTGAGGTGTTAAATGGCGGCAATTTATTAAGAGCGTGTATTCCGTCCACTAGCGCCGCCAATCGTTTTTTATTATTTGTGGTAAATTTAAGACACGTAGATAAAAAACCGCTCTGTAGTGCACTGAACAAATGTATTTATTATGTTTTGAGAGTTATGTTTTGTACTTTAGAACATAAATAGTTGCCAAAGTCGATATTTTTGCTAAAAGTGGCCACTTTTAGCAATAATTGCCGTTTTGGCTATTTAGCCATGAGTTATGTATTAAAAATAGCTGTCAAAAAATAAAAGATACATTTCTTTAGTGCACTACAGAGCGGTTTTTTATCTACGTGTCTTAAATTTACCACAATTAATGAAAAACGATTGGCGGCGCTAGTGGACGGAATACACACTCTTAACGGAAAGCTAGAGAACTAAGACGGTTGGTGAATCAAATTGGTAGATATAACAAACGAACTAAAAAGATATTGCGCATGACAACCGACAGTGGCGATAGCACTTAGCTGAGAAACGAGATGGTATTATCAGTGTCAAAATAAATATACTCTACTATGACGTCTGAAAACCATCATGACCTCAATGCCAATTCTATTAATTATCACATTGACATCTCAATCGCAATCTGTCAAAAATGTATGAAAATTAAAGCTTTTTTGACAGTTTGTGATTGACCTGCGAATGCGAAAGTTGTACATTAGTAGAATCGACCCTCAAATGTTGTTTTTTCTTTTATATTGACTTCATAATAAATTTATGTTAAAGTATGTAGTTCCATTTATCTTTCACAGTAAAATAAAAATAAGTTAAGTTTATTTTAGAATCTCAATTTTTTAATAATATAGTAATAATAATATAATAAAAATAATATCCTTGGACATTTCACACAACGCCATATAGTCCCAAGCTGAGCAACCTAATGCTTGTGTTATGGTAACGATATGGCTGATAAACTACTTATATATACATTTTTTTTTGTAAATACATACATATTATAGATAGAAAAACACCCAGACTCAGAACAAATACATGTAAGGTCGTACAAATATTTGTTCCGTGCGGGAATCGAACCCGCGACATTCTGCGCAGCAGTCAATCGCTCAACCACTGCGCCAACCGTGTCGTCTATTTTTTGATTTATGATTAAGCTGTAAGTGACAAATTCACCATGGAATTAGTCGTTGGAAGTACCTTATTTAAATAAATAAATCATGATTCCGGTACAAGACGGGTAGCACTATCCCATTTTCACAACGGAAATATACATAATTATTGGCACGTCATAGCAGAGGGCAGGAGTTGGAGGAGGACTGACATTGACGATAAATCAATACCTAAAGGTATATCTGCATTTGTTATGATTAATCAATAAGTTTTAATTAACTTGACTACGTTTCGCTTGAGGGATTTCAATCAGCTCTTATCCCAGTCGAATATCTAATTAATGTTTTAAAATCGATTTGTTTCACATTTGTACAGATTTGAGTTGTGATTTAATTAACTTACGATGGCTGTATTCATATTTTAAAAGGAGTGTTATATTTCATTAAATTTTTGTATTTGAGATGAGTTTGCTCTTGACTCTAGGTTAGGTCAGAGATGATAGAGAAAAAGTCTACGGTGGAGCGATATTTTGTGAATGTTATTCTTTTCAGATGGCAACAGAACACTGGGAAGATAAATCATTAATCAATCTATCATGTGTTTGTGTTTTTACATTTGTCCAAAACAGCTAGTGTGATATATTAGCCATTGAAGTTAGAAAGAAAACCCTACTAATGAATAATAATTTATTTGTATATAGCCTCCTAACATGAGTTATAAGGACGCACTACGAACCATAAATGGTTATAACTTGAAAGCATTATGGCAGGATTTCCTAAACGCGTAAACAGTGACTACTCGATGCCCAATAATCATTATTACTATGACAATCCATTTTTAACCGACTTCCTAAAAAGGAGGAGTTTATCAATTCGGTTGTATGTTTTTTTTTTATTTTGGATTGGTCCCATTTAAATCATATCAAAATCGGTTACGAACTTTGGATTTTAAATCGAAATAGCTGGAATTCGTCTACTTAGATGATAGTTTTATGTCATCCAAGTAATCGAAATTTCGTATTTTGCTTTTCTGCGATTTTGCAGTGGTGTTGTTAGGTGTGGGGCACCACTAAAAAAGAAAAATAAAAAACTTTTTACAAAAAAATACAACCGACTTCAAAAAAAAACACTACATAGTAAAAAATTACTTTAATTTCGGAAGTCGATGTCAAAATACGAAGAAAGTAACAAAAACACCTGTTGTATTTTTTTGTAAAAAGTTTTTTGTAATGCTTCCTTAATTTCCTCCTAATTAGAAGAAAAATCCATAATACTTCTATAGCTAGTTTTTTCCTTGTTGTAAGATTATTATCATACTCATTTCTATTAGATCAAGATCAGGCAGATGTTTTCAACTTCTCAGAATTCTACGATTTCCAATATGATCTGATTCTGTCCGCTTTATAAGTTATTTTATGCTTCATTTTATGTTTGCCAACACCTTGCAATTGCATTCTTATTTACTCTTCGACGAATCAGTCTTATAATATCTTACGTGCATGAGAATTAATATCTTTGCATTCATCATCATCATAAGGATTTAAACTCTTTACAGTAAAGCTACTTTCAGTCATGCTTTTTGCCATACATTGTTATGGACACGTTCACTGTACTGTACTATATTTTATTGGCAATATATGGTGCGCGATATTGTTGTGCTATAAGGTATATACCCTATGATATATTATTATATTATAGCGTAGTCCGAAAGCAGCTTTAGAAGTGAGCATCGCAACGACGCCCGAGTTGCTGGCTTGTCGGTTTTCTATCGGTTGTATTTTGGGGAGTCGGTGACGGAATTGCATAATTTATGTCCACAAAGCCCGTTCCATCATCAGACCACAAGACGAACGGCGATGCGAGACCGGTACATGGTAGACATCCCACCCACACGCACAAAACGTCATGGAACCAATGACGTATTATATATAGACACGTCATACACCAACATCGCGGCGCTAAAAAACGGCGAAAATTCTAGATAGCTACTTATACGCATGAAGAAAGGGAAAGAAAATATGTCACCGTACGGCGGGATGCCTGTTGCTAGAGGGAGATAAATATACATCTTCAGTTACGTCACAGGATAAGTAATAGTCAAATTGATATCAAAACAAACGTAGTGTCGCGCGACAGGTTGGTGCGTAACTAAGCGCGATGTGGCCAATTGGCTTCATTTCATGTTGTTATTTTAGAGTGCGGACAACGTATCTATAGTTTTAAATATCATTGCATGGAACACATTCATTGTGTACAGCTAAGGAGTAGAATTCCCTGCCGGAGTCTGTGTTTCCTGATAACTACAACCTGGGAGTCTTAAGTCAAGAGTGAGTAGGTTACGTCTAGGCAAGCGAGCTCCATCATCGACCGCATCATCGCTTACCATCTGGTGAGAAAATGGTCAAACGCGTGCCTATCAATAGTAAAAAAACCGGCCAAGTGCGAGTCGGACTCGCGCATCGAGGGTTCCGTACAAACCTTAGGTATTATACCTAAGCAAAAGGACATTGTTAAAAGTGGCCTATGAATCAACACATGCGAAACCTTTACTATTATTCATAGTTTTTTTTTTTAATTACATTTTACTGATTAGAATAGAACGGACACTTTTTAATTACGAAACCATTTTAAAAAGTAACTCACTTAGGTTTTATAACCCGGCGCCATGATTTTAAAATGAAACAAAGCACTCTCAGCGCTGTAAGATTTTTAGTTACCTACAAAAAGAGTAAAGCGATTAAAGCGCTGTATGACACGAACACTATTGACACTGACAGTCGATAAAATGACAGTTGACACTTTGATGTACCTAATGTATTTGGCACCCGATACCAGGGAATCGGCCGTCGACCTAACTTACCACGCTTTCGTATGTTAGAAGAACATAGTAACACTACTCTATACATTTTTTGGTGAGATAAAAAGTCTGGCAGCTCTGGGATCTTAGTCCATTTGGTATGTTTCTATTGTTTGGAATGTTTTATAACCTCAAAATCCGAAATCATTTTAGATATTTTACAATTCTGGCAAGTGTCCGTGATTTTAATTTAGTTTTAGTCGAACATATGCATTATTTAAAACACAGATAGTAAATTCACGTCTCTGTTGGTTCTTAGGCGAACAGTGTATGGGCGATGAGCAATGTCCTTTGCGATTTACGCTTAATGACTTATTAAAAAAAACTACTTACTAGATCTCGTTCAAACCAATTTTCGCTGGTATGTTACATGGTAATATACATCATATATTTTTTTTAGGTTTTATCATTTTCTTATTTTAGAAGTAACAGAGGGGGGGGGGGGGACACATTTTACCACTTTGGAAGTGTCTCTCTCCCAAACTATTCAGTTTAGAATAAAAAAAATGATACTAGAAACCTCAATATCATTTTCCAAGACCTATACATAGATACCCCACACGTATGGGTTTGATGAAAAAAAAAGTTGAGTTTCAGCTCTAAGTAGGAGACCCCCAAAATGTATTGTTTGTTTTTCTTTTTCTGTGTGAAAATCTTAATGCAGTTCACAGAATACATCTACTTTCCAAATTTCAACAGCATAGTTCTTATAGTTTCGGAGAAAAGTGGCTGTGGCATACGGACGGACAGACAGACAGACATGGCGAATCTATAAAGGTTCCGTTTTTGCCATTTGGCTACGGAACCCAAAAAAGGAAGTGAACTATCTTCACCAAATTCTGTTTATCTATTCTTCGTATTTCGTTCATGGTCATCTTCGGTTACAAATGTTTGTTCTTTATTGGCTAGCCTACTCCAATACCATGGTCGAGCGAGTCCATGCTCTATTTTCTGTCCCATTTCCAACAATAAACGATCTGTTGCGTCACTATCAATAAATCTGTGGTAACTGCCTAGTTTCACAGAATGCTAACTATTGTTGATGTTATTGACAACCGTTGTGGAACCGGGCAACGTAATTGCTGTCACTGCTTTGGATATTGCAAGGCAATGTTTTATGGTTTTTGTTGATTTGGATAAATATTGTGTTGTTTCAAGAGTGATGGCATCATTTCTTAAAGGTATATTAGATATTGTCAGTTATTTCATCAATGTCATCATCATCTCTGCCATCTTCCTCTGCAGAGCATGAAACTCCCATTTATCCTTCATCCATGATGTTCTTTCATATACGACTTTAAGCAACATTTCAATTTCTTGTAACTGGTATAAGTTAAAGATAGTCCATACCTTTCGTAGTACTTCGATAACTTCCCAACTACCTGTAGATATAGCTTCCTTATATCGTATTCGAGAGGTACTTGGAACATAAATCTTCAGATCAAATATTTCCGGATCAAAAGTGAGCAGAGTTATGACTCTCTGTAGGAAACATTATGATGCTATCTAAAATTTTATTACAGACCCTAAAATTTTAAATGAATTTGCAGAAAATCCAGGTTTAAAAAAAGTATCAAAGACGGGTAAGAACTATTATTATATCCTGGACTGTACAACAATAGACAGATATTGTATGAAATCACCAGCTAGCTCTTGTGATGTTTTTGAAAACACTTTTTCGGCAAGATCCTGCGAAAGCATTTCATAATTATCCAATCAAGACCATGTTGTTCTTAAAAAGAGTAGATCATACTAAAGCATATTAATGTAACCAAAGTATCTTACGAAACTATTAATCGCCTCAAAAAATTAGTGTCAGAGAAATCTGGTAGCTGAAACAGCTATAGTTTTTACATGAGTTAACCAAAGTTTTAAATCTGGAACTAATCTGAGATTGGTGGAACGCCTAATCAGCGATTTCAACACAATACCGTGACGTTCTTGGGAGCCCGCGAGATAAACCATCATAAAGACTGTTTACTTTAATTAGTTGCACAAGAGCTGCTTTGGTATTCGCCATTCTTTGTTAAAACTTTTATAAATAACTTGCTACTTTGTTAAAGTGTTCAAAGAATTTCAGTTTAAATGAAAAGAATAGAATAGAATAGAATAGAATAGAATACTCTTTATTATGTACACCATATAAGTAACAGAAAAAATATTAAGTAAACATTACATAGGGTGACACAATGGGCGGCCTTATCGCTAAGAGCGATCTTTTCAAGACAACCTTTGGATGGATTTTAAAGAGAAAGGAAATACAGTACTGTAGGTAGGTAGTCTTAGGTGTACGACTTAAATGAATAAATACATGATAGATAAATAAATACAATTAAAATTATGAATCAAAAAGCATAGCAACAATTAACAACAATTTCTTAGTGGAGCTGGTTTTTTATTTGCATTAATGGCATCCATTGACTATGACACTCAAATCTGTGTGGTTCTTTCCTCAAAAGACCATCTCAGACGCTGATCTGCATGGTCCTCATATAACGTATTGTGAATATGAGGACCATGTAGATTGCTGTTAGGAGTTCATTTCATCTACCTAATGTTAGTCTGGCGGTTTGAGTTCTTGGTATTGTTCGTCGGGTCGTTGAGCTCCTTAAAGTTCTCAGTTTGAGCTACACGATAACTGGCAAATGCTTGCACTGTCTGGACAAGTCCACTCAAATCTGTGTGGTACTTTCCTCAAAATACCACTTCAGACATTAACCTACATGGTTCTCATATGATTTGACAAGTACGATTGTATGGACTTTAAAAGAGACTTTGACCTCTGAGTTTGTTTCGGCGTTTCTTCTCAGAGCAGTCAGGTATGAAATGGCCGGCATTTCCTAGCTGACTGCTCTGAGAAGTCATCTAGTTTAAAATGATCAAAAAAGATTGACGTGTAAACAGGGCTTGTTAACGTTACCAACTAACAAAATAATAACCGTTACGTAACGTTAATTCCAATGTGATACCTAATTAACGTTACAAAAATATAACGTTATTTGATAACATTACCAGTAATTTAACGTTATTTAACACTAACGTAAAATACGATAATAACGTTAATTTTACCGTTAATTCTGTTACAACCCGGTCTAAACATAGGTATGACTCGTGCTGGGCGAGCGCAGCGTTGTGAAGGCTGAGTGGTAGGGGGCATCGTAATCCAGCGACGTAAAGTACAGATATATTGCGAATTTGTGGCCGCGCGTTGCCGTTCCGCGTAGGTAAACATTTTTGTGCGCTCATGGCCTCGTGCAACTCGCTTAGATGTATATAAGTAGTTTATCAGCCATTTCGTTACCATAACACAAGCATTAAGTTGCTTAGCTTGGGACTGTATATGGCGTTGTGTGAAATGTCCAAGGATATTATTATTATTTCATTTATTTATTTTCTGTACATATTTTTTACATTTTTAAATATTTATTTATTATATACTTGTATTTGTATAAAACTAATTAAAAAAACATTTAAAAATATAAAAAATAGTAGCCCACCGGCATCGGGAACAGGGTCCAAGCTACCGGTGGTCAGGGCTCCCGAGAGAGTAACCGCCTCACAATACGCGCCGTGTCCAGGAGTACTGCTTTCTGATTTATTATTATTAGATCTTTAGATGCACTGTTGCCGCTATCGCCGCCGCGCCGCTGTGCCTCAGTCGTGTGTAATACCTACAGTGAGTTGGTTTGTGCGAGACGCTTACAAGATGGGACGTAAAAAACAATACAATGTTTATAGATATTTTGAATTGAAAGTATTTTATTTTGTTATCGTTTTTTATTTAAATTGACCTTGGAGTCCAAGATTGTGATTTTATATTATTTTAGTAATGGATGTTGATTAATTTTTTTTTTACTTTCACTGGTCTCTGGAGACCCGGTCCTTTGGTAGGCGTACGAGGGGCCGAAACCAACTCGCAGAGGCCCCGTTAGACATTTCAAATGTAATGGGGCACCAACCGGCGATTATCCCTGTATTCCCAAGGACAATCCCCGGTTGGAGCAGTAGGTAATATTACAGAATATGGAAACAAAAGATGAAACGCTATGGGTTTGGGTGGTTTAGTGGACTGATAATCTACACTAATATTATAAAGAGGAAAACTTTGTTTGTATGTTTGTTTGTTTGTTTGTTTGTTTGTAATGAATAGGCTCAAAAACTACTGGACCGATTTTAAAAATTCTTTCACCATTCGAAAGCTACATTATCCACAAGTAACATAGGCAATATTTTATTTTGGAAAAAAATAGGGTTCCGTAAGATATTTGGGTTTTTCGGACACAAGGTGTAAAAATCAACCAGAAAAGTTACTTATTTTGCGTACGCTGCCTAAACTATGAAAGATAGAACCATGAATTGTTCTAATTAATTGTAGATCTTATAAATATCTACAAAAAAGTCCGCGACACACTATACCTATCTATGTCGAGTGAGGCACAACAACCATTTATTTAAAAAAATTGATTTTTTTTGGACTACTTTTGAACGCGTATATTTTACTCATGCTATTAATCCTAATCAAAATAAATTATTTCATCACTAAGTACACTTTATGTAGATAATATTTGGTTTTTGAATGATTAGAATCCGACGTTTGGTTTTGAAGTTATGGCGAAATTAAAATATTACGATTTCTGCTGTTATTTAATACCGCGTGTATCTGACATCGACGATTCGACGCACAAACGATTTCCATGGGTCCAGTGCATGATTCTGGACACCCTAGACTTAGAATTTATCGTCGGCTTTTTTCACATTTTTTCATTTTTTTTTTCAAGGGTTTTTTACTTTATACTGCTCATAATCGTTATTCTGACCTAACCCAATGCGATTTTTAATAAAAAAATAATTAATTAACTACTTTCACTAAAAAGAGCAATCTGAATAAAACCACAAATAGATATCAGCTCAGCTGAGCTGATACCTATTTGTGGTACTCTTGAAAAAAAATGAAAAAATGAGAAAAGAACCGACGAAAAATTCCAACACTGGGGTGTCCAGAACCATGCCCTGGACCCATGGAAATAGTTTGTGCGTCGATGTCAGATACACGCGGTATAATAAATGCGAAAGTTTATGAGTTTGTGTGTAGGTTTGTTACTCAATCACGTCAAAACGGCTGAAGGGATCGGGGTGAAATTAGGAACAGGGATAGATTATGGTCTGAAATAACACATAGGCTATTTTTTATCCTACGGGAACGCGTACGAAGTCGCGGGCAGAAGCTAGTCGTTTATTATAGAAGAACTATTGGCTCCTGCCTGACCACTAACAATATACACGGCTTTTAAATGGCAGGGGGTGACTTGCACCCTCAATGAATGGGCCCCCGAAAACGGTCGCTAGCACAAAGTGACGTAGCGCCAAGGAGGCAACATAGCCAGAGGGCTAATTCACGTAATTTTATGACGCAACGATTATGTTTTAGTGCAGTTAAGTTTAAGTTTGAGTGATAAACGGTATTCTTTTAATCATTGAACTGCGCGTAAACTGCGCGTGAACTGCACGTCAACTGCACGACAGCAAACTTATTGACGGTGGAGAGAAAAAATATTACTCACTAAATAATAGAATAGAATCGATTAAATTTCAATCAATATGACGTTATTATAATATTAAAACTTAAACAGCTGTCATTTTGGGACGTCAAACAGGTAGTAGAATACCGATCATATTGCGTTCCGAAGCACGCACCAAGGACGCGCAACAGTAGAATGCCGTTATTGCGCTCGCGTGACGCAAACTTGACGCGAGCGTGTGTGACAGCGGTAGAGAATACGAAAAGCGTTGTTTTGATCGAAACTTAACTTCAATTGCACTGCAACAGCACTTATTTAGTTACGTGAATTAGCCTACTGAAGTGCTAGAGGAGTGGAGAGGTATACCACGGCTATCAGGACAATCCCGGAAGTACGGTCAAGATCCCTACCAGCATCTTACTGGATTATACATCCTTCTCCCGAGCACGTGTGCTCTAGCGAATCTCCACTCAGACCGGCCAATTATGGCAAGAAACAGGTGGGAGCTTTGTTCCTCGTCAGTATTCACTCTGGCCAGCCAATAAAGGCAAGCCGTAGATGAGGAACAAGACTTCTCTCGGGATATAAGGTTCGTGGGTTCGCTACTGCCCAACAGTTCGCCACAAAACTGCCTTGCGGATTGTATCTCTCTTTGTCTGGCCCCTCACAATCGCACTGCAGAACAGATGGACGATGGGGCTGGAAGGTTCTAAAAAGGCGATCGTGTACTGGAAGATTCAGCGTTGGATAGCCTTCCACAAGGTGGACCGATGACCTCGTGAGGGTTGCAGGTAGTCAATGGATGTAAGACGCAGGGGACCAGTTGTTGTGACCACACTTGGGGGCCTATGTCTCCTATATTTATCAGTGGACGTCTTTCAGCTAATATGATGAATCGGATTTTGTGTCTGCTATTCAACATCCTTCACAACCCTAAAACGCCTTCCTACCTGCGAGAATGCTTCTCCTATTTCCGTCCTTCGAATGCGCCTTGCAGGTCACATCTTAAAAATCTCCTTAAATCCCCTCCCCACTCTACCGATTTTTACTCCTACTCATTCACTGTGCATGCGGTACTGTTATGGAATTCGCTACCGCCTGACATTAGGGAGTGCCAAACTCTTGCTATTTTTAAAAGAAGATTGAAAGAACACTATCTTTCCTAGTTGCATATAAGTATATATTAATATCTATATTTTATTAATACTATATATACTTACTATATTTATACTATTTTAGCTTTAAATTTTGCACACAATGTCTACGTGCAAAAGTTATAAATAGCTATCTCTTTTTACTCTACTCTCCTTTCGCAGGTGTGCTGGAAGAGATTTCTTTAAAAATAAGCATCACCTTTGTACCTATTTTTCTGTTTCCTTCTTCTCATGTTCTTATTAAATGTGTGTACATAAATGGTTAAATAAGTAAAAAAAAACAAATAAATAGAAGATGATGAAAATGACCCCAATTAATTTAGATAACGCAACATGTCTTCTCACGTAAGTAAAAGTCGTAATTTCGGTAATCACTCCCTTTCTAGCTATAATCTTTCACACAGTCCATTCTTAGTATTTTTTGTCTTCTTCTAATCATTCAAAGTTCACAAAAAAAGGACACACATTAATGTCCCCAATTTTAATTGTAATAATCTGCATTTTTATTATTTCGCTCCAAGATTTTCCTGCTTCAAAGCCCCGCGTGTATTTACCCGTTCAAATACCGAAGCGAGAAAAATCAATTACCATTACCTTTTTATTGGTAAACTTTGCTTTAGAACACTGTTTCAGCGTTTGACCTGGGGTCATTGCAATTTTCGCTTACGGTTAATGTAAAGAATCCACTTTTCATCACATGTCACAATTCGATTAAATATTTCTTCATTTCTGTATCGATTCAACTAGGCAACACAACTTTCTACACGCGTTTCTTTCTGCAGATCAGTCAAATCATGAAGTACCCATTTTTCATATTTTTTATTTTATTGATTTGACGCAAATAAGTCGCAAATATTTTTGATAAGATAACGTTAAACCATGCCGCTAATTCATGGGTAGTTTGACTCGGATCGGATTCCAACATCTCGTTCAATTCATTGTTATTCACCTGTGTGGGTGGTCTTCCACGTGGTTCGTTCTTCAAATCAAAGTTTCCAATACGAAAGAGTTTAAACCAAAATCGCACGGTGCGTTCATTAGCAGTCCCTTCTCCAAACGCAACATTGATATTGCGAGCCGTTTCTGCCGCGTTAGTTCCGCGTCGGACTCGGAACTCGTATTAAAAAATTACTCGAATTTCTTAAACATTTTTTTTAACATTTTTTTAAAGAAAAACTTAATAGGTACCATGTGAAAAAAGTTTCACTGTTTACAATACATAATTTTTATTGTAAAGTACCTATTACAATAAAACGGCAATTTCATACTTTAACTCCTATTACTATCAGAGGCGGCTCGTGACATTTATTTATAGGGGATCACAAAAAAAAAGTAAAACTAGAGCTTACCATTTAATACATAAAAGATGTAGTTTTCGTACCACATTTTTGAGTAAAAGCAATTTTTGGACGTGGTGGACTGGTGGCCCCTTAGCTGTAAGATCGAGACGCATTTCAAGAGTCTTTTCACAATTTTTGTCAGACAAATTTGGCGCAAAATTATTTTTAATCCATAATTAAAAGAAAAACTGCGAAGAATCTACATTCTACCCTAAACTAACTGACTCCGTCTCTTGAACGACTCTCTCTCCGCCTTGCACGATTTTGCAATGCCGCGCGTAAGCGGCGCTCCAGATTAGGCTAATTTTCCATACAAAATCTTCTGTTTCACGCGTCGGACTGTGTCGATGTTCTTCTTTCACACTCATTGAATACAGTGCTAGAAATCGTACTGACATAATTATCACTATTATTATATCGAAAATTGTAACTATGAAAACTACCCGTTATTGATCTCAAGCAACTGATAAAAGAAAATAAATTATTGGACAAAATAACTAAATCAGCTAACTGTATGTACTACCAGCACGTCTCACACGTAAGAATCTGGCAACGTTTTGGTCGAGCGAGACGGCACGACGCAACGACGTATAAGGTAGTTTTGCTTAGCTTTGGCGGCCCGCCGATCGCCTCTCTGCCCCCACGCTTATTCCACCTCACAAGCTTAACCGTTACAAAATAACGATAAAATTAACGTTATAAAACAAATAACGGTAAAAAAGATTAACGATAAAATGTTTCGAAAATAACGTTAAATCGGTTAACGTTATTTTCAAATTAACGGTAACTCTGTCAAATACAGGTAACGTTACGAAATTTTTACCGGTATTTAAAGCCCTGCGTGTAAAAGTGTTATTTACAACCTACTTACAGAATAAATATCATTTATCATTATCATTTATGTACTACTTATCCCACTGCAGGAAAAACGGTTTGATCTCTCTTTTCAAAACAATATTGATTTACTAGTGCGGACCAGTACGTTAAGAGTCGATCTAGTTCCGTCCGACATCTTCGCCTTCGTCTGCAACGTCGTCTAATGTTGAGACCTTTTCGGTGTTTTATTACCCTTACTTTTCTTCTGGCATGCGACAGACTTAACCGACTGTATTTTTAGCTGGTTATTTTAACTCTTGACGTCCTATAAAAGTATTTTAGAATTTAACTTTCGCAAATCGACTTAATGACGTGAGTCTAATGCAGCTATTTTCGGGTTAAGGCTGTATAAATAGCTTTGTAACAGTGACGTATTTTTGGTTGTAGTGGGTATAAATAACTTATTTACAATAATGTTAAATTAGGCTTCAATGCCTGCCCGTATTAGAGATATTCCAACAATTGACGTCATTTCGAAAGCTATAATATTGACGTCATTTCGAAAGCTATAATGATAACAGTTACATTGAAAATAGAAACAAAGAGAACTCCTAAACACATAAAGTTGGTAAAATACCCTTTCCTCTTTGAAACGAAAATATTTCCTAAGCAAATAATACACGGTACAAGTAGTCTAAGCTTGTTTTTTGGGCAAACCCAAAACTTTTCCAAGCAAACCTTTTCTCCACCAAAGAATAAGGTCTTATTGTAAAAGTTGGTCGCCAAGTGTTTCGGCTTCATCATTTGTCTAGGCAAAGTTACTTAATTAAACTTTTAGGTGGATAGGTACTTGTTTCGGCTTGTAGGACCAGACACTTAATGTTATAGACTGATAGAGAATTCTATAGACGTGGCGGAAAACTTATGACTACTGTTATTCTTTGCTTATTCTTTTCCTACGACTCTGAATTGTTTGTGATCGGTTTATAAAGCATGGAGAATGCTTCGCAGTCGAATACTAGGGACAGTATTGTCACCATTTTCCTTACAAACTTTGTTTCGAGTCGTCGGTTAACTTCGTGGCTAAATAATACAAGCCGCTCGGGTCGATCTTCCAGGTTCAGCAACGCTTGCCAAGGTTGGTCTGTGGATGGGTGACCATTTTAATATACCAAGTTTCCTCCGTGCCTCGGAAAGCACGTTAAGCCGTTGGTCCCGGCTGTCATTTGTACAACTTTGGCATAGTCCGAAGCCAGTTAATCCGACTCCAGTCTTGCCATGAAGTACAGTGTTACTCAGTTAATGGGTTGTGGAGGTCTGGTAGACAGCCGTTCCACGTAAAATCCGGTTTGACTGGAAGCCGACCCCAATATAGTTGGGAAAAGGCGGATGATGGTTAACTTCGTAGATTGTTTAGGCACAGTTAGTGGCTTCGTTTTATGCAGCATCGGTGGCATTCATTAAATCCCCCAAAGTAAGTCCAGGTGTGACGTGTTGCTTATGTTCTGAACAAGGGCACCGCACTCACATTTGGGTATCCAAACCCCATTTTGCTAAGCTGTATTTTCTCCACAAACTAAACATGTCAGTGAGAGTCATAGTTTTTTTTGGGTTCCGAACAAAAAACGGAACCCTTATAGGATCACTCGGCTGTCTGTCTGTCTGCCTGTCTGTCTGTCCGTCTGTCACAGCCAGTTTTCTCCGGACCCACTGGATCGATTCTGTTGAAATTTGGTATACATATTCTGTGACCCACATACGGACGCGTTACGTAAATGAATTTTTTTCAGTGTAGTGACTTACTTTTGGGGGTCAAACTAGAAAATTACCAAAAAAAGGTTTTGGACAATATCGTGATATCGTGTGATATATAAAATTTTGGACAATTATAATATTAGTGTTTTTTTTTTTATAAAAGGTTTTGAAGTTATTTATGAAATTTCATGAAAAATGACCATTCCCTCCTCCCTTATCTCCGAAACTACTGAGATATATTACAGGAAAACCAATAATGTAAAAAAAAAGCTGAAATTAGTTTGGCCAGCTTTTTTTTTTAATTAGTGACGTGACTGCGGATCGACACTTTAGGAATGGTATTTCTAGTTTATGCCGATGCGATGTCACAGTCATCCCGTTTTCTGTAGTTCGTTTAATTTCGTCGCACCTCATCAATCAAAGCCGGTCTCCGATCGACGTCGTGTTAGTAGGTACACACTATATTTACAAACTTGTATCGGATGTGTCTAATTGACTATGATTCAACATAATGTTTAGCCAAAGTGGTACGCTGATTACATCAATAAGGTTCTGCAAAAATGGCTGCAACATTCTAGGCAATGCTAAAAATGGGCCATCGTCGACCTCATCATCGCTTCCCTCAGGTGAGATTGCAGTCAAACGAGTCTATTAATAATCATTTAAAAAAAAACACAAATTCTTTACCCCTGCAAACCCATATACTGGAAACATTTCAATTTAAGTAGGTACATACAACAGATGCCAACTTCAATAACATTAGCAAGCGTTGCATTTCATGCCAAATTGGATCAGGAACACGTCGAATCAGTAATTCGCAGTATTTGATGCTTTGCTGAATCAATTAAAAATGCATGTGTTACATAGCCGAACTGGCTTGTTGCTTATTAATTTTACATTTGTAAATTCATGAATTCACAATAATTGCCGGATTTGAAAATAGAAAGCACCTGTTAAAACATTACTGGGGTCTAGTACCACTGACAGACGCTCTCATTTTCTTGATCCCTAAAAATATACGCGAAATATACGTTAAAACAGGGCTCACATTTTCGTGGCACACATTTTCCCGAATAATTGTTTGTTGATGTTAACTATAAAATCTTCTGCAGGCCTATCATCTAATGTATTATGGCCTATATAAGGAATATCATGGCAATTGAATTGCCATGTTTACTTGTATCTCCTTCAAAGGACACAAAGCCCGGAAACTATTTCCCATAACTATTAATAAACGCTTGTTTATGCTCAAATTCCAAGGAACCCACAGCTTTCAACGCACGCCCTTGACTGGCTAATCGATGAGGCGTGATCGGAAGAATCTCGCCTCTTGATTACTAATTAACCACCATTAGTCATAGATTCACCACGTTTTAGAGGTTTTTCCTAAAAAATTCCGATGGGAACTAACAAAAAATTGGTGTTTTAATACAATTCAAGTGAAATGAAAAATGCAGTATCCACCCGACGATTGATCACTTGGTGGAACTGCAGAACTTTGAGGCATTTTACATGTTAAATACTAGGACTATATGTTTAATACTAGGAGTATTCCTTTGTCAGAGCTTTGTTCGCAGTCCGTTAATTTTAAGCAGAGGACCCAATCTACAAATGTTTAAACAACGTTCGCATTCGCATCTCAGTCGCAATCTGTCAAAAAAATCTCAAGTTCCACACATCGAACACACAAAATTGGCACTTTGATATCTACACACTTCAGCGGGTCCAAAACGGCCACTTTAGCAGAATCAGAAAGCACATCATGCTGGGCAGTCACTGTCAAATTAAACCAATACCTTGAACCTAATGCGTTAACGATAAAGATGAAAATGAAATTTGACAAATTGTTGTATGGTTAAAAATTATGATTCTAATAGATTCTGCTAAGGTGGCATTTTAAGACCCGCTGATCTATCATAAAATCTTCCAACAGATCAATCTTTATACCATTTCGAATCTCCGATAAAAACGTAAGTAGTCCCTGACCGGTAGGCATCATTGGTTTGTAAATAACCTTCTCATCCATTTATTACGTCATAACCAGCCGGGACAATGGCGTCATTCGGCAGGAAAATGTGACCCAGACAGGATAACGGAAAAACGCTTCATTTGCGTAAAGGCTTTGTTCCACCAAATGATTTATGCGAATGTGGTGTGATTGAAGTGCTTATTTGGAAGTAGAACTTATAGGGAGTGTATGTTAGTATACACTTGTCTATATTGCAATCACTCTTACCCTTCTCACATGCACTCACACACCCACACCTACAACACTACACTCACTACACCTGCCGCACTACACTTCCTACACTACATTCACAACACCACACTCTACCCAAACTACTGAAATTTTGTACTTAATTATAGTTTAGTTACCTAAAACAACTGTCTTTGTAACTATTACACCATCTGAATATGGATTGAAAGAGACTGAACTCCACAACACAGGGAATCCTAGTGTGGGGTTCAGGGCTTCATCTATGTTTGTAAACCTAATGAGACAATTAACAATTTTTATTTATTTATTTTTATTGTGGTGTAGGTATTGTCCCAACCTTATTTGTGTTATACCCTTGGAAAATTATTCACTGAGCCTGGGAACTAAACGTTAATAAAATTTAGCACAAGGCCACAAAACTTGGGACCAGTCCCAATATGGGTCCTTTTTTAGTAAAATAGGTGAGAAAGTGAAAGTAATAATGTGAACCTAATTCAAATTCTTTGGCCTCGTTTACTCACAAAAAGATTAAAGTACAGTAGCAAATAGAAAGGAAGCGATTCTTCCGTCAAATCAAAATAAAAACCTTCATAAAACAAACGGTTGTAATGAAAAGAATCAGTTAGTTCCCCGGATACGCTACGGTCCAATAAATTTCACTTAACACAGTCTTCTCAGAAGAATGGGAGATCAAAATTAATGACCCTCTAGCTTTAAGCATGAGCAAAATCATAATTAAAAGATGCATTCAAATGCATATATCTTAAATCTAGCAAGTTGCAACGCAATTTTTTAAAGAATTCATGTTCAGGGGCAAAGTATCTCTCTTAATTCTACTTACACAAGTTTCAAGTGTCTTCTACAAATTTGCTATCGAAATTTCGAATTCAAATTAGTTCTAAAACTTGTATGTTTACCTCAATCAAATTGATAATTCCGCAAGGCTTTACACTTGGTCCAAGAATAAATTGTTTTTCAGTGTTGTTACCTCGACAGGTATTCAACCTTTTTTACGCATTTATAAAATCAATGTCTTGTCTTTAATAAATACTCTTCTTCTATTCGTTTCCTCTTTATTAGGAACAACTGGTGGGTTTACGCGTGTAGGACCCGTAGTACCTACTTCGTTGTTCAGAAGGTTTATGTGGATAAACTTTATCGTCACAATGCCATGTTCCCAGCCCCAAAACATTTTCGGTGAACCAATATCGCAAAACATTGCCATTTTAAATTATTCAGTCAGAAGAAGTCAATACGAAATATTGATTTACGACTAAACACGTTTAACAAAACACTTTTATTTATTGGCTTAATTAGTTTTAAGTAATTCCCAAATTGGTTCATAGATGGCACTAGAACAAAACAGAAAAACCCGAAGCCAGTTCCGTTTGTGTTTGTAACTCTTTACCTGGTTAATTATCACCGCTCGAATGCACGCAAATTCGTTTTCGATAACGCAATTAAATTCGACTGACATCACATCATTAACGCAGTTTTATCAGTCAGTTTGTACAAATAACTACGAAAGATAGATATATGACAATAGTCATTATCATCATATCAGCCGAAAGACGCCCACTGTTGGACATCTACCCCCAAGCGTCGCCACAACGACCGGTCCTGTGCGTCTCGCATCCATTGGCTACCCGCGACCCTCACCATGTCATCGATCCACCTTGTGAGAGTCCTTCCAATCCAACGTTGCGTCCTCCGGTACGCGGTCGCCACTCCAAAACTTTTCGGCACCATCGACCATTTGTCTGTGAAAAGCCCGCCACTCATTCCCAACCACTACAACTCCTGAAAGCCAGAATCAACAGTGGCGACCACCAGAAAAACGCCGAGCTAATGCAACCCGACGAGTCCCTGAGAAACGATTCAACTGTCTTGGATTCCGCAACGAAATTAATCATAAGAGTACAGCGGAGGAGTAGGAAAAAATAAATATAATATCCACTTCCCTCCTTATCAAGCAGGAGACAGATTAGAGCTAGGCCAATACCAATAGGCACCAAGGGACATATACAACTGGGTTAAGCCCCGTTGCCAAGCACCACGGATTATATATTAACACTGAAACTAATGGTCCTAAATTGTGAGCTCCTTTTGATTCCAGTAATAGGTATGGCAAAATCGCCTGAACACACGGAAATTTGTTCTGGTTTCTACAAGGTCCGTATAGTAAACTACTCCAGATGTAACCTGAATACTATCTAACATAATATTACGTTCAGTCTGCCAAAGAATACACTCTCACAAGATGTGATGTGCGGATTGTTCGTATTCAAGGTCAGCTGTAGAATATTGACATAAAAGTGAGGCCACAAGCCTAAGTTGCCATGTCCTATGAGAAATTGGGCAACACAGTGATCCACCTCCAGCCATGTCTTCTCCAGCCGCTGTGAGCAGTGAGCCCTGACCCACTGCCACTTTAGTTTGGCGATCCTTCGGCCTACATTGGTAACCTTGGTTCTCTTGCGGATATCATAATTCCTGATTCGATCACGTAAGGAAACTCCAAGCATTGCCCTGACAGGTATTGCCTGCTGACAATAGCTCAGAAAATGAAAAACAAAGCAAACCCACAGTACATTTGAAACAACTACACCCATTGTGACACCATAATTGGTAATTATTGCACTCAGCAGAATTGCAAATAACACAATGTACAGAATTAAATACACAATGGGAACATTTCTGAATACGACTGTTACAATTTCGTGTACGAGGTCCTATTTGTGGATTGATAATCGCGTGACCGATTACGGAAGAATTGAGTTTCACATCGTTAATCGTGAAGTCAATTCATTCGGTTTGTTAGTTTAATGCCCCTGCTGTAATACAATTAAACTAATTAGTTGTGATTCAACGAAGCCTTGTTCATTCTTGTATTTGAAAACGTTTTGTTCGTCACCTCATACACAAACTACCAGAAATACCAATTTCCCTAGATTTTGAAAGCTTTTAACATTGACTGTCACCGATATTTCGTGATAACGTGCCGCTGGCAGAATATTTGCAACCGGTTCAATTGCTATAAAAAAGTACGGCATTGACCTTCTAGTGATACATTATTGTAAGATCAATCTTGTACAACATGTATGTTTTACTAGGAGATAGCAAAATAATTGAATCTAACAATGAAATTGTGAAGAACAATATATTGAACGCAGTTCATCGGTTCATCCTTCATTCAAAATCCTTTTTGGCTTTTCCAAATTCATCCTAATTGGATTGAAGTTAATCTGTTTACCCGTCTCATTCTCTAAAAGCTGAAACACAATATTCGAAGCTTTGCGTCAGTTGCCTTGACATTGGCTTACTCGTCCACTTGTCTGGATCCACCCTTTTAATAGCCTTGTGTTGTTCATAGAGCTCATGTGGAGTGGTGACTAGGTAGTGTTGAATGACTAAAAGTGTAATATCCGTTTGATCCTCCACTTTGTTGTCTTCTCTTTATCTGTGTGTATGGTGTCGGGTATCGACAAAGGGTTGAGCTCTTGCTTCATTTGATATTATTGGAGTTCGCACGTGTAAAGGTCTTTGATGTACAGTAGTGTGTAGCGTCTTTGTTAGGCTACTGCCAGTTTCGTATATCAAATTATTAGTAATTTCGTCAACCCCTGTGAAATATTAAACACCATCATTTTATTCTTCTTTACTTATATAATAAGATGGAGTCGTGTATTACTGTTTGAACAAGTTATGAACTCTCGGCACTGATACATTTTTGTATCTTCTCAAACTTAAGATCATAAAGAATTCCCAAAAATATTGGAGCTTATTCCGAAGAAATCGAAAACACTTCAAACATTTATGGCAACTTTTCCAATCTAACATCGTTTGGAATAAATGCTTGAGCTCCTACAGTGAAAGTTTTTATTTGAGGTTCAAACAAATTGCTAAGCGAGACCTAATCGCTTAAGTTTAAGAATTTCATAAACAAAATTTGTATCAGAATTCTTCTTTTCTTGCTTTTCTTCATAATTTACCGTCACACTCTACCAAATCCTATCCATCTCGTAAATGATGTCTAAATATCTATTCTTAAATTCACCTCTACTAGGCCTACCATCTAGTCGTGTACTGTCGCAATCAATTCAAATCTTCGACTAAAATACAACCTGAAATCCAACTTATTGGAACTTCACAAATCATTTTTCGATCATGATCCACGCTGCAACTTTGCCGGGCGTGATCCCAACATCGTGAAATCGTGATTTTACTGCGTGTTTCGCGAAAGCGTGATCCTCTTTTGACATAAATCTCTTTGCTATTCATCTTTTATTAGTGAAAAAGTGTTTCGTAATATTATCTGTTCGCGGTTTTAAGTTTACATTGCTTTTTGTAGTCTGATTAATTTTGTAATGTTTTATGGTCCTATAGGTATGTCACAAAGTTGTATTCTGCCTTCGGATTCCAATTTTGCTGTTAAAATTTCAATCATAGTTGCTTTCTTTAAAATTAAGCTAAAAATGCTCTAGGGAGTTTGCTTATGAAGACATTTTTAAAGAAAGGTCGAACCCCACTCTAGTTCATAAATCAATTTATAAGCCCCTCTTGAGATTAGCTTTAGCTTTGCCCGCTGCCCGCAAATTGAATTTGAAAAGGATCCCAGCTTAACTCAATCCCTTAACGTAACATGCTTAGTAATTAATCCTGCATATTTATGTTAATACAGAGCTACAATAAGGCCAAAAATATTCGAGGAAACATAGAGCCTCACATAAATATTAAACAATAAGCCTCTTTCAGTTGCTTTTTAAGTAGCTTCATAATAATGAAGTTAAACAAGACTCGACAGTCGACGGGTATTCGGCCAACACTGTTTAGTTCCAAAAACGTCACTAGATGGCGTTGGACCGGAGGGAGCAAATTCTGAATCGCGGTGTTAAGATTCTCCGCCGGTGAACGACGCTCGCTCGGTACTATAGCAAATTCATACTTACCTGGCGTAGGGGATACCGTGATCAAGAACGTGGTTCCCCCAGGGCGAGACCTACCATTGCACTGCGGTTGGGTTGACCCCTGCGATTATCCCTAATGTGGATAACTCGGACGTGTTATTTTTGATAGTGGGGAACTGCGTACGCGCTACTCCTCAACAGAATTTGAGTATTAGAAGTGGTGTTATATGGAATTGGGTTATGTAAATGTAAATTGATTCTGTAGTTTCTAGCGGAGTTGGTAATTTTCGTCTATAAAATTATAATGATTGAACTATGACGGGAGATTCTCAATTGTCCAATAATTACCAAAACTACATCTGATTGTGGCCATATACAGTCACTACTGTTTGGCAGTTCGCTCGTTTTGTTCTTTTACCAGATTTGATTTGCTATGTCTTCCCCTGGCTTTGTCCGCATAATTTCGCAACAAAGGATACTCCGCTTCGTAACGTAGATCTAGTTTCTACATCTCCGGTCATTACCTTGCCTACGGGAGCGTATAATATTAACTGATCTACTGATAATATTATTCTCTCAACTTTCTGTTTTTTATATTTATTATGAGCAAACAAATCACTTTTTATAATTAATTAAAATGTAGATTTTGATGATTAATTGTTGTTATTAAATGCTTTTTGCATTTGTCTTAATTTTCTATTTGTTTGTTTATACTCAGACATGGCGTGCGAAGGCGCTTGTTATGTACGAGTATTTAGATGGTACCTGCACTAGCTAAAATAAAATATTAAGTACCTGCCTAATTATTACTTTCTCCAATCGCTTTGCTTCAGTGTTAAGCCTTACAGGAAGGAACCTGTGCATTTCTCTTTATCCGAGGTGTAAAAAATGCCTAGGTATTGTTACTTAACAATGGTGTAGTTATCAATCAGTAATTGAACTAGCTCTTTCAGATATTTCTTTTTACAGACATATAAACAATAAAAAAGACATCATATTAGTATAAGATATGCTACCGATTTTTAAAGTTTTTACCTAAATGTATATTCTTCTTGTATTAAAATCTTGTTTGAGTGTTTATTATCGACTCTCCTGAAACGGCTGCTTGACCGATTTTGATGATTTTATATTTGGTAAGTCTGAGAATGGGTCGTAGGCTATTTTTTTTTATTTATATCTATGGATAAACTACGTTTCCAGGTCAGCTAGTATAGTATACCAACCAATATCAACTAAAAAAAGGTGAAAGGTGAATGTTCGAACCCAAATCTTATATTAAAACTAGTTATTCAAGTTCGTAAATATTACAGCTATATTACATGATAAAATACATAGTAATATTACATGTTTATGTATCTAATTTAGCATAGATACGCTAATTTACATCGTAAGCCTGTTACGTAGCAGTGAATTGATATCTCATTACGAAGATTGTTACAGACACAGCATCCACCGAAGCATTTGTGATTGACCTTTTCAGATGCTTCAATGCAAATGATGCATTGGATGTTTAAATTTGAAAACTATTGTGAATGTGTCTAATCAATAGCAATAAAGGACATACTTTTAAAAACTAGGTTAGCTACGAAGCTATAATCAATGAAGAATACGTGCAACAATGTAGGTACATATTATGCTGATGTTTTCTTAAACAAAGCTACTGAAAACTATATCACCAAAATGATAAAATTCTAACACTGTATCAATAAGGCAAATAGAGCTCTTAAAAAGTAAATGGAGAAGTTGATGTGGACAACCTAAAACCACACGGTGTTCTGTAAGGTTTGAGGGGCTTTCTGGGACCGCGGATTCCACCTATATTATTTTTGAGTAGTACTTTGGGACCACAATAACACTCCGCGGTCCCGGTCCCGAAAGCCTCTCGACCCGTTCTGCAGCTACATTTGTCCAAGGCACTTGAGTGCTTGCGTATGTATTTCTTCATTTCGTCACCCTCCCCCGGCCAGGGTAAATTAGTCCGCATAATTTGATGATGAGGACAACGTATTGAACATTGTATTTACTTCTGTCTGATCCAAGCTTTAAGTCGCTACCCCAAAATCTAACAATAATTTTCTTCCGTGTTGTTTTATCTTTTATCATAATTATTGCATCAACACGTATCATTAAGCTTGTTTTCTTGTTACAGGTGGAACAATCACCCAGCATAATAGACGGTAAGTACTTTTGTTCTATTGTCCTAACTAGTTCAGTGGTTAAGAATCCTTTTGTTCAAACTGCCACAGGAGATATGGGTGACTATGAACCATTTAAAATGAATGGAAAAGGTCACCCCATGTCTTCTCTTGTCTGTCTGACAAAGCCCCTTTGTGAAGGAAACCCTCGCTTTTTTAATCACAATTTTATAATGTTTTATGTTTGCCATAATAAAACAGAAAAACCGATCCGGAAATATCAAAAAATATAAAACCAAAAAAAAAAAAAAAAAAAAATATATAAAACTCTTCCGTTACTGGTGACTGAGTGACTGACAGACAACGCACTGCTCCGGTTAGATCCGGCGGCGGTGGAACCTTTGGTTTCACCTGACGCAATTGATTATATACTTTATTTTTATGTTATTACGATTGATATCAGTGCCGTCAAGTGGAACCAATGGTTCCACTCCTGGCCCAACCGGTACCCGAAACTACTGGTCCTAAAGTATAGAGGAGCATAAAAAAGCCGAAATTCCTGTGAGAACGTGAAATATAAAATGGTATTTATATGCGTATGAAGTCGCGGGGAAAAGCTAGTCTATACATATAAATAATGTTAATGTGTTTTTTTTTTGAGAAATCCATCGGAAATTAATAGCTAAGCTGAAGCGTGTCCTCGATATGAACCCAGTGTCATAGCATTCTCATTCATAGCATTTTCAGTCTCATAGCAGTTATCAATGTTATCATATTATGTTTTTAAAGAAGCAGCCTATAGATATGTCTCATCATTATAATTATCAGCCGGAAGACGGTCACAACAACCGGTCCTGCAAACCGTCTCACTGCTAAGCAAAACCTCATATTGGCCCTCAGCAGCTCATCTCGCCATTTGAATAAAGTAGTACGCCGCGACTCCACGGATTTTTACAGAACCGCTCCCATATTCACGCCAGCCAACCCAATCACCTCTTTTGTCCGCATCTCCACCCATCCCGTTCACAATCACAATAGGATTACGTCACCCTCGCCCATAAACACAACACAATATTACAAAGACGACCCAATTCACACCGGCGCTTTCCATTTCATCGTTTATTTAGGCGACATCAATTAATAATGCATTAGAAGGAGAAATGTATGGTACGCATGCGTGTTTGATGAAAGTGATAACGTATCTACATGTGATTTACTTTTACTCGGCTCGTTGTAGTAATTAACCCAAATTGAAGGCACGGGCTATTTAATTTGGCGCAGAAAGCCAAAGCTTCGCGTTTAACGTCAGAATTTGGTACTTCATAAAATTGCTCTCTAGAGTTTCAGTGAAAGAGGAAGTGTAATTTATTGAAGTGTATCCTCAGCGGGACTAGAGCGATGTTCAAGTTGCTAGGCTGTTAAAATCTGATCTCGTTTTATTAATTCGATTTTATCACTACCAGCGAGCCTATACTGTAGGTGCGGGTGATACCGGGCTTTTGGAAATTCATTGCTCCATATTCATTATCTACCTAGCCTTTTCCCAACTATATGGAGGTCGGCTTCCAGTTAAACCGGATTCAGCTGAATACCAGTATTTTACCTGGAGCGGCTGCCTTCCAGACCTCAACAGTCAACAACCCATTAACTAATTAACACGGTACTTCTTGGCAAGACTGGTATCTGATTTTCTGGTTTTTGACTATCTATCCGTAACGACTGCCAAAAATCTACAAACGACAAGACCACAGGCAGTGCTTTCCGAGGCACGGAAAAATCTCACGGAAAAATCTCGGGATGTTAATATGGTCAACAATCAGCAGACCATCCTTGGCAAGCGTTGTTTACCGTTGAAGATCGATGCGGCTGTTATTATTTAAACTTCATACAGAAAAGTAAAATAGGCTCAATAACAACATTTATATGCTCCATTATTGTTAAACAACCTTGAACAAGAGTAACATAACATAAACCACTTTCCCATAATAACGGTTACCAAATCAGATCAATAGGTACGCCATTGTTATTAAACGCTACACCGAAATAACTAAAATATGACAGTTATTACCAACACTATCGAATATAACTTAATAGGTATTATGCAAAGCGGAAATGTACAGTTTGCCAACTGCTGGTAACCGAAAAAAATAAACATACGCGATTTGATACGATACGACGTTGCATCAGCGATGTCTACTGTTATAGTCAAACTTTCAGCTGTTTTAGTTTGCATTAGAATTGGGCCAATACTACAAAATATGGCTCCTTTCTTTTATGGGAAATCGTTACCTAACATTTGATTTTACTCCTGTTCAAACAATATTTTATGAAAGTCATTAATCATTTCTGTTTGACGGTTTATTTCGGGGCTTTTATGCTCCATTGATGCCTTGAAAAAGTGACTTTTTATGCTGTCTGCTTTTCGAAATTCTGTACATATTTTCGACAAGTATCTATTCACTTCAAATATAACATGACGATAATTGCATACTCAGACTATAATTCACCCACATAATCTCTCTCAAAAGGAGTGGCCATGGGTCCCGTGCTGATTGGTGGATCTTTTCAAATATGTCAAGAGTTTTATATGTATGTGATCTTCATCAACCTCATGCCCTTATCCCAATTTGTTTGGGAAAGCTGCAGCAGTTGTATTCTACCAAACATTTCTTTTATCATCTGGGTTGTCACTCCCTTTTTAGCCACGTCACTCACTTCGATTGCCGGAAGAAATCAATAGATCACAATCAATTTCATACCATAACCAGTCTCTTTCGACACCGTACCGACTGAACGTAACACGGTATTCACATATTGCAACACATTTTCACATATTGTTTCAGTAACGTCGTAACACCGCACTTGCTAACTGTTACGCCCAGAAGTTGACACGTCAAGTTAGTGTCAAACCGGTAAACTGACATAGATAGCCGTCACGCCTGAAGTGTGTAAAGGTGAGAATGAAGGTGGAATTTCAAACACGGAGACGCTGGCAGAATAGTCAACATCGGCGCTGCTAAAGAGGAAACAAACGGACTCGGGAGTTCCGCGAGCGGAAAGTGTTTTGAGTAAAAAGTCACAATTCGAGAATGAGCTTGTGTCCTGAAAAAATCTAATTAGTCCGTCAGTTAGATTATCAAAACATATTTGACCCGTGTTTTTTCTTTTGTTACGGGAACCAAAATTGACGAAGTTACGACGCTTTTAAAATTCTCAACACGTCACACCTTCGCATTATTTTTAGTGAGTCGTGACGTCACGAGCCCCCACTCGCGAGTTTTGATGTGTTTTATCTTTGTCAATATTCATTGATTTACAAAAACAAAAAATACGTGTCCAATATTTTTCAATACTTTAACTGACGGACTAAATAGTTTTGCAATTTGTGGATGATGGAATCTAGCCTATTGGTTCTAGCCTGTTTCCTCCTCCAACATTGGACCAATTTAAATTGTATGCCTTACTTTACGGCTCTGGGGCGTCCTTCATCCAAGTATGCTGTTTACCTTTGTAAAAGACCTTTCATGTGTATAAGGTGTGTTTGGTCGTCTGACAGCGAGATGGGCAGACGACGTGTGGCAATCGCGGCCTGGATGAAGTTTGCACAGGATTGGCACAGGAAAACAGTGGCAAAGTCAGGCTGCTGATTTTTATGAAGAGGTCTTTTTAAAACAAAGGCTAGGTTTTTTACAGCCAAAATGGTTCAAAATTTCCTTGATATAAGAAAATGCTTACAAAACATCCGAGTTTAAATAGAGGTCACTTTCAAACTATTCTCCTGATTTCAGCTTCATACTTGCTAGAAGTTCTAGCATATAAATCTGGAAAGTCCTATTGGTCCTCAGTGGTTTACTATAGTGTGTGACTAACTCAACCTCAACTACTAACAACTACAACTAATGGTCCACAAGGGATTTACTGTGAATGAATGTGATACATGTGGTGTTTAAAGGTTGTATTAGTATCCAACAACTAATTTGCGCCAATTTGAGTGATCGTGTTAAGTGCGTGATGATGGGAAGACCTTTGTTTGACATTCAGTGTTGGTTATGTATGTACCACATGATACGTAGGTGTTTGTGGTGTTATCTTGCCCTTTTTTTTCCTTGTGTAAGAAACAATAAATACGAAAACAACACAAAACAAAGGTCATTCATCCAAAGGTTATCTTGAAAAGACTGCTTTTAGCGATAAGGCCTCCCATTGTGTCACCCTATGTAATGTTTTCTTCATCTATCTTTTCTGTAACTTATATGGTGTGTATAATAAAGAGTATTCTGTTCTATTCATCTATTCAAAAAAAAAAAAAAACTAAAAACAAAAAAAAAAAAAAAAAATAGTAAAAAAAAAAATACAAAAATACTAATATTATAAAGAGGTAACATTTGTTTGTAAGTTTGTATGTAGGGGGTAATCTCAGGAACTATACTGGTCCGATTTGAAAAATTCTTTCAGTATTAGATAGCCCATCTATCGAGGAATGCTATAGGCTACATATCATCACGCTAAGACTAAAAGGAGCCGAGCATTAATGGAAAATGTGACGCAGACGAAGTTGCGTGGGTCAGCTAGTGTAGTATAAGGGTGTGGGGCAGCACCAACAGTACCTATCCTAAGCTGATGATTGCAAGTCGCCTGGACTGTGTGTATGTGGGTCTCTGTTGTGTAATTACTCATGGTTTGTCGCAGCAGTGGTCCACCGTTATTTATTTATTTATTTATTAAAACTTTATGCACAAGTATAGACACTGTACAATGGCGGACTTAATGCCATAGGCATTTTCTACCATTCGACCTCTAGTTTGTTTTTATCAGTGTGTACTAACATAGTCGTAAGTTTTACTTAGGTACTCTCTACCTGCGTCTATGTTTCCAAAAACACATACAACTCTAGTCTAGTCTTCAAAGTTAGAAAGAACAGGCTTCTTCTGGGAAGATCACTCCATCGTCAACTTGGTCTGTGTCACCACAGACCTAGTCAAGAGCAAACATATTCTAATTTTGAAGGAAATTCCTAATCGATTGCCTCATATTTGAAATTCGTCTGTTAATCTAAATTTAAATAAAAATAGTGAAGAACGCGATGAATGTTGTTCATCATCATCATACTAGCCGAAAGATGCCCACTGTTGGACATACGCCTTCCCAAGTGTCGCAACAACAACTGGTCCTGTCTGTGCGTCTCGCATCAATTAGCATGAATGTTGTTCAACTGTGACAATAATTAAAGACATCTTTTCTTAGCACGAAAATGTCAAATGTAGCCTTTTCTATCCGAAATTTATTTTTCAGGTATAACTTTCGCTTCGCATCAATTTACACTCTTGTACAATAGAATTTTGGAATAGTTCCAGAACCTCTCCAGACTTTATCGTAGTTCGCAGTGACCTCCAAAAACGGTCATTACCTCTAAAACGAATTTGTATTTCAAAATGTAATTCAACATTACAAAGCAGCCAATGTTTTCTCGCAATACTGAGTAATTAAAACTGCAACAAAAGAAATAGTTAATAGCCCTGCAGACACTTGAAATTAACTCGCAACAAAACATTTAGTTCTCGGATGTAGGCGACGTAAACATACGGACACACACAGTACGTATTAAAGTAAATACGTAGCATGTAATTATGGTGGCATGTGTAATGTTCCACAGTTCTATTCTAGTACAGAGATAGAAGAAGTATCAAGTTTTGAAATAAATAAATAAAATAAACAATAAACAAAACTTTTCTTTATTAAGGCACCAAGTCCCAATATTAAAATTAAATCAGGACACAAAAAAAGAAAGAATTAGATTTTATTGACAGGCAAATATCATGCATAGCTTTACTATTTAACTTAGCTTTGACAAATATTTTGCCAAATAGCTAAATTTGGCCACAATTCCAGAAGGCCAATTGTCGTACTTTAAAAGCGTTCAAAAGTAACGAATAGGACCCTCTGGTCTTTTATTTCGTATGTGTCGTTCACATGCTATTTAAAAAAACTTTCGATGATCACTTCCTCTTTTCCGAATGGTAGAAGAAAGATCTCTCCCACTTAAACTTCTGGTACCTACTTTCTTCTCATATACTGTTTACGGAAACCACATACATTTGATAACGTTTACGAACTGTGCTCTGATTGTTTTATACTACAATTAACACGCCTCTTTCACTTTTAAGTCCATTGGTGTAACTGTGTCGTTGATGCGCTACGCGTCTTTGTTTTATTGTTGAGAGCACGGTGAAAAGTGTAACTGAAGGCCATGCTCTTATACCGTATGCACAGTAACCAGTACCAATTCTACTAATTTTCAAGCAAGGTTCGCATTAACATCTCATTCACAATATATGAAAACATATGAAAAATTAAGCTTTTTTTTTACCGTTTGCAACTGATATGCGAATGTTAAGGTCAGGAGGACCGAGTGAAGTAGGTGACCGGTTTGTTACGCGTAAAGTATGGAGAACGCCCAACGAACCGGGCGCTCACGTCGCGTCGACGGCGGGCGGCGTGAAGCCGCTGTATTATATAATAATTTATAATTATTAAAAGAATTAAACTTTTATGCAAAATGTTACCAGAAATTATTCTTCTATGTTATTAACCTCTATTAGATATGGTTTTTGAAAATCAGAAGAACAATCAGAAAAACATGAAAAAATTGTCAAAAGCCTCCTCTTCGGTTTTTTTTTTGATCTAGTGAAGTTTTCGATATTATGTTTTGAACCAGAAATTGTCAAAGTACATAAAGTATAATACTTCAATATTTTTTGGCTTGAAAAAATCACTGTTTATTATTGATTAAAAGTGAAAATTGGGAATACCTGGCCTTAAATTAGTAGGGATTGGCCCTCAGTAATTGGCGCAGCGGGCATTATGTTTACAGATTGGTAGATTAAACGGCTACCTATCATTGAGGTATAACTACTACGTATAGAGAAGACAACGCCTTGCATGATTTTGCGCTACGTTTTGCGGTACGCTGTACGCTAGTAATATAGTTCAATGCTACCTATACGAGATTTTCCCGGGCTTCACTTCCGAAGGAACCTTGCAATTTCCGGAATTAAAAGTAGCCTTTGGTATTGAAATATTGTGGGTTCCTATTTATAGAATCTATCGTGTAAGTAGATGAAGGTATATAAGTATATCCAGAGATTACCTTCTAAAATAAACAAAATATAACCAACTAGCTTATGCCCGCGACTTTGTACGTGCAAATCCCGTTTTTTCCCGTTCCCGTGGGAATTTCGGGAAATCTTACCTAAGTGCTCCCCTACACTCCTCAAGGAACCTACATGCCATATTTCAGCTTTCTACAATCGATAGTTTCGGCTGTGCGTTGTCTGTCTGTCACTCACTCAGTACCGGAATAATTTTATATATATACTAGCTGACCCGTGCAACGTCGTCTGCGTAACATTTTTCATTACTGCTCCGCTCCTATTAGTCTCAGCGTGATGATATATAGCCTATAGCCTTCCTCGATAAATGGGCTATCTAACACTGAAAGAATTTTTCAAATCGGACCAGTAGTTCCTGAGATTAGCGCGTTCAACCAAACAAACAAACAAACAAACTCTTCTGCTTTATAATATTAGTATAGATGAGGATTTTTCCACATACTCGAAAACCTTATAGACGCGCAATAAATGCACTTTGCTTTACACAGCCGCAATAACAGAGTTTGCTCCCACTTGCATTGCATTAGAAGTTTACAAGCTACACAGCTTGGCTCATCGCCGCAAGGTTGCCTGCTTGTCGGTCTTCTACAGAATGTACTTCGGAGAGTGTGCCCAGGAACTCCACGACCTCATCCCACCAGCCCCCTTCTACCATCGGACATCCAGACGCACTGCAACTTGCCATCCCTACCTTGTTGCTATTCCACCAACTCGCACTAAGCGCTTCCAAGCGTCTTTCATAATGCGCACAGCAAAGGAGTGGAACTCTTTGCCTGCGTCTATGTTTCCGAATGCTTACAACCCTAATCTATTCAAAGTTAGAGTGAACAGGCTACTTCTGGGTAAGCTCGCTCCATCGTAGACTTTGTCTCTGTCATCTCTGACTAGACAGGACTAGAGTCAAGAGCAAACCCATACCACGTAAAAAAAAAAAAAGAAGTTAAGTACAATGACTGACGCATAAAATAAGTTTTTCACGTAATACATTTCCAGAATTAATTCCAGAAAGCACGATGTGTGCATGTAGCAGAATAATTTCCTCATCAAATATTTCAAAGCAAATTAATTCGGATAAACAAGGCACTAATTACGTTTATCTCTTTGTAATCGTTTGGAATTTACACTACTTTAATAAGACCCATTAGTAACACGGGAACAGCTATGAGAATTAAATGTTATAAAAAGTAGTATTGCAAGCCAGACAATGAGTGTTTAGTAACGTACTGCCTTCATCGATTGCTTATCGATAGTTTTTTGTTTGATTTCTTTCTCGAATTGCACGTAGGGTTGTCAGGCGTCGTATAATGTTGGATATGTTGCCCAGTACTTACTGCACAGTAAGCAGTTACTCGAATTGCCTACTCGTATGCCAGTAGGTCAAATCAAATCAAATCATTTATTAAAATTTAATCATTCTAAATTACACTGTAGTACCTACATAAAATAGCAAAGGTATTGATATCACTGTCGCATGAACTAGGAGGGTCCTGTGTTTCAGGCGAAGAAGTTCAATATTGTAAATATTCTTAAAATAATCACTTACACAGTCAATGTTTACTAGGTACAACAAGTTTACTTTTACCTACATATAAATTCTAAAATTATATAACGTTATAAATGACGTAAATAAAGAATACTCGATTTACACGATTACTATATAACTAACAATAGCTTCTCTGTTTCTTCGTAGTCCATGTTTTGTAGGACATCCTTTATGAGTACCTTACAATGACTGTACTTAAGCGCATAAATGTCCCTTAGAGCATTCAGCCCGTCTTAAAAAAATATAGGTTCTGCTCGCAACTGCCTGACTGACACTGGAGCTACTGCTGAACGCGTACGTACGATGCGAGTCATGTCCGAGCTGGTGCGAAACGGCAAACGAAAACAAAACCTTACGATTCGAGTTACTGCGCTGTAGGTACTCGGAAAGCTAACTCCCACTTATATTTTTTTTTACTATTGATAGGCATACGTTTGACCGCTATCTCACCTGATGTTAAGCGATGATGCGGTCTAAGGTGGAGCACGCTTGCCTAGAAGTAACCTATTCACTCTTGACTTAAAGACTCCCAGGTTGTAGCTATCAGGAAACACAGACTCCGGCAGGGAATTACACTCCTTTGCTGTACGCACAATGAATGTATTCCCAAAACGTTTTGTGCGTATAGGTGGGATGTCCACCATGTACCGGTGGCGCATCGCCGTACGTCTTGTGGTCCGATGGTGGAACGGGCTTGCTGGAATTAAATTATGAAATTCCGTCGCACACTCCCCAAAATGTAACTGATAGAAAACCGACAGGCCAGCAACTCGGCGTCGATGCTCAAGACTTTGGAGTTTCGATTCGACGAGCCTATCATTGCCGATGATCCTCTTGGCTCGTTTTTCAATTGAATCGAGAGCATCAAGCTGGTATCTGGCAGATCCGTCCCAAAGATGAGAGCAGTACTCCATACACGATCGAACTTGCGCTTGATACAGTTTAAGATGCTTTTCCGGCGTGAAGTACCGTCTTACCTTTCCCAGGATCCAAAACTTTCCAGCAGCCACTTGAGCCTTGACACTGTGTAAACTAGCCATTACATAAAGCCCATAAAATTCTCAAAAACAAAAGACCGAAATTGATAAAAGGTCGACCTATTTTATTAACCTATGTTATTAATCCAGAAGTGTTTAGCTGTCCGGTTTTTAATGCCGAACAACCCTACCCCCATTGCAAACAATACAACACACAAGATCGAAGAAAATGAGCTAACATTACCGAGTTGTTCATTAGAGCTAAACACGTAATTATCGATGTCAGTATTCGATGGTTACGATTGATAGACTGCGAGTACCACACCATTCAGTATTGCTCACGTTAAGTGGAGGCGGTGGTGTATGAAGCTGTTGCCTTTGCCAGAAAACTAAGAGTTATGAACTGTTTCTGTGATTTATTAATATAAATCTAGCAATTTTTGAGTGGCTTCTCTATGAGGAAATTTTCAGTGGCACTTCAAAGAGGTCTCGAGGAAATTTTCAGTAGCAATATATTGTTTTAAACTTTCATGGTCTTTCATTAGAATAGTTCATATCGGGATCAGTAGCAATCTGGAGTGAGGATTTGTTTCCGGTTAATGGCATACGAGCCTGATACTTGGGACTTATAAAACAATAGCGAAATGTGAGTTTAGATTGTAGACCCCTTTTCTTTTAAGGATGAGTAATAATCAAATGAATGCTTCCGCTCTGGGCGGAGTGGAAGGGAGTGTCAGTCAGACTCTTACTGACTAAAACCCATACGTGTTCCTCCTACTTGCGTTCCAGGTCCGCGGTGACTCTTTCGTCCAAATTGTGCAACAGATTGTAGACCCTACTACATCCAGAAGTGTTTAAGTTATCTAACCTACCAGTGGCAATCTCTCTCGACTTATTTCTTTGGAGACAGTTTTACTTCACCCACTGTTGAGCATTGATTTATTTACAGGGAATAAATAGTGTGATGATATTTCAAGTACTTGATTATTTGTTGAATACCAGTTCTATTTAAAATATCTCCTGTTGCCAAGTATGATTGAAAACCGGCTGTCAATAGCCAATTGATTCCCATGATATAGATTCTTCACTCACGTTCTTGGCACGAAGCCAGGTGATCGATATTTTATTAACTAAACTATTTTTATATAGGTACGTTCTAGCCGATTTTTGAGCGGTTTTGCGTAGGCAGTCTGCCAATAAATCATGTTCCAGTTCTGTCTGAATATTTGGTTATAAATTAACAAATACGGAAATTTGTCTTGCTACAAGTTTATTTTAAATCTTGCTACACTAATATTATAAAGCTGAAGAGTTTGTTTCTTTGGTTGAACACGCTAATCTTAGGAAATTCTGGTTCGAATCGAACAATGATTTTAGTGTTGAATATCCCATTTATCGAGGATGGATATACGCTATATACAACATCGTGCTACCCACGACCATTAGGAGCAGACCATTAAGGCGGGGTTGCAGAACTTTTTAAGATTTTTGAACGTCTGAAAATCTAATTAATTATGAGTTTTTTAATAAATAAAAATCATTAAATAAAAATTGAACATACCCTCAAGTAAATCGTAAAAATAGAAACGCGATTTAGAATGATCGGCTCGATACTTTTTTTTATCAAAGATGACACTAAATTACAATTTTAAACGTGTACTGCTAAGAGTTTTTATCACGAATATATATAAAAGTTATATCAATAGATAGAGCTTTTTATTTTGAAGTAAATGTTGAAACCATATTGTATTATTTCTTTATCAGTTTTCGCCAAGAAGAAAAAACAATCAAAATTTAGGCATTATTTCGCTCGCCGGACAGTCGCTGTTGTTCGTCAAAACACACAGTACTGCAACCTCGCCTTAATGAAAAAGTCACGCAGACGAAGTTGAGCTAGTGATCGATAATATTGGTAATTCGCTGAGCCTGTGCCTTCACAAGATATGTCATCTTCTTCTGGTGCAGTCGATAATATAAATTATGGTTTGCAAAACCAGTAGTAAATACCAAGTTGGCTCCTTCGTAAGCCATAGGCTATGGCTTACGAAGGAGCCAACTTGGGGCTATGGCCCATAGCCTCATTTGCCCCAACGATATGTAGTGGCCAACCTGAGCTCGCAATCGATTCATAGATTTCCATATTGAACACTACACTGTCACGAGATAAAAATCCCACACCTTCACACTCCATCGTTCCGAAAGACTGTGGCCCAGTTCCCAGAACGAAAATAATCGCAAAATTAATATGACGAATTGTCAAACTTTAGCTCGTATGATTTTTTGAATGAAATTATCGATAATTTCTTTCCGGACACCGGGGATAGGCCTGCATGAAATGATCGATAATTTCTTTCCAGACACCGGGGTAGGCCTGTGTAGCACGTGATTGCAATCCGTCAGTAACCAATTCTTCTGATCGATATCTTCGCTCGCGTTCGAGCCACGTGAAATGTTCTGTGTAATCGATTTCATGCTTTTACATTTGCTTGAAACTAATCGGAACACGGGCGCTTCTTTCTTTTGTATTTTTTATACTTTACCTTCTGCTAGAGATTTTGGCCACTTGAAGGCTGATAGTTTGGCATCCCAAGGGAACAACTCCTGGGATAAAAACTCCTATGTCATTTTGCAGAACGTGGTCTACAATCAGTGTGACAAGTTTTATTAAACTCCGTTCAGCCGATAAGACGTGAAGAGGTACCAAACGAACAATAGTCAGGGTTACTATAGCATTTATAATAGTTCTACTTCTATCTATAGATACTAGCTGATTCGGCAAACATTGGTTTGGCCATTATCTATAAAAAAAAGTTTACGACCTAATCTCAAAACTCCGATATAAAATGTACGCAAAAAATTTCATGCAATCGGTAAAGCCGTTTCGGAGGAGTTCGACTATTAACACTTTTTTTTTTTTTTTTTTTGATAATGGCCTCTCGCAGCTAACGACTCTAGAAAGCCTTAGCTACTTAACCGGACTTACCTGTGGTGGCCTAGGTGAATTTAAGGCCCCCAGCCAAGGCTATGTAAAATATACTAAAACTCCGCTCGCTGAGGGCACCCCCTGTGGGGTACGGACCTCGACTCAGCGGCATCGTTTGGGGGAGGGCAGCAAGGGACTGGCTGGGTCATGTTTCCATTATTTGGGGAGTTTAAAGCTAAAGGCTTAGCTTCGCGGGCTGGCTCATTTGGCAAAAGACGGGGGGGAGATTTACAGGGTCGTCGCGCTGGACCTCGGCGGCGAGGTCGGAATACGGATCGCGGTCTGTGTTAACACTGTGACACAAGATTTTTATACTCGTACATTAGAAGATATAGACACTTGCACTCATTATACTGTAGAGTGTAGACTGACATAAAATATCTGTCTGCCTTCCTTGATAAATAGGCTATCTAACACTGAAAGAATTTTTCAAATCGGACCAGTAGTTCCCGAGATTAGCGCGTTCAAACAAACTCTTTCAGCTTTATAATATTTGTTTAGATTTGTGTTTTTATTTAATTTTAAATTTGATGTTGGTACTTGGTGCCTTAATAAAGATTTTTTATTATTATTATTTTTAAGACAAGAGTGAAAGGTTACTGCTAGGCAAGCGTGTTCCATCTTCGACCGCACTATCGCTTACCATCAGGTGAGATAGTGTTCAAAATCAATAGTAAAATAATAAAAAAAACATCTGACCCGTCACTAGTGTTTACCAATATTTGATGCACGTGTTTTTGTTCATAGATCCTGCTACTAACATAAATGTAGGTACTTACAGTACGATTATTTTTTCTTTGGCTATGCGAAGTACGTCGCAATCGATTGCGCAGGATGACAATTTGACAAGAAACATAGAACAGCGCATGCGCGGGTTGGTCGCGTATGCAGTCTCAGTTCCTCGTATACGTTCGATGCATACTTGTGTCACGCTTACTCAATGCAATACGACTGTTGATAGGAAAAGTGTTATTGTTTTAAAATATTTATTTTGTTTTTTTTTTTACTGTTTCATTTGTGTTTTGTGGTGTATATGTTTGTTGTGTTACTTTGTGATCTTGTTATTGTTACTGGTTTTGTTTCTTACTTGTTAATAATACAAAACGTATAAATCAAAAAAAAATATTCTACGAACGTAACACTTTTTACGCGATGTGACCTGCACGGTCGTCACTGAAAGCTAACTTCGGAGCGGCAAAGAAAAAATAATCGTAATGTACTCAGGGTTTTGTTACGATGAATGGATGTTTTTTACTCTTTCACGAAAGAAATTTCGAATGTATCTGGATGAAATTCTTCACACCTGAAGCTTATAGCCTAGATAAACACATATAAACTTTTAATCCTGCGAGTAAATGTTTCCTTAGAATATTTTCCAACTTTCACGCAAGCGGGCGGAGCCGCAGGCGGCAGCTAGGCAAGAACAATATCCGCCAGACTTTAATAAACCTCCACATGAACGATGCCGCAGACAAGCCCAGTCATGTATACTCCAGTAACCTAGTGCAAATTGAACCCAGCAAGCTGGAAAAGTCAACATAAAAATAATGTATACGTAAAGTATCCTCAAAACAGCACATTTGAAAAGTATTATAGACAAAGTTTTGCACGTGGATGTCGGTGAGAACTAGGTCGTTTCCGCAGTGTCGCAGTGGCAACTGTGTCAGGGTTCCGTGCGCGGGGGACTGGGGCTCTGAATTATTTAGATAGGACGCTAATAGACATTAACTGATGTCAATTGTAGTATATACCAGGTGAGGGGAAGTGGTTGAATTTGGAAGAGACAATTTGTTCGAGTGATAATTTGGAATCGAACGGTCAATGTATCACGAAATTCTCTGTGTGACCAAACATGGTCTTTGATTAATCCGAAGGCAGAAGCAAAACAGTCTAGGCTGTTATTGAGGTATTCTTAATGGAAAAACAAAACAACACAGCTCCACCCGGAAATCGAATCCAGAACGTTCTGCTCAGCACGACCACTATGCCTCGCTAAACGGGCAGGCAATCATTTTGTCAATCCATAAGTCATGCACCAAAGAAGATACGATAATTTTGTGTTACAACATAAAGAAAATGATTCCCTACATGAAATAACATTTCAATGTTTACTTCAAACATGAAAGTAAATTCAGAAACAAGAATAAAATCCAAAATAAACATCCTACCATAAAGTTCAGCAGAATTTTTCAAAGTAAAAATAAGTTCAGTTTAATTTTTACAGGCGGCAGTTACGAGTAGTTTTCACTGGTCTTAGAAAATATTCATGTATGCAAAACGTTTGATCAACACGCACGGTCGATTTTATGCATCGCAGACGATACCGGTTCTAGATAGGACTAAAATTTTAGCTGTTTACCTTAGAAATAGAATCAAGGTCATTTGTGTGCAAAACAAGTTGTTTCATTTTGTTAAGCTTTATTAAATATAAAAAAACCGGCCGAGTGCGAGTCGGACTCGCGCACCGAGGGTTCCGTACAAACCAGTAGTAACCGTATAAGCAGAAGTTGCGATTTACGATTTATGACGTATTAAAAAAAACTACTTACTAGATCTCGTTCAAACCAATTTTCGCTGGTAGTTTACATGGTAATGTACTTACATCATATTTTTTTTTTAGTTTTATCATTCTCTTATTTTAGAAATTAAGGGGACACATTTTTCCACTTTGGAAGTGTCTCTCGCGCAAACTATTCAGTCTAGGAAAAAATGATGATAGAAACCTCAATATAATTTTTGAAGACCTATCCATAGATACCCCACAGTTATGGGTTTGATGAAAAAAAAATGATTGAGTTTTAGTTCTAAGTATGGGGACCCCCAATATTTTTTTTTTCTGTTTTTGTGTAAAAATCTTTATGCGGTTCACGGAATACATCTACTTACCAAATTTCAATAGCATAGTTCTTATAGTTTCGGAGAAAAGTGGCTATGACATACGGACGCACAGACAGACAGACAGACAGACAGACATGACGAATCTATAAGAGTTCCGTTTTTGCCATTTGGCTACGGAACCCTAAAAAAAGGACTTCCTGAGGTCTGCATTACACTAAGGTCCTAATGACTAATTTGTCTGTGCCAATGTCACTGGAAAATGGCGGACTCCATAAGATTGTAATAAATCTTGATTAGATTATAATTTCTCGATATATTAAGAAACTAGCTTCTGCCAGCGGCTTCGCCCGCGTGATCCCTAGGGAATATATTCCCGGGATGAAAAGTAGTTTATGTGCTATTCCAGACTATAATCTATCTTTGTTCTAAATTTCATTAAGATCCGTTAAGCCGTTCTGGCGTGATTGAGTAACAAACAACCAAACTTTCACATTTATAATATTACTCGTTTGGTGTAAAGCGAAATTATAACCATCTTCCCCTTGACATTATAATTATTAAAGGATATTGCAAACTGTCGTAAGCCGTTTTCCGAAGCTACTCGCTAGCCTCTAGACGCCAAGCTAGCCGCCTGCCTGTGCGTTCGCGACCACAAAAATAATCCATAAAGCATGATTCAGTATTCACGCGCGATGGCTTATTATTAGCGTTTTTCATGTATAACTTTTTTGTTTTTTTAGTTAACTTTTATTAATGTTAATTAGGGACGACTGAGAGTTTTATAAACGTAAGAGTAGACAAATACAATCAAAAAGCTTCGAACTGCTAAGCTATCGGGAGTTACACGTGTTATTGTTCGTCAATCATAAAAGATAGACATATGCTGTCGTTGGATATTTTTTATATAATTTTAAGGAGAACATTTCAGTCATACATGATTTCTGTGTAGCTTTCACCATTAAGGTTGCACACGCGACGGAAGCTTAAAAAATGTAGTAACTTCTCCCGTTTTCCCAACATTTCCCTCCACTGCTCTGCTCCTATTGATTGTAGCGTGATGAAAAGTATACTATAACCTGCTCAGGAATATGAATAATAATTGTACCAAGTTTCATTAAAATCCGTCGAGTAGTTTTTGTTTCTATAACGGTTATACAGACAGACAGACAGACACACAGACAAAAATTGTACTGATTGCATTTTTGGCATCAGTATCGATCCCTAATCACCCCCTGATAGTTATTTTGGAAATATATTTCATGTACAGAATTGACCTCTCTACAGATTTATTATAAGTACTAGCTTCTGCCAGCGGCTTCGCCCGCGTGGTCCCTAGGAAACATATTCCCGGGATGAAAAGTAGCTTATGTGCTATTCCAGACTATAACCTATCTTTGTTCTAAATTTCATTAAGATCCGTTAAGCCGTTCTGGCGTGATTGAGTAACAAACAACCAAACTTTCACATTTATAATATTACTCGTTTGGTGTAAAGCGAAATTATAACCATATTTCCCTCGACATTATAATTATTAAAAAATATTGCAAACTGTCGTAAGCCGTTTTCCGAAGCTACTCGCTAGCCTCTAGGCGCCAAGCTAGCCGCCTGCCTGTGCGTTCGCGACCACAAAAATAATCCTTATAGCATGATTCTGTATTCACGCGCGATGGCTTATTATTAGCGTTTTTCATGTATAACTTTGGTGTTTCTATACCGATTTCTATGATTCTTTTTTTATGGAATAGATAATAATGTTAACTTTTATTAATGTTAATTAGGGACGACTGAGAGTTTTATAAACGTAAGAGTAGACAAATACAATCAGAAAGCTTTGAACTGCTAAGCTATCGGGAGTTACACGTGTTATTGTTCGTCAATCATAAAAGATAGACATATGCTGTCGTTGGATATTTTTCATTTCATTTTCATATTTTTGTCATACATGATTTCTGTGTAACTTTCACCATTAAGGTTGCACACGCGACGGAAGCTTAAAAAATGGAGTAACTTCTCCCGTTTTCCCAACATTTCCCTTCACTGCTCTGCTCCTATTGATTGTAGCGTGATGAAAAGTATACTATAACCTGCTCAGGAGTATGAATAATAATTGTACCAAGTTTCATTAAAATCCGTCGAGTAGTTTTTGTTTCTATAACGGTTATACAGACAGACAGACAGACAAAAATTGTACTGATTGCATTTTTGGCATCAGTATCGATCCCCAATCACCCCCTGATAGTTATTTTGGAAATATATTTCATGTACAGAATTGACCTCTCTACAGATTTATTATAAGTATAGATAGATATAGATAGAAGATATAGATAGATATCGTTTTGTTTCCAATACCGCGTGTATCTGACATCGACGCACAAACGATTTCCATGGGTCCAGGGCATGATTCTGTACACCCCTGAGTTAAAAATTTTCGTCGGCTTTTTTCTAATTTTTTCATTTTTTTCAAGGTTTTTTTTACTTTAGACTGCTCATAATCGTTATTCTGACCTAACCCAATGAGATTTTTAATAAAAAAATAACTACTTTCACTAAAAAGAGCAATCTGAATAAAACCACAAATAGATATCAGCTCAGCTGAGCTGATACCTATTTGTGGTACTCTTGAAAAAAATTAAAAAATGAGAAAAGAACCGACGATAAATTCCAACTCTGGGGTGTCCACAATCATGCCCTGGACCCATGGAAATCGTTTGTGCGTCGATGTCAGATACACGCGGCATTATCCGTGTCTTATTTAGAAAAAAAAGTTCACAATTTGTCGTGATATTTTACAATCGTACGGTATTTGTCATTTTCCGTTGATACCTACACCAAATCCATACTTCCATACTACCGTTATTGTCTCGACGTTTCTGGTCGCTAAGTGTGTACCTAGCTGGTGGTATAGGTTTCTAAAAGATTTTTAAACGAAACATTAACGGCACCAAAGTACTGTTTTCCTTTGACTATTAGGTACGGAAAACTGAACTGTTTCACTAATAATATTTCCTGCTTCACGTAGTTACTCATACTCAACTATGGGATTTCAGAAATAATGTTGAATAGGTTTTTAAATAACAATGAATAGGAATAGTTATAATTCAGCGATATGGGCCCATGGAACCTTATTTTTGTTTGAAATAAAATGAGTCAGAATTGGCAAATAAAGTACGGATTAAAAAAGATTTAATTTAGGAAGAAAGATAACTAACTTAAACAAAAAAATATATAACAAAATGCAAAAGACAGCAGTATAACCCGAAAAGACAAATAAAACTGTTTGGTTTATCCATTCGTTATTACATAACATCTTCTAGAACTACGATTTGAAGAATAAGAAATACCAATTCTTTGAAAGTAAGTAACTATATTCTTACTCGGGTAACTGTTAACTCACAAGTATCCAAACGCCCGCTGGTACCAGGAAGGTATAAAAACAGGACAGGCATAACTTTCGCCCGCTCCGATAAACAAACGGTTTCAGGAGTCCGTTGGAGCGTCGCCGAATGCTTAATTAATCGTAGTTGAAGACTGGAAGCAAGCGATCTATGAGGACCACTTGAGCGAAACGATAATAAAAACAATGTAACTTTGGTGTATAAGATTGTTTTGAGTTTTATCTGTTGCTATTATTAGGGCAGACGAAATGTCACAGATGACCAAAAAACAAGATCGCCGCATGGATTGGCATGGCTTTTCGGTCTTCTACTGATTGTACTTCGGTGAGTGTCCCAAAACTCTTCGACCTCATCCCACCGGCCCCCTTCTACCATCGGACCTCTCACCTCTAGACGCTCTGCAAGTTACCATCCCTACCTTGTTGCTATTCCACCAATTCGCACTGCCAAATGTCTTTTATAATGAGCACAGCAAAAAAACTGAATCTCTCTGCCTACGTCTGTGTTTTCTAACCCATACAACCCTAATCACTTAAGGCGAGGTTGCAGAACTGTGTGTTTTGACGAACAACAGGGACTGTCCGGCGAGCGAAATAATGCCTAAATTTTGATTGTTTTTTCTTCTTGGCGAAAACTGATAAAGAAATTATACAATAATATGATTTCAACATTTACTTCAAAATAAAAAGCTCTATCTATTGATATAACTTTTATATGTATTCATGATGAAATCTCTTAGCAGTACACGTTTAAAATTGTAATTTAGTGTCATGTTTGATTAAAAAAAAGTATCGAGCCAATCATTCTAAATCGCGTTTCTATCTTTACGATTTACTTGAGGGTATGTTAAATTTTTATGTAATGATTTTTATTTATTAAAAAACTCATAATTAATTAGATTTTCAGACGTTCAAAAATCTTAAAAAGTACTGCAACCCCGCCTTAAAAGTTAATGTGAACAGGCTTCTTCAGGGTAAGTTTGCTCCATCGTGGACTTTGTCTCTGATCTCTAACCTAGACTAGAGTCAAAAGCAAAGCTATCTCAAGTAAAAAAAACAAATGTGTTTTATAATTATTATGTCATGAAGTCCTTCTACTGTTTTTCATTAATATTGACTTATTATTCTCGACTGAACAGTGAAGGACTAAGCCCACATAAAGTTACTCGAGCAGATAGCTTAGTGTGAGTTTTTTAACGTTTCGACCGCGTTATCGTAAATGCCAATTTGTATTGAAACTGAATAAGTGCCGCCTGGTGAGAATAACAGATAACCTGTTTTTTTCTATACACTTTGACATAAGCAAACGTTTACGCGTTAACGCGATCGAGTAGGTACGTTAGAAAACTCACACTAAGCCCTCTGTACAATAGATAGACATAGCTGACGAGAGAATGAAACTTTAACTTTCCGAAATTACTCTGATGAAGTTCAAAATTCGAAAAGCGCTGCAATGCCGTGTACCTAATAAAGTATGTACTCAAATTGATAAAAGCACTTAGCGAGAATCAGGTGTTGAGTCTACCATGGCTTGCTAGAAATGGATTAAGTCCTAAAGTATTATAGACCTCCAGTGAATAGCTGAAAGCGATTCCTATGAAAGTTGTCCTATTTCAGAACTCATGTTGTTCTCGAGGAAAACCGCAAAGCCAGACATTTTTATTTGAAACTGACTTGTGTTTAGTTGAATAGTCATAGTAATAGTAGAAAAACCTTCGAATGTAATGACAAACAGGCAAATTGACATAACCTGTAAATCAGTAACGAAGAACTTTTTGCCTGACAGAGGCGTGCTTCCTGTCCATTTCTTTTGCCCCCAGAACCAATATAGAATACCAGTTCGTAAATAAAATTGCACAGGCAGTGCCCGTAGCCACAACGTTGGACGAGCGGGTAGGAAACCGCAGGTTAAGCCCTACCGCATCGTTGCGGTATGGGTTTACTGCCAGTCATCCTGAAGATGTCACTGTCGGAACTTCTGCAGTACATGAGTAACAATACGATGACGTAGAGATTAAAAAGTAAATCCACAATAGTGGCCGTCCGAGTGAGAAACGGTGCTCTGTGACAGCGATTCTGTAATCGCTTCTCTTGTGATTCCATAACCTCGGCTTTAGAATTTGACAGTGGGCGAACGGATTACGACGATAGGTGCCTTTGACGTCATTCTGAAATCTATAGGTAACGTTACATAGTCAGTTACATGCTCATCCATTTTATGACTCATGCATATTTGCAGCTTTATCGTGGAGAATAAAAGCTTCAATTTTCTACCAAAACTAATCAAGTGTTTTTTTACTAGTCTTATTTTTGTCCCACTGCTGGGCAGCGGCACCTTTTTTTCCTTCCAAACCTATCAAGCTTGTGCGATATCTGGCCGAGATTGACCCGCTAACGTGATAAAATCATCACACCACAGTAAATCAACATTACAATAGGTCTAGGCAAGCGTGCTCCATCTTAGACCGCATCATCGCTTAACAGCAGGAGATAGTGGTCAAACGTATGCCTATCAATAGTAAAAAAAAAAACTCAATTACACATAGAACGAAAAATACAGTTCCTTCTGCTCCGGGCCGTATCTGATGAAATTACTGTTCTCTGTCTAAATTATTGGGTGTAGATGTAGCAGACAGTTTTGATCATCGACTCAATCGTTGCGGGTCTATCTTTATGGACAAGGAAAATTATAGCCTTCTTACATATTGTTCCCATTTCTCATAATAATTACTTTCCCCATGCGGTATGCCTTATTCATAATATCATTCAGGTTCAGTCCGCATCGAGAAGTATTAGGCGCACATAAAACACGAAGGCTCTACACAACCGGGTCAGGGACACCGCATAGAGTTAGCGCCAAAACACTTTTACTCTAGTGTTCGAACGCGATACGGTTCTTACAGAAATACAGACAACCACCGCAATGTGATATTTTATTCTATTGCAGAGTTTCAAGTTTCTAATGACCATCGAATTTCATCTTGGTTGAAGTGGCATTGTGCAAAATATTGTCGAACGCATACCCAGTTTCCGTATTCACTGAGATTCTTGTTATGGGAAATCCTTACTAATTATTTTTTCTTGACTATTCATTCGTGCCGAGATCTAAGCTTTAATACGCTATTGTTAAAAGATTTTCTAAGATAGAAGTCATTAACGGGCTTGCCCCATTGTTTTATAGAAACCATTATGTCATCTAGATACAACGATTATAATTTAAAGGCCCCGTGAAACTAGTGCTTCCTCATTAAAGTGTTAACCAATCGACAGACCCATACAATTTTTGCTCTCTGCGTTAAATATTAATGACTTAATGACTTAAATGAATACATATTATACATTACCGTTTCCGCAAAGCGCACTGGAATTACTGCATATAATAAATTAGCAGTGCATGCGGATTATCATAAGCTATGGTAAATAGACGCGGTTCATTGGTGAAGGCTTGTCGCCGGTGGACGGGCTGGGAGCACAGCCTGCCAGTCGCGGTTTGGCGCGCAAACCGAACGGACGTTTGATTAGTGCCGTTGTAAACTAAATCGCTACGCGGTATTAGAAAATATGGATTGAATTTAGTGTTGTGTGAATGATTACAATATTAGTGAATTGGATTTGACTGAATCGCGTGTCGACATAATTGGCTTTTCACGTAAAAGTTAAAAGGTAATTTTTATTGCTGTAATTTTATAGTAGCGGCTGCTTTTTAGGTAGAACCAATTGTGGTTTCCATGTTTTTGTAATTAGAAATTAATTACGTGACTTTCGTTTTTATAAATATTTTAAATAAGATTTTACTTAGCCCATTGATAATAACCGGCATTCAAAAAAATGCAGGGCTAAGCTAACTACCAAAAACCATACAGCTACGCGTCTATGTGAAACCCACATCAAACTATTGAAGGCCAACGTCCAAAATGTCTAGATGTTATAGGTATATAAATTATGTAATATGAATTCCTCTTTTTATTATCTCTATTTCGTCCTCCGGAGATATTAAAAAACGGACAGTGAAAACGTGAGACTATTCGTTCGTCGACCTTACCGAAAGGGATGTTCCAAGAAACGTGGCAACTTTGGAAGTGAAAAAAAAAACTTGAATAACTTCTTATAGCATTCAAGTCAAACCCTTCTCTAGCTGAGGGCACGCTACCTTGTCGAGGTGAATGTGAACTTTGTCTCCCTATAGATACCTGCGTTTATGACTTTCCAAATAGGAAGTCAAAAGAGTAACAATTTGTAATAAATTGTGGAAGAAACGCTGTCATAATTCATTGAGCACGTAAATTACTGTGAAGCGTAATTTGTTTCTGAATTATATCATTATTATCACGTACAGTAATTTCGATGTGCTTGTAGGTTGTATCTTATTAGTTGTTTGCATAGTTTAATGTTACATTGTCTTCAATTTTTAGTTTAATTCCTGCTAATTTGAGATCTTCAAGGGATTTTGCATGTCTATCACCAGATGAATCATCGTTTGCTCGTGCTTTTGACTAATGTGTGTGCGCATCCTTATCTGCGTCACGACCTGTTGTGTCTTTCACAACGTTCCTTATTTTTCTGAGATCATCCGTTGTCTTTGATCCCGAAATACTCTTGTTTAAGGAAAATGGTTTGCGCAACAAATAAATGCTTCAAATTGGTAAAACCGGAATGATGGCTACGTCGTTTTCAATGGAAGAAAACGATTCCAATTTTCACGCCCGACCATCTAAAGCAAACTATTGTTTTTTTTTTACATCGAAAGCAAAAGCATTCACTTACATTCTAATCGATATTGAACTTAAAGGCCGTTTCACTAAGTAAATACAAACATCTCGAAGAAATTATCTTTTTATATTGTTTTTACTTCAATATCACTTTAAAAATCGTTCTCTTTGCTTTAATGTATTTTTTCTCAGTCCTTTAAAAACAGGCCTTGGTTTTATGTACCAGTGTTTGCTTTGTAAGTTTCCTTTTTGAGACTTCGAGAACCCGCAATAATAAAATGGAGGTGTTTGAAAGAGCTGAGCTTCTTTATCCTTTTGCTGTTTCCTAAAGCATTTTAACACCCTGAATTCTTTAAGGTCGTACTTTACTAAAAACATCAGGTTTAACTGATGTACAGATCAACTGAGATTGGTGTGATGTGTGTATAGAAGAACCTAACAGATGTTCTCAAAACCGAACATATTATGCGTCTTCAGTATCGTCTATATTAGTAGCAACCTAATAATCAAACTCAACAGTCAAGACAATAAATATCGGTAGACGTTAAATACCTGATCTAAGTATTACTGGACACCTGTTTCGTGCAACCTTGAGACACAATTTGATCTAGTTCAACTAGTGTATCTAGTCTAGACGCTAGAAGGTTTTCCGATATAATTCTAGGAATACCTATGTATATTCTTATACTACTATTTCGTTTTTTCCATTAATAACAATAGTTAGAGAACTGCTGAAAAATCCTTTCCTTTGTTTGATTCAAAACTGATCTTCTGATACTTTGTGGTGACGATTTCATGATCATCATCATCCACAATTAGACCCCACCAATCGCTGAACATGAGCTCTTTAGTCTTGTTTATCCCCAATATCCCTATGACCCAGTGCCTGTATGTTTACCGGCGTTTAACTAGTGAACTATGGCAATAGCTAAAACAACTTTGTTAGAAGGATTGTTTTCTGGTACACGTGACATAAACTAAGCTTGTACTGATCAGGGTACAACGCACGTTTTGAATTAATTAGTGGCATGCGGTTTTCCTTACCTAAGCTGCTAATAACCATAAATTAATTCTATACTTACAAGAAACGGTACCACACTGCCTGTATGCCAGAATTCCAATAAACTTCACAAAAACTCTGATGGTTTCTCAGCTCTTAAGAACAGACATTTTTTAGATCGCTGATACCGTTTCGAAGATGAATGAATAATCACATCAAACAAAAATCGCTTTTCTGTGTAAAAGAATACGTCCCAAAATTCCAAGGCTTTTCGGGCAACACCCACTTTGACACAAAGTGGGTGTTGCCCGAAAAGCCTAAATTATATCTTTGATAGGACCTCTAAATGTAGCGGTACTTTTCCAGGATCCCGTACAAAATATACGGTACTCAATTTAATCTGTTGGCTTGTTAGAAGGTATCCTAATGGTTTTTTTTAAATTACCGCAATGCCGCGGTAAAAAATTACCTCGATCGAGAGGATAGCAAATTCGTACCTAAATCGTGTCTCGCTTAAAATTTGTCCTTGAAATTACCATGGAAATGAGTATTTAGGGGCGTAATACTGTTTGTCGCGGAATTGCCTATTACCCGAATATAGAAAACCTTTGCACAGAATCGTAGGCGTCTCAGGACTAGACGTAGGCGGGAAACGGTAATTTGGTTTACAATAGCAGAATAGCTTTCGGCTATCGATTTTATACACGTTTCCTTCTCTAGAGCATTATTGACGCCTTTGTTTTGGTGTAAACTAGGATAACGGACTTCAATTGGATGTAACATTGAATCTAGTTTGTTGCTGCCGTTGTTCGTTCTTATCTTCAACATCTAGTGTAAGATTAGCATTCCATTGTGTTGCTATCTAGCTACGGATATTATTTTGAAGAGATCACAATATAAGTCGTTAAAAATGTGTCAGCCGAATTGACACAAACTCAAGAGAATGTTAAATTGCGACCTCAGGCCTTTGTATAAAGATTATGATTGGAAATCGATAGCAAAGATAAGAAATCGATATAGAATCGATACTTGAAATTATAGCATCCTGCCAACCATGCGTTGCCGCAATATTTGCCCAATAAGTAGCTCAGTATAATTATGGCTTCATCCGTCCGTCTGTCCGTTACAGGTCCGATACTTTTCCTTATGTCTGTACCATAAAATACTTGTGAGTATACCTAAGCTTGGCAAACTGTTATATATATATATGTTTCCTACTCTATCCACTGGAATTTAATGCAAGGACTGTTACGCAATGGCAGTAGACAGATGTGTCTGAATGGAAGACCTTTGCCCAGCAATAGGAAAATCTGATTAATTAAATTAAATTAGACCTACTTGTAACTGCATCTTAAGGAAAAATCCTTGCTGACGAATTTCTGAAGTAAACTCAAGCTTGCAATAACATGAATCAGGAATTCAGAACCGTCTCGGAGTACTGACCCCGCAAAAAAATAGATTCCCCGCAACATGTCACGTCTCTCGCGACCTTTCTAGTGTAAAAGAAAAAGCGGTGACAATCGTTCATGTCGTGTTAGCCTAGTATTCAGACTGTGTCATTGTCAACAATACAAACGTTCAAACAGATGTACACGATGCGCTTGAAGTTTTTGTTGCAATAGAATTGTTATTCAAGAACGTGTCTGCTCGCAAAGACAATCATACAAGTGAACTATGTGAGTTGGTTCAATATTAGTTTCCCAATTGTGTCCTAATTCATCGTTAGTCTCCATTTTGCTTTTGATCACTCTCTTTCCTTCACCTGTATAATTTACGCCGTTAACTAATTCTGTCCTTACTAATTCATTTAATTCATATTTATCTGCACTATCAGCACCTGTAGGCATATCTGTATCTAATGCAACTGTGAATACTGTGAACTGCTGTGTCTGAGAAAAGCAAAGCACTCTTTGTGGTATCTTAAAACTTCAGCATCCAGACTTTCTTTTTTAATGTAAAATGTGGCTACTAACCACTAACTTACTGATGGTACTTTAAAACTATTTCAAGGAAATTTGTTAACCAGTTTAAGTCGCTACTTAAAAGTAGTTTAATGAAGTTCGTTAGTTGTGGAACTCGAGGGAGTTTTAAAATTCGTATCTCGTCTACTTCCAAGTCCAAGCGAGCCTGGTTATTGAAACATTTTTCAATGAAAGTTCAGGTTAAAAATGTGTGATCAGCTCTGTAGTTAAGATATAGATCTGTTAGTCGTAATATTGATGAAGAAGAAATTGCTCATTTAGATTTAAGATTATTTATGTGATCTACATCCAAATTCCCGAAAAAGTTACATACAATTACATACATTTACATAGTTTAAAAACAATAGATTCAGCTCTCATAATACTAATTGCTTTGTTTAGTCTAATTTTTTTATGTTGTCCTTCATCAACATCCAATACTGTCTCGTCTACGATTCATAATGAAAATTTATTGCTGTCAATGGGATGGCCTGAATTGATTTATTCATTAATTATAGCAATTTGTCCAACATAATTGCTTTTATTATTGTTTTTATTTTCTATTTCTTCTGTGATTATTATACCATCAAAAAATTGATTGGTGTGAGCCTATATAGATCTTTTTAATCTTGTTATTTGTTATGTTTGATCTGGATAATGCTAAAATTGGTTCAGCAAAGAGGATTATATGCGAGGTTTTATTTGTTTTGGTTTCTTCCCAATAGGAACAAAAATATTGTTTTTAAATCGTATTGTTTTCTTTATTTCATAGAGTGTAATAAAGTGATTAAATAATTGTTTCCTTTCAAATGCAATAGTTGCTATGTTATCAATTTTATCGTAGATGGCATGAATGTTTAATAATCGATTTACGTTTTCTTTGGCCTTCGCCATTTTCAATGCCAAGAAAATGCGCATTGTAGTATTTAATGCGTGATTCTTAGCTTTTGCTTTTTTTTTCAGTCGATTACTGAAAAAAAAACAAACAGAAAAAATAAACCATCATCTTTATGTTGAACTGCGTTATTGTTCTAAACTATGCAACGGATTTTATGGGGTTTTCATCGAGATTTAAATAAATATTCTGTACATATTTCTATACATTTTTTTATTTATTTAAACAATAAACGGTATTCAAATAGAAGGAGTTCCTTGAGGAATTATAATTGTGAATAAATAATTATAATGTTTAGAGTTATGGAGGTTTATTATATTTATTTTAAAATAATATGTTCCTATATTATAGCACGCCCTCATTTTTAGAGCAATAAATAAAGCCTTGTTGAAATAAAGAATTTTCGAAATCGGTTCAGCAGTTTTAGAGTTTGTATGTTACAAACATACAAATTGTTCCTCTTCATAATATTATTAAATTGTAGATATTTCATGGCATAAAAAATCTCGATGCTTCTTCAAGTAGCAAAGACCATTCATAAATACAAAAGCCAAATACGCGCAAATACATTGCTATTTGTTACTATTCCTCTAATTTCATATTCACAGAACTTTGTACTTTTCTAACGTCTAAAATGTATTTTGTATTCTAGTGAAGCTTACCAATATTCGCCCCATACTTCATCGCTAACAATACGAAGATTAAATTGATTAACTGCCTTTATCAACTTAATTGTACGTTAGCTTTAGCTTGGAACAATAGCTCATATATTATATTACACTGATTATGTTATAGACAATTTCGTAAAGCTTATCGCTGTAAAGTACTTCGCTTTTATAGCTAGGTTTAGCGCTGAAAGCGTATTAGTGAAGTTAATGTCTTTGTGCTGATTGAATGCGAGGTACGTCGCTTTTATTGTTTTGTTGTGAAATAACTGAGGTAGGTATATCTTTATTCATATGTTATTTATAAATATGAAATCTGCATTCATTTTGAAGGTATACAGAGATACCGACGACCTCGCATTGATTACTCATTGCATTGTTAAATTTTTCTCTCTTTTTAATTTGACATTCTCCAAAAGGCCTTACCTTTACCACAAAATGACGCATTCGACAATAAAATAAAATGCGCAGTATCAACAAGTACCATGTTAGTATGCTACCATTTGTATTCTTACTAAAAACTGGTTTCTCCAACGTGGCTTGTATGACAACTAAGCCAATTCGTGTAAATAGTGCAGAGTAGGTACTTCAAAGTGGAACAAAACCCGCATCGACTTCTAAATTGACAACACTTCCTACTATGAACTAACGAACATTGACATAACCGTGCCAATTTGAATAGGGAACTAATTATGCCAACAAAATCCATGCACACGTTAATTTCGTATCGACTCCTACGCACCCGGTTCAACGCACTGATCATTCATTTCGCGGAGTCAATGACATTAATAGCGCTCATTGAATAAGTCGTACAAAAGCGATGATATTCTACAAATCTTCTCATTTGGAAATAATTGGGAAAAAAAGTACAAAAGAATGTCAAATTGGACGCTCCATTAAGTTTAAACGGTTTCTGTTCTTGAATGGATATGTTAATGACAACGTTTAGCGTCTTTTTTTTTTTTTTTTTTTATGTAGTTTTGGGCATTTTTCTGCTGTCGTTGTTACTTTTGTCACTATTATTAGTGTCACTGAAGACAACGTTTATGTTAATTGAACAATTTATATTTCCGTGAAGCGGACAAAAATACTAAATTTCCGTGAATCATGTACAGGGTTAATTTCAATTACCAGGTATCAGGTATCATTCAGAGATACAATTTATGCAAAAATTACACTCCCAAAAAAAAATAAAGAAAGTATATCATAAGTTGATTCGTACATTTTGCCGAGTCATGCATGCAAAAATGTAGGTACAGTACCTAAACTTTTTTGTACATGATTAATCAGTGTAGGTAAATGTTAAAAATTAGATCTCGGACAAACATCTGTCTTCTGCAACCCCAGAATAAATCTAAAAACTGGGAGCAACACCTAATGTCATCGAACTTAGCTACTAGATCAATGAGCAGAGACACATAAGACAGTGCTAATGCTCGCATCGCTGACCACAGTATAACATTATCCTTTTCCAACTAGGTCACACACAACTTCTAATTCTGAGAACTAAGGCCATCTGACCTGGCACACAGATTAAATAACACCAGTCTTCCGACACATATTACACAATTGTCTTCACGAATAATACCTTTAAATTCAAGGGTGGGACTAACGATTTCCTCCGATAGCGTCGGTTCTTGTGACTCAATGTCAACTATTGTTATCTGTACAGGTAAAACGTTAGTTACCTTGTACTTGTTTGCAGTTTTTGGTAAAACCTTCTTGTTTGTTTTCTTTTTGTGCGTTGTCGGACTGATATCCCTAAGCCGTGGTTGACTCACTGTACGAATGTTGAAAACGATTAAACATATACAATTGTATTAAAATTATTTGGTTGGTGGTCTGTATTGCGTGATTACTTCGCTGGACGTTTAAACATAAATCATTAATTACTTTCGCTTAGACTGCGACACAAAAGATTGTGACATCAGTTTGAGCCGTTTGAGTTGCAACTTAAAGCAATAAAAAAGACAAAGATATCGAAGTGGGACACTCAGTCATTAAGGTCAGACACTGTCAACCAATAGTCAGGCTTTATTATGACTTACTGGGTTCTAACTGTCTCTTCACCTTCGAGGTTCACCATCAAGCTACATTGCACTATTACAAAAAGCTTTGCTACTTGACTTTAAATAAGAAAGTCACCATCCAGATAGTACACGCAAGTAAAAAAGATCCCTGCAGTAAACTAAAGCACTTCGTGCCGCCTGACCACAGATATGGCTTTTAAACTGTCACCGCTTCAGAAACAATATATGCATGTAGATACCTAGTAGATAAAACAGCGGAACAGGCTAAAACAACGACCATGACCTTTAGGAACAAGCTACGGTATTTATGTACCACAGGGTATAAACGAATGCCTGCCAGTCCCTGGCTCTAATTAATGCATATCAAACCCAAAAGTTGTGACTGTTTCCACCGTCAAACCGTATTTATGGATTAAAGTTTACGTATTAGTGCGCCTACGCTTTGCGTAACACGTTTTACGGTCCTCGTCTTACAGCCAGTCCGTTTTGTGTTTTAGCATGCAGTATTATCTCTGTAGCTTCAGTAATAAAGGTGTCCATAAGTTATAATCTGCGTGATAAAATTGCTAGATCTTCAACTATGATCAAAGTCTTTGGTATAATTGACACTCATAAAATAACGCCCTGTTTCGTTAGACCTTTCACTACTTCGTCGATGCGACCGTCATCGACATGTTCAATTAAAATTGCTGGTGTGATTAAAGTTTCTTTGATCAGGTCCTGCTTCATAAAACCTTCTGCTACTCCATCACTATGACAATTCCCCTCATTGTGGTCAAGGCTCCCCTCTGGTGTCTTTTCGAGCTGTCTCCAGTTCCCCCTGTTTTTGTCCTCAATGTTTCTCTCCCCGTTAAAAAGTTGATATGGCTATACTTTCAAACATAATCTACAATCTACTGATTCATTCAAACTTATGACTCCTTTTAATGATATCAAACATCCATGTTCCAAGTAGTTTCTACCACAATCACACATAATATACGGTCGTAGTCACCACTCATTATATTAATGCCTCTAATTGAGTTAGTTAAGTGGCAGTGGTATATCGAAAATCCAATACAACGAATTACATGGTGCGATAAACATAATCATAGGTTTGATGCGTAGATAGGTACTCTATTATTTAATCATTAACGTATAATTATCAGCCTATGTATTAAATTACAACTACACGCATTTAATTTTGTATCAGCCACATCTGTACTATTTACAACCTATGACGAACAGCATTTTAAAATTTAAAACAAGTTGAATTCAATTGCCATTTTTAAAGCCTGTTTTCAAACTAAAATAGCCTCCACAATAAACAACTTTGCATGTCAATAAGAGCTATATTCCTATACCTACCATTCAAAGCAAATCTTCAAGAAAGTTTTAAAGGAGCTCGTGTAAAATATTTTCGCTTCAATCGGTTCCCAGGGACTCTTGTTACTGTGTTACGTCCAAGACAGGTCGTTGAGATTCAGTCTTTTGATTCGCTTTCCAATGGTTTGGTTATAAAACTTCTCGTGCCACGTCCCCTGTGACCTTTGAATAGCGTTGATCCCGCGGTCAAATAAATTGTACGGTGTAGAAATCTGGCTCGGGAAACGGGATCCCTGCATGCTTTGTTTTGCTTGTTTTTGGTAACCGTGCGAGCATCAATGGTTAACATGGTGGCCGTTTTCGACAAGATATTCAATATACACATTAGACAATTTACCACATTTTTCTTTTTTCCTGCATTTTTTTTTAAATGTCCTTATCTTTAATCTTAATCACCTTAAAAGAGACAATTTTCGCACAATTATTGCCGTCTTAATTAAAAGTAACTCGCGATGCACCAATACACTTATCGCCACACTATGTCGTCTTAACGACTATCCTTGAAGATTTGCATTGCAAATTAACTTTAAACGATAGTTCACGAGTTCTTATTTAACGTTTAATATTAACTTTGCACAACCATGTGCTATGTTGAGACAACTGTAAATAAATATTTGTCCAAAATACTTCTGCTGTGCAAGACAAATAAATGATTGAAGATTTGAATCAACCGAAATAATAACGTCTACTAATTCAAAACTTAAATATGAAGACTCTGTATTCACTGGTAAAGTTGTTGTTGTTTTCGTTGAAACAATTTGTTTTGATCCAAAAGTCAACATTTGTTAAGCTGACAAAACTATATAGTGCTCAAAGGAGCGTTTTGTACAGTACTGACAACACAGATAACGTTGCGTGTTTAGAACGCGTTGAAAACGAAAAGGTTACGTGTGCCAGTGTCGCACAATATTATACGAGAACACGTGAAAAGTGCTTTAGGGAATTGTGTATGAGCTGTGCCAGACAACCAACATGGTAGAACAATCAAACGATACTACGAAATTGATTTTGTACCAGCGAAGTAAAGTCACTGCATCAAGTACAGCTTCAATACACCTATTCACCTTACTCAGTGGACTGCCAATTTGCAGTAATGGAAAAATGAATATGAAGCTCACTCTAATCATGAAGAAAGTAAAAGCTGGGTATTCGATAATTCCAAGCGATATTCAAAACAAACATTTTTTTATTCTCATAAAGTGAAAATCAAACAAGAAAAATATAGAAGCACCGTTTTTTTTTTTTTAATATTGATAGCCATACGTTTGACCGCTATCTCACCTGATGTTAAGCGATGATGCAGTCTAAGGTGGAGCACGCTTGCCTAGAAAACTCCCAGTTTGTAGCTATCAGGAAACAGACTCAGTCAGGGAATTCCACTCCTTAGCTGTACGCACAATGAATGTACTGCAATGCACCGTTGAGTCTCATGAAAAATCTGACACAAAATAAACTATCCAAGTTATTTTACAAAAAAAAAACGATCAAGATACTACTGTACATCTAAATATTAAAGATTCCATAGCTGTAGAACACGGTGTATGATCCCAAGCAGATTCCACGGAGGACCCCAGGGAAACTGGTTATTACGAGAGGAGACAAGCATTGCTTCTAAACATGGTTGTTATATTTTATTCATTCAGTCCTGTTACATGCTTGTGTTAACAAGCAATAATACGGATACGGAAAACTTCACATGTCATGTAACTTTAATATTTATAAACTTGTTGTGTTTGGTTATTTGGACAGTGGTCGTTCCTGAGCAAATACTTTGGGAGATACTGTTACTCATTCTGGATAAAGTATAATCTTCAAATAAACTGATGATGGTTTAGAATCCACTGAAGAAAATAGATAAGTCAATAATGCTCCTGACCTGAACTCATCTGATTCATTGAAATCAGATGAGTTCTAAACGAAACCAAAATACGATACAACTTTGAAACGCCTCCTAGAATTGCAGACTATCAAAAATGTATGCCTTGATGACCTTTAAAACAGTTTAACTTTAAGTAGCAGCGCGTATAAACCTTGGCCGAGGTCAGGACAAATCCCCTATGAATTATTTATTCTTAGATACGAGAATACACTGACCTTGAACGTTATCAACATAACAAATCAACTTGTATTTTGATCGTCACTAAGTCAGCTGTGTTAGATAATGAAAGAGTTGGTTTCTTGTGTTGTCTCATAAAACAAATGAAAAGAAGATAATTTTAATATGTTATAGAAAATTCCAATCATTAATCACAGCAATTTTGGTTACAGGTAACTACTGATTTGTAACCTATCGGTCTTCTACAATAAAACATACTAAAGGTACGATTTTTACCAATTATTTTACATTCAGTTATTTATGTTAAACTTAAAACACGTTCCACTGTTACTTATATCACAATAACATTCATCTCTCAGTTTACCAGAACATAAATTCTCACGTATAACAGTCTGTTCAGTGTTTAAAACACCTGAAAAATCTTCACAAGATACTATTTCTTCATTAACACAATGTAATGTAACGTTAGCAGGTTATCAATCAAATTAGTGTTTGACAGTGCAGAAATATTAGTTGTACTAACTTTGAAGTTTTACTAGTAAAGAAACTTGCGGTGATTCATTTTGATTTAAGATTGTGTTTAGCAGAACTAGTAATTTTACAAAAGATTACAGTATTTTTTAGTTTTGTGTAAGTTTTCTCTGTAATTTGCTTTCATGTTAGATTTTTATTTTTGTGATTTAGGTGTGAATAGTGTTATAGATTCGTCTAAGGCCTTTGATAACATGAGCTATGAGGTCTTACCTTCCAATTGTGAATATCTGGTAATGCAGTGGTTCTAGATTTTGAATACTTACACACATTTTAAAGGTGTCTCGTAACCAAGACGAACAAGAAGAACGTTCGTGTATAGTCACAACAACTCGAATATCAAAACAGTGTCGCGCAGCTATAATCAAGTATTTCCGCTACTCTGAACTTCATTCTCCCCTTTATGGCTTCGTGTCAAACACACTTCAAAGTAAAACCTTTGACACTAAGCCAAGGACCATAGAAAGCATTTGACATATGTAGGTCAACCATGTGAGGCTATATGTAAAGCAATTTGCACGAGGCTTGACATAGAATACCGAGTTTAATTAATGGTGTACTAAAAAAATAGCGCCTTAATTACTCTGCATACTCCAGGATTCAAGGACGTTCTGTAATTTTTTACCACAACCAAAATATCACAGTGTAACTTCTAAGCACCAGATTCGGTAGTTCAACACAGATACAAGAGACGTGAGTGTTAGTAATTTGGTATTTTACATCTTTGAACTACAAACTGCAAGCAGTAGTAAGAATAAGGCAACATTTACAAAAGTTAAGACCCTGATTCAATATTTGCACCAAGCAAATCATAAGCAAATACAAGCACTCAAACGAAACTCCGGACGTAAACGCCTTCGTTTATTTCTCTTCAATTTTAATTGCTTTTTGCCCAAGAGCACCTACCTTCATTCACACTTACCTGGATTCAAATATGCGCCTTTGAGGTACGTTATGCCAAATCTAGGTCAAATATTTAATAAGAAGGTAGTACTTCGCACTAGCCTAAAGAACTTCGCTCGTTGACACAGCTCTAATTAATTTAAGCTAAAAAAGAGCCTTAATTGCTTCGCATTCGCCGAATTAGGAGCCTAAAATGATGGATCTGAATTATTAAGTTCGGGCTTCTTAAATGAAATTAATGAGGGTTTACTAAAATAATATTTCTTAGTAAAATAATTAGAAAGGAGACTCGTGAAATTATAAAAATACAAAACGTAAGCTTCCATTTCTGGCATAGGTAGGCTCCGCTCGCCCCTTAGAGCTCTTCCCTTATTTTGAATACATTTTCGTTTTGGCAGCATTCGATGTTCTCTTATTTTTAGTGCGAGTTACTCGATCATTATTATCTATAACGCCGATTTTGCTGTCAATATCCATGACGATGTCAAAGCTTATCTGCGCTTTTGTACATATTGTGTATCGACCTTCGCATGGCGGTAAAAATACACGCGACTTTCGATTATTACAAGGATGTAGAAACTGTATCTCCGTGGAGCGGAAATGCATACAGATACGCCTACGCAATACAACAGTTTCTCATAATCGATCACGTCAATACCACGTGCAAAAGTACCTATAACTTACAATTATGCCAAGATAATAGAATGATTAGTTGAAATTAACCATTAAACCATTTATTTTGTCTTTTGAATGAAAAATAAAATGAAATTATAACTACAGGTGGTTTTATTTATACAGTTAGCAATTATTCTCATTTACAACACATTTAAACTAGTCTTTTCCGAAATAAATCACTACAACCTTTATTCCACTTTAATAGGGAATATGCATGCATTTTTTTTATTTGCTAAATAAAATACTTATTAGCTCTAGTTAACAATCATGAAATTATTTTTAATACCTTTATCATTTATTAAGTTACAATTCTTCAAAGACTACAGTTAGAAAGAGAAGTCCGATACGTAATGTGACGTCAAATTATACGATGACTATACAGCTGCCATAGAAAACAGCGTTTTCGCGAGAGGGACAGATATATTTGTTTAAAATAATTGTATCTCGTTCGTTTTTCGAGCAATTTAGATTTCACAGTTAGTATTATATTTTCGAATACTTTTAGATAAACTGTTCAGATCATAAATACTTTTTTCATGCATATTCCCTATTGGTTCGTGCCTCATAACCATAGCCAAAGGGGTGACTGAATGTCGTAGTATAAACAACGCACATACTACGCTCACCGTTCCCCGTACGATCAGGGTCGATAGCACGTACGGTTGTCTCCATACTATTTTATACTTCTGTGCACGCGAATCGTATCAATTGGTGGTGAGCACGCTAACTCTCTGTCTTACTATCGTTTGTTGTTACTCCACTTTGACGTTAAAGGAGGGTAATGTGTTTCGTGCCGAAGTACTGAAAGCGAGGTGTAAGTGTTGCTTTCAATTGAGAAAAGGTAATTAAAGTTTGCCAAGGTGTTGGCGAAATCTTAAATGGCCATGTGGAATGGTTTTAATAGAATTGTCTCCAATACCAAATCCAAACTTTTGCTTCGATGTATCAGCCTTCTGACTCACTGGCATCCTAGAATAAACTGCTTATGAGATTCCTAAATCCAATGTTTTGTTTGGTGCTACGGCAAAAGACGGTGACACAGCTTCATGTATTCTTAGAATCTCACCCCATGCAGAACTAAAACTAGCTACTTTAAATGACTCACAAGAACAAGAAAAGAACAGAACACCGCACATTGTAACACCAGTCACGTTCAAACACGACTTGAATGTAGAGTTTTACGCAAAAAGTTTGCCGATATAAAAACGTAATTTAGTCCTAACGGTAAACTTAGTGACGTGACCGCCAATCTGACAAGTTGCATCATTGTGTGTCATCGGTACACACCCGTGGGCGTATGTGTAAACAAAAGACTTATTTTAACTGTTTGCATGTTAAAAGAGTAGACCTACGCATCGAATGGCAAAGACAAAGTTGACAATGAGGACGCCATAGTAGAATTTCACAAGTGGCTTTATGTTAAAATCAGTAAATGTAGATAGATAAGAATGAAAAAGCTATTGACCATGCTGATGGAAATGATTTCAAAGTAAATATACCAAATATACTCAGTGATCGAGTATAATTATCTGAAACCGACTCTTTTCTAATTGGCATACTAAATGAATGAATAGACAATAAAACCCAATTGTATGACAATAAAATGTATGCCAATCATACTTCCGAAAACAAAGACAGGGCTTTGATTCAAATTCACAATATTGAAAAGCTTAATAACAGTTCTATTGTGACAATAGATCTATTGTTTTAACAGTTCGCTCTAACTGTAATAATTGTACCACAAAAAAAATTAGTTCACTAAATCATTTCGGAAATCAAACATGTCCAGAACGGTTCCACATAATCTGTAGATATGAAAATAACATAGAAGCACTGCTTGCAAATTCGAACGTTACTTCTAACAAAACTATTTGTTATGGTACATGCCAAATTACAGATTCTGCATAATGCCACGGCTTGTTACTGTTTAACGTCAACCTATACACATTAACGATCATGTCAAAACTTACTGGCCATTATTATGTTTAACACAATGGATGTTCTTGAAGCTGTCATAGACACCGCTCCCTCAACTGCTCCGGAGTAACTTCCCTCGCCAAGTTACGGTTCCACACAGAATCAATCCTATCCAACCTTAGTGGAAACAGAATAGAGTTGTAAATTCTATAGCTTGATGGCTGAGGGGTGAAATGAAAACTTGGTTGTTCTCGTCAAGCCAGTTATTGTAGTTGTGCCGTCATGCGATAGCTCGTTGCAATAGAAGCAGTCGTGAACCACACATTGTGGAGCCAAAACTAACTGTACCAATGCAATTGCAGTATATTTAAACAAAATGCTCGAGTTTTAGATCAAGGTTACTGGGTCGAACGCATGGAAATCTTTAAGTAGACCGGTGTATTGAGGAGTACGCAATTAAACGCATAACTTCACTTTCTTCATATGAAGCGGTTCAAATAATGAGAGAAAGTAAAATATGAGTTCATATCAAAATAATGACATGTAGGTAATCATCTCGGGCAGGTGATTCAAAAGAACATGTTTGAAAAGACTGGGATCCTTTGACGATTTTGTCAAAAATGACAGCAATTTTCGAGACAAAGCAGAAAACACCAAAGTTACGGAAATATTTATCGAAAATCTGATTACGTTAAATCTTTCTATTGTAGAAGCCGGGGAACAACATTACGCAGTTAGAAAAGGCCCTTTGTCGACAAAAAAGTAATTCTCTTTCAAAGAGCAAAGCTGTTCACTTGAAAATATCGAGCAAACTATATTAACGGCCTGTTCGATGTTATATCAAGTACCAATTTTAGATATAGGTTAATATCTTTTGATATTAAAAATGAAAAGGCTATCATGAAGGAGTTAATTGCATCGCGGAAGCCTCATTTTCTCTCATATCTGCCGAAATTAATTGAAAATTACGCTAACGTATGCACAACATATTATGTAGATTTTTATTTTAACGCTGTCACTTCATAAATATTTTAGTCTAGCTGTGCCGAAGCTTAAGCCGCTGTCAATAAGTTACGTTTTTCAAGTTCCGCGGTAGAAACCAGAATGTAGGCAAACATCCTGTCTAAGCCAAGTTTCCTGACAACTTGTATCCGTATCCTGTTTAACTCGAACTTATCTAGATTCTAGATCTTTAAAAAAATATATCTGCTATTTTTATGCTGGTTCGTCCATTCGTTATATCCTTTTCAATCTCTAACAATATCCGTTTTGTTAAATAAACGTAAGTTAATAGTGACATTTGTAGAAAACATGATCTTAGCTTTTTTATTCCTTTTTTTAACGCTGCCCCACGCTAGGAATTTCTCATGTATCGTAGGTGCGCTTACAAACATACAAAGTCACAAACAGCCAGACCTGGAACAACTATCTGTAGGCCATACAAATTTGTTCCGTGCGGGAATCGAAACCGCGACACGCGGCGCAGCAGCCGTTCTCTCAGCCACTGCGCTATTCGTGTCGACAACGTGAACTTCAATAGTTATTCTTATTTCTTTGAGGTTTCCATTATTCGATGGACCGCCGTTCACCATCCAGACCTTCTTACGTGGCATCGTTGCCGGTAAGCTTTGCTGCGTCATTAGTTACCTATTCTTAGATTTTCTTTATCATCAACCTGGTTTGTTTCTAGTTCTTTATTAAGTACATCTGCAAAAATCTTTTTGTTATGATCAATTCGGAACATTAAACCTGTTTCTTTGTAAGTACCGTGTTACCCAGTTCATAGGTTGTGGTTTTGGAGTTCTGGTAGGCAGCCGCTCCACGTAAAATACTGGAATTCAGCTGAATTCGGTTTGACTGAAAGCCAACCCCAATATAGTTAGAATAATAGAGAGATTAATAGAGCGTTCGAAAAGGCTGGGCAGATGATGACATCCGTTTCTTTACGTCGAATTACTGATATGTTCTTCAATAAGATAAAAGAATGCCCGAAAATCCCGAGATTCAGAACTCCTACTCTACAGTATGATGTAGGTGGATACTTTTCTATATATAGATCTACTGTGAAAAACTTGAAGGTAATCCTCGAAGGCGTTCATATAAAATTCAAATATCTTTCAGGGCTCGTTGCTCTCTTGAAAGAGAGATGAGGCTTTGAAACTTTCAATACTTATGTAATCTTTTGAGAAAATATTCCTTTCCTCTGTTACAAGTCGGATTTTTATGGAACACTCGATTCTAGACACACGTTGTTTGATTTGTATGTTTTTAAGTACCTAGTGAATTAAAGTAGGTAAAACAATAACTATTATAAAATGATCGCCACGCATCATCTTATAGACACTTAATTGAATAATCTCTTGATAATTACGCTTTATGATCTTTGGCATTTATGTGCCTTGCTAGCAGAATAATTTCAAAACCTTTTGGTATTTCAAAGCACTTTCGCAGGAAATTAAAGTATTAATTTTAAACGTTACCAGATATGGTTAGAAACAAAATACGTTTAATCATAGACCTGCCAATAACTCAGTTCGAATATAGCCTGCAATCGAATGTCCCCGGTAGCCATAACTTACAAATTGCTCGAAGGCCGATACTTTCAGTTTTACGGTCCATTGGTACTGGATATTGGAGAGGATTAAAGTCTATGAAATTGCCTTGGATTTGTTTGGCGAAGTCCAGTTTACGAAGCAGTACTAGCTGACCCGCGCAACTTCGTCTGAGTCACATTTTCCATTAATGCTCCGCTCCTATTTGTCTTAGCGTGATGATATAGCCTTCCTCGATATTCTTTTAGTCCTCTTTCTTTGTAAAAAAAAGTCTCTCCTTTCTGGCATAATACCATTAATCTCGTCAATGTCTAGTTTGTCACTTGCTCATTCATCCACTAACATCTAGGTACTCGTAGCTGCCTAAAGCATTTGCCTTTAGCAATATGAATAGTTCTAAGAAACGATCAAGGCGTCCATTGTATCATAACTATAGAATATCCGTAAGTATTTCTATGAAATTTGTGTTCATTGCGTGTCTGAATACTGAACTAACAATTATGCTGACACTACTCACTCCTGTTTTGCTGACGTTGCGTGGAAACTCCGTGTTGTGACTACGTCGCAAGTTTTCGTGAGTCATAGGACTTTGGCGTAGGTACAGATGCCAGCGCATAAATCTATCCGAAACTGACAAATTTTCTCAAACAACCTAGAACCTAATCTTTTAGTGATAAAGTTGAAAATCTATTGAAAAATTTGACAGATTGTTGTAGCTGGATATGCTTCTGTACAGAGGGCTTAGTGCAAGTTTTTTAACGTACTCGATCGCGTTAACGTTCACTTATGTCAAATTGCATGAATGGTTTTCCGTTATGGTCACATTTCGTACTCTTTTTTTTTTTCAACGATACCCCGCGGCGGCGACGGTCTCTGAAAACCGTCGCTGGGGCTGTCTCGAGCTCGATACGAGTTCCAGCATTATTCCGACCGGTTGCCGTTTCGCGTGGACGTGGCTCAAATCTTCCTAACTTGTGCAAAATTAAAAAAAAAAAATTCAAAATTCAAGCATTTATTTCAATTAAACCATTTACCGCGGCACTTTTGAATTGTCAAGGTCGGTCGGTCCAAAAAGTTGAAACTATTTGCACGTTCCAAAGCGTAGATCTCTATGGAGAAGAACGTGCAAAAAACTCCACGGGCACTCTTTTAAAAATAATAAATTTTTACAAATATTTATTTACATCTGGTTGAAATTATACATACACGTGAGAACGATGTAAAAGACGAGCAGGATAAAAGCGTCCGGAATAAAAGACACAAGTATTTAGTTTACACAAAAGAGTTTTAATTAACTCTTTCTTTTGTAAGCTAACGCCTACTCGATAATTGATTTTACAGTGGATAGTAGGTATAGACTCGCCTATCCATGTTCGTACGGATAAAGCGTCGGTTGAAATGAACAGAATACCTTCACTTTATCCACGACGGTTCCAGCCCAATCCTTGTTTTTTTATCCTTCTCATAAAATAAATTGTACCTAGCTGACCTTCAGAAGGGGTCCTTTGAAATTGAAAATGAATGACGGGACTACATGCATTTAGAATGTTTTTCGACCTTGGTTACTAGATAATTACATCGACATCGGTATAATTATGAGTAATAAGAGATAATTGACACTAGATAATGATGAGTGGAACTTTCTGTTCGATTCCTTAGTTCAGTGAAGAATCTTAAAGAAGTATAGAAATAAACAGTCCCGCCAGAAAATTTATTACTTCTGAAGAGGTTTCATCATCTGATGCGAAATTACTCATAGCCATTTTAATATATTATGCTATTTAGGTACCTATCTATAGTTAAAATAGCTTCTCTAAATTGATATTTGTATTGTCTTGGATTTTATTGATGAAACTAAGGGTGTTTCATTGACTTATTTCTTATTTTGACATTGCTTATTTTGACATTGCTTATTTTGACATTCTGATAATAATTTTATTAATTCTTGTAATTTCTAAATTAGTTGACATCATCCTATTTTTATTTTATTCTTTGACATTTGTGATTTATCTTAAATTTTTATTGTTGACATTTTGGAAATACTGATTTGGTCCTTGTTTTGACATTGCAGTTTTGTATAGAGATTTTATTAATTGTGTCTTTTAATTATCTCTCATTCTTTCTCTATATTTGATATTTTAAAATGAATAAGGAAATAATTAAAATTAAAATCGGTATTAACATTTGTACGCCTAACGGCAAAGCATAGAGCACTAAAGCTGCTTTCAGACTTCGCTTTAATACTTATAATAGCATAATTATAGTATATAGCTCCATACATAGTTATGTACACGTTCACACTGTACTGTATTGTAAATTATTGACCATGTATGGTGCGCGATATTGTTGTGCTATGAAATATATAATATATAGCGTAGTCTGAAAGCAGCTTTAATATGAATGGTGTTAAGAAAAAACATGGCGGACTCAAGACCTAAGTTTATTTAAAAAACAAATTAAACCTAATAATTTGTTTGGAAAAACAATCGACTTAGTACATTCTTCTTTGTTGATAAATATTGGCAAAAAACGAAATACCATTTTTTTTCATCTTTAATTGTTTATAACTTTTGCAATTTTTTATGTGCTAATACACGCTTTTGGCACATTTTTCTAGGCGTCATTCCGGATCCAATGAGCTATCGCACATAATTTTAAGAGCAGTATCTCTATTTTGTTCCATTATTAACTTATCGACTAGACTTAGCCTTTTACCTCAGTGTTAAAGGTTTTACAATTATATCTTTTCACATAATCCTGACTTACTACGATAACGTTTTTCTAGAATTCGCGGGATCCGACTATTTTGCCGACAAAAACGCCATTAGTATTCTTTGCCTGCCTAGGGAGATAAAAAATGAAAAGAAGATTAGTTGAGCGTACCTGTTTTGAAAAGTAATTTGGATAATACAGAAGGTACTGGACCGACAAAAATGTCTTAAGCCTTAGGGAATTGGATTAAATATATTCTCCAGCAGTTCTATTGGTACTCTTTTTTTTACTTTTGATAGGCACGCGTTTGACCACTATCTCACCTGATGGTATGCGATAATGCGGTCTAATAAGATAGAGCTCGCTTGCCTAGAAGTAACCCATTCACTCTTGACTTTACCTCTTGTTATAAGTTATCTGCTGTTATTCACAGCTAAGTTGTTCACAAAATTAACAACATAGCTGTGTAAACACCATCCTTGCTACTGCTACCCTTTGTCCTCGAACAAACGAAGAGATACGAAAGAACCTCTTAAAAAAACATCCGTTGCAAAGCCGGAAGCATATTGCTTATACTAATCTTAACGTCATTACCATTAATTATATTGTTTACAAAAAAATATATTCGTATATCTTTACATTTCTTAATAATCTACATTTTTAAAGGATGAGAAATCATCAAATGAGGAGAAGGGAGTGTCAGACTCTTATTGAATAAAACCCATCCGTGTTCCTCCTAATGCCCTTTGCGTTCCAGGGCCGCGGTGACTCCTTCGAACGAATTTCGCAACTCTGGCAGGTTGATGATCTACCCACCTCCTTAGCGTCCTTTTTTAACGTCTAGTACATTCAGCTAATTAAGCCAGTGTTTTCTTCTCCTACAACGAATGCTCGTAGGATTCCCGTGGGATAGTAAATAATTAAGTTTCTCGCCGCCGAGGCTCCGGGCAGTTTAACTTTAAACGTAAGCAAATAATCTCTTGATCAAATACCTGAGAAGTCTTTGCATGCGGCGCTTTCCAAAGAAGGTAGGATTGAGGAGGTTCTTCGCTTCATGACTTACTAGATAGTGATCTTTTGATGGAGTTTTTGTTATGGGGATTCCCTAATCGGGTAGCCAACACAGACAGATTTGTCTAGTGCAGGCCATAGACGTTCATGTTATTCGCCATGCGGTCGGCAATCTTCGGTAGCAGTAGTGTGCTCGAGATATTAAAAACGCAGTGTTTCTTATATTGTGAACATGTAAAAGCAAACGTTTGATCATAAGTGTTAACATCATTGAGCTATTAAACCGAAATAATCGTCAAAAAACGACTTTTGTGATCTTTGGTCTTCAATAACTTACGGCTCAGACACGAGATTTTATAAGACTGTTGACACAATATTTAGAACGCCAAAATGAAGGTGTATACGATTTTCAAGCTCATTATCTCTCATTGCGAGGTGAAACGCTAAGTTGACTGGACTATAACGTAACTTGAGAATGATACAATACGGCCTGTAAGACCATTCAGTACCTTTACATGTTCAATTCCTAAGGTACGTAACACAAATAATGCTATCTTATAATAAGAGTAATATCTCCTAACATCTGTATGGGTCTAACGTTAAGATAAGGTCAGTTAAACAACAATTTATGAGGTTCTTTCACACGTTTTTTGGCAACATACGTTCGAACCCGATCTGACATTAACCTACCTACAATTTTCTTCTCTAACCTCAGCCAAATCTACGTTTTGTATTTACAGTTTGGCACACAGAGTTCGAGCGATAGTCCAATTCCTAATGTTCTTTGTTCATATTTCAATATTCTACTAGAATGTCCGTGGCAGTCTATTTCAGGAGCGAATTTCGCCAGTAAAACTGAAGGTGATCCACATGTTAACGGAGTTCTGCTGGTCGATTCTGTCCTACACTCAGGTGGAGTGAACGACATGTGAGCTGTCATTCCATCTTATTCATATGGTTTGACAGCTCCCTTCGTTATCAATTCACTCAAACCTTCACTTCAACATGTTTCAGAATCTCACTGCAATAGTTCTGTGTCATCATTGTTTAGAAATATTCAAACGGAGAGCTTTTCACCATCTTCCTGCCCTTATCCCATGTTACTTGAGGTCGGCCCAACTCGTTCTTTTGTGTTATTCTGTCCTATCAGCTGTCACCTTCACACCATCACTGACTCCCTTTTCTTAGCTTTTGAACGTGTATAATCAGTCTGGCAGAGCTTTTCTGCCATCAATCAAACCTAGCCACCTACGTCTACCACCTTAACCTAACCAAGCCTTTTTCCAACTGTGTTGGGGTTGGCTTCCAGTCAAACCTGATGCAGCTACAGCACCCACACGCACAAAACCGTTTTGGGAACACATTCATAGTGCGTAAAGCAAAGGAGTGGAATTCCCTGCCGGAGTCTGTTTTCTGATAGCTACAACCTGGGAGTCTTGTGAATAAATAATGAATAATACTTCTAGGCAAGCGTGATCCATCTTAGTCCACATCATCGCTTACCATCAGGTGAGGTAGTGGTCAATCACGTGCCTATCCACGTAAAAATAAAGCTGAATACCAGTATTTTACATGAAGCCGCTGCCTATTAAGCCTCCACAACCCAGTAACTGGGAAACACGATGATCTTTAACAATACTGGTGTCAGATTTTTTGGCTTCTACCAGTTTTTGTCCCCAATTTGAACGCATAAGGCAATGTAAGATGCTAAATTGATACAGAAGTAATCCTTGATACGTGAAATCAAATACGAGTGACTCATTACAGCTGATTCACTGCTCTGATCTCTGATTACTTTCGCAGAGGTCCAGTGCTTACGTCATTCCTCATAACGTTACACTATCATTCGGAATTTGAAAATGGCAGTGTAATAGATCTTCACCGCGTAACCGTTATGATCAGAGATTCGCATTCGCATCTCAATCGCAAACCGTCAAAAATTTATGAAAATTAAGGCTTTTTTGACAGTTTGCGATTGATATGCGAATGCGAAAGTTGTTTAAAAATTAGTCGAATTGGCCCTCAGATATCTATACTAATATTATAAAGCAGAAGAGTTTGTTTGTTTGTTTGTTTGGTTGAACGCGCTTATCTCAGGAACTACTGGTACGATTTAAAAAATTCTTTCAGTGTTAGATAGCCCATTTATCGAGGAAGGCTATAGGCTATATATCATCACGCTAAGACCAATAGGAGCGGAGCAGTAATGAAAAATGTTACGCAGACGACGTTGCACGGGTCAGCTAGTCCATAATATGCCCTCGTTCCTGGGTGATGAAAAAGAAGTAAGGGAGAATTTAAGTACTTACCTACTTTTTGTAGGGAAAGATTAAAAAAAACTGATCAAATGCGATTCGGACTCTCACACGAAGGGTTCCGTACAATTAAACTTATTTTTATACTATATTTGTTGTTATAGCGGCTATGGAAATACACAATCTGTGAAAATTTCAACTGTCTGCCTAGTACGGTTCTTGAGATACGGCCCGCTGACAGACAGACAGACATAGGGACAGACGGATGGACAGCGGAGGTTTAGTAATGGGGTTCCGTTGGTTACCTTTTGGGTACGGAACCCTAAAATCTCAGACACAATTTCAATAAATTCATCTATATTACTTAGTGAATCATTGGTATTAATTAAAAGATATTTTAATTGAATTCCGATGATACAAACATGTTTACTTAACGATACCTACTTATAATGTCATGAACTAGTCGCGGGTTTGTTTATATTTACATTTAAATCAGCTGTTCATAAATTATGCGATTCAATATTCATTATTCAAAACGTAGGCAAAAACACCAGCGCTTTTTTTTCTGAAGTGAAAACTTTTTTGGCGTCGTTGAGCACTTTTCTTGGGATGGATATGGTCTGTGGATGGGTATAAAATGTTAAACGCGCGTCAGGATACGTGACCTGATCGAAAATTCGTAAGACGTCAGGACACATGACATGTTCGAAAATTCGTAAGACGGATGATTCAAAAATGCACAACGTTAATGTTCAAGTTTTCACATCTTCCGGCACTCCCGGAGAGCAACCCGTTTTTTTTTTATACATCATCGCAGCATAATTATGCTGAGATAAGGACCTTTTATAAAAAGGTTGGTCTTTGAAGGGGTGATCATCTTAACATACCGAGTTTCCTCCGTGCCTCGGAAAGCACGTTAAGCTGTTGGTCCCTGCTGTCACTTGGAGATCTTTGGCAGTCGTTACGAATAGTCAGAAGCCAGAAAATCTGACACCGGTCTTGCCAAGGAGTACCGTGTTACCCAGTTAATGGGTTGTGGAGGTCTGGTAGGCAGCTGCTCCACGTAAAATACTGGTTTTCAGCTAAATCCGGTTTGACTGGAAGCCTACCCCAATGTAGTTGGGAAAAGGCTAGGCAAATGATGAGTTGCGATGGGGTATACGTCACATTTCACTTCTTAACTGTAGCTATAGCTAAAACTAAAATGTAATGTATAGGCGTTCCATACAATAAAAGGTCAGTTTATACTGGAAATTTGATTTGTCCATCGTGTGTACCAACTTCACTTGTGTGCCGGAGTACGTACTTAATAGTACGCACCTGAGTTTTTGAAGGACTTCACCAATATGGTCACTGTTTATTTTGTAAGGCGTCCTCGACCGGTATTCCTCATAAGTGGTTGATAGACGGGCAAGCAAGTACGCGGACTTGACGCGTAGAGAAAAAGGTCGTCCAGCTAAAAGTCTGCGTACTTGCTCGCCCGTCTATCACCCGCTTTAGATTGTTGCCATCCTAATGGTCCTTACAATATGACCGGTCCCTTATTAATCTATAGGCTTTATGAACGTAAGATTTTAATAGAGGTACTGATTTTACAGCATCATAAGATTTATTACTTTAATTAATTTCAGTTAATAATCGGCTAAACTGTTGGTTTGCTGTAAATTTTGGTCCTTGTAACTACTCTACTTTTTTTTTTATAAAGATGGAAAAAAATCACATGATTCCTGACGCTCTGGGCGGAGCAGAAGGGAGTGTCATATTCTTACTCACTAAAACTCATCCCTGTTCCTTCTAATGCCCTTTGTGTTCCACGGCCGCGGTGATTCTTTCAAAGAAATTCCGCAGCCCTGGCAGGCACTGGCCTTAGCGGGCACCGTCTACTATGCTGACATCTTTTTGAGGCGCGCGTGGAACACAATGCGCCGTCGACCCGGGCTAGTGGGGCTACCCCCTAAGCCCGAAGTCCGTAGTTTCGGGCTTTGGTGCGAGCGTTTTCTACTCCGTATCCCATAACCACTAAGAATTAAAGACGACACGATTTGACAGTTACTGTGAAATTGTGTTGTTAGTCATTCTTAGTTCGGATTCGGTACTAATTAGTAAGGCCGTTGGTAATATGAAGTATAATACGCCCGCAACTAACTTGGGGCTTAGAGAGTAGCCCCCCTGGTTCTGATCTCGAGTCTGCCTACAATCCTAATATTGTATCAACAACTACTCTACCCTTTTCTTCAATAAATCACACGAGTAACATTAAGTACCAGTCAGTCGTACCAAAACAAATAATTATCGACTAAAAACAATATAACACCTAATAAACGAACACGGCCTTAACCTGGCAGGTAATTGAGTTTGTATGTACATACAGTGAACAAATACTGATATATTGCTCGATGTACCTCAATATTTACTCTATACACGCTGCCTACGCAATGACGTAACTGTAGTGCAACTTATATATAAGTAGGTACTTGCGAACTTTTTGTGAAGATTCTAGCCCAGCAGTGGAACTGTTATACAGACTGGTGACATCATCATCAATTCAGCCTGGAATTACCCACTGCTGGTCTCCCGCATCTGCTGCCATACTTCTGATATTTCTTGGTTCCGTGTGCCCCTCATCTGCGTGTTTCCCGCAACTTTGACGAGATATCTTCTGATGACAGTGATGTCGTAGTCGTCTGCTTTTTAGTAGGTGTCTAAGTAAAGACTTCTCCCTATAAATTCCATATCGGAGAAAAGTTACTAATGTTGAGGACAATCATTTGAGAATTGTTTTACCAAGATAGCCTACAAAGAACAGGGCCTGTGTTTTTAAGAAAGGTAAATGAGCAAAAGCTAAGAAAATAACACACTTTATAGACCAAAACTGAATTTTGAGTGTAAAACTATAAAGTTAATGACTTACATGTTAGAACGTGAGTTTGTTGTAATATCAGATCACAGTGACCACTTGTATGAGTCATGTAGGTACCTAATATCTCTGAATAATTGTGCAAGGTTATTACATTTGATTTCTTCACTTCTTGCCATTGCAAGCACGATATCAGGTTAGCTATGAATGAAGAGGAAGACCTCTTTCGTAACAGACCATGGGAAAAGGTTCACACAAAAGAAAAGATACAGCGAAAACTGGAATAGAACGTCATCAGGGCGGTTTGCAGGGATTTCTAGTTGCAGTAGGTGCTATTACACACTACTTCCATTCACCGTACTCCTTCATACAGGAGAAAGAGATTGAGTGGATTCACATGAACATATAACCACATGTTTAGTAAACAGTCGTCGTTGGACGGATTCGACAGACAGAACAGAAACCTGTGTGGACGGTGTTTGAAGAGCCCTTCTTGTGTTTCTTGGTAAAATAGCATAGCAGAGATATATAGAAGGTCTGTAAGGTTCAACATTGCGAATGTGCAGCAACTGGATAATTGAATATACTAGGTAAATCGCTGCGGTGTCCATGCATAAGAAAGCAGGCTTTTACTTTGTTAATTTAAATCAGGCTGATTCTATGGTAATAATCCCCTAGCCTAAGACCGAATTTCCACCTGCAAGCAAAGGGCACGATCGGGCGATTGATTACATTTCTACGTCGGTCACCCGCAATGTATTGCAACTTGCATGCGGGTTGGTTGCAGGAAACGAGGCTTTTTTTAAGGATGGGAAATCATCAAATGACTCCTCCCGCCCTGGGTGAAGCAGAAGGGAGTGTCAGACTCCTACTGACTTAAACTAGGCTTAAGCCCCAAATAACTGCCAAGTGCTCAGGCAGTTTCAACAGATTCTGGTAATACTACTGTCTGTGCGCTTTGATAATTATTTCTAACCTTTGGTATGGAATTTATGTCAACGGACCTTCTGAAGCTCTTGTTCTGGTAATCTCCTAGGTTATAATACAAACAAGTGGTCCGTTGTCCGGGATGTATCAGGCATTGTGTTTGTAGATCGACCGCGGGTCCCCAGAGAGTGGTCTGGATTATGTCGTTAAAACCGTTTTTGTTTTGTCCGACATAAAGCTTTGTTACTGCGACATTGTTGTTTCATTCGGAAATGAAGTTGTAAGAGATAATTATTGTGGACTTGTTTAATTTATTTGTAGTTAAGAAATGCTGTATCGTTTGAAGCTCATACGATCTTAGGTTCTTAATAAGACTTAGGATACCTCCTATTCTAAAAATGATTCTTAATAAAGTTGTTCCTACAGTACTTTTATAAGGATGGAAAATCATCAAATGATTCCTTCTGGTCTGGGAAGAGCGGAAGAGTATCAGATTCTTACTGACTAAATCCCATCCGTGTTCCTTCTAATGCCCTTTGTATTCCAGGGCTGCAGTGACTCTTTCGAAGAAATTCCGCAGCCCTGGCAGCCCTTCAGTACCCTGTATGAACAATTTCTTGGACAAAAGACGATAGTTTGACTATGGAATATTAGAAAAATTCGTACGTTTCCTTTTATTTCAGTATATTCTTCAGTAACAAATGAGTTTGTTTATTCGCTACATTGACGTCTAAATATATAGCTTATTTGTTTATAAGGATGATGACGTCACTAAAATATATTACGTTGATGGTCACTTTTTGTTTGTAACGCGTAAAATATTACCTCTCTCTTTGTTTTGTAAACGATTTTAAACTCAAGCACATTTTTCACTATTATTCTTTAAAATGGGTACATATTATGAAGCATTGAGTATTTTTAAACTTTTCATGAGTTAATCTATCAGCATACAAAGTCATTCCTAGACATGTGACACCCACCAACCTACAGCCTTGGTAAGTCTGCGTTCGTCTGTGTTCCAGAGGCCTTAGTGTGAGTTTTTTCGACTCACGTTCGAACGCGTTCGATTGCGAGCGCGTTAGAATTCAGTATGGGAATTTAGTTATAGTGCCACCTGGTGGTCACTCGTAGAACCTAATTTCCCATACTAAATTGTAACGCGCTCGCAATCGAACGCGTTCGAACGTGAGTCGAAAAAACTCACACTAAGGCCTCAGGACGAGCACTATGTACCCTTTGGGTACGGAACCCTAAAATGAGTGCCTGAACGTATTTTTGTTTTACATTAGAATACTATGTTGTATTGGAATAATTGACTAGGGCCATAGATATACTAGGGCCCTATCGATTTCATAAGAAAGGTACAAATATTTTTCAATACTGAAAATATTGTAACAAGATCAAAAAAATAAGCGTAACAAATGACAATACTTACAACAAAACACAAACCGCAAATTGAAATCCATTTAGTAACAAGATTTTCAAATCTGCCACAACTAATTTAGTTAGCAGTTGCCAAAGCAAATTATTTATTGTTTCGTTTTGTCATTTGACTGTCAGTTTGTTACAATAATTTATAATTGAATTGACGCGTTTTATCAAGGTCGGGGCTTTGATAGCCTATCGAGGGAAACGAGGCTTGTATTTTGTAAAAGTGGCCATTTTGTTTGGGTATTTCTTAACTAGCTTTCGCTCGCGCCTTCGCTCACGTTGAAGTAGCCCATAACTGTCTCCAGTGGTCAATCTATAGGTCATAGAAGGCAAAGGGCATTTGAAGGAACACCGTTGAGTTTTAGCCAGTAAGTAGGTAAGGGTCTCACTCTCCCTCCCGTTTCGAACTGCGGGATGCATTTGATGACTTTCTATCCACAAAAAAAGTTCCCTTCTACTTGTATCGAAATGGTTTCGGTAATTCAATTTGTGTGGTGGTGAAAGCATAACAAACAAATGATCAGCCCCTGTAGGAGGGTAACCTAAGGGCTAATTCACGTAATTTTATGACGCGCCGGTTAAGTTTTAGTGCAGTTGCAGTTAAGTTCAAGTTTGAGTGATAAACGGTATTCTTGTAATCTTTGAACTGCGCGTGAACTGCACGTCAACTGCACGACAACAACAAACGACCAAACTTACGTATGGTGGAGAGAAAAAATATTAAGTACTCACAAAAAAATCGAATAATATCGATTACATTTAAATGAATATGACGTTATTATAATATTAAAATATAAACTTATACTTATAAGCTGTCATTATGAGACGTCAAACAAATAGTAGAATACCGATCATGTTACGTACCGAAACACGCACCAAAGACGCGCAACAGTAGAATGCCGTTATTGCGCTCACGTGACGCAAACTTGACGCGAGCGTGTCTGACAGCGGTAAGTAGAGAATACGAAATGCGTTATTTTGATCGAAACTTAACTTCTACTACACTGCAACAAAACTATTTAGTTACTAGTGAACGGCTTGATAGACTTTAACAATAAGATATCATTACATCCATCTTGTCTTGATAGCTTTAGTGACATTTTATCAACTGCGTCAAACAGTTCGACGTGATTGGGTTTGAAACTTTTTAGCTGCCTTGTTTTCTACTTTTCAAAGCAGAATAAAAGAAAACAATGAATGCTCTTTCTTTAGAACCTGTTTGGTATCGATTTTTTATTTAGCGAATAATTGTCGAGTAAAAAACTCATCATCTGCCGAGCCTTTTCCCAACTAAACCGGATTCAACTGTATACCAGTATTTTACGTAGAGCGGCTGCCTACCGGACCTCAACCCAATAATTTCATAGAAGAGATTTAGTTTAGTTGTAGTTGTATGTTTATGGATTAGTCATGTCTATCAAACCCATGAATAAACATCACAACACAGCAATTAATCCCCAACAATAGATTTAGCAACTACATGACCTACCTTAATACTCATTAAACTTTAACGATGATTGTAAACCTTATTGCTCTTTCAATAATGTCAAACATTTATAATTAATAGCTCGTTTCGTTCAACATTTCATAGCTATGGTAGACGTCAGATACCCATGCTGTAACGGTCATTGACCCACATATATTCATTGTTTTTCTAAAAATAGAAATAATGACATACAGCTGTCCAGAAGCGACTTCTATCGTGATCCTTTACGTTCTCTAGTAACGCAAATTCGGCCAAGCGCGAGCCGGACTCGCACACGAAGGGTTCCGTACGAAATTTGTATAATTTGTTGTTATAGCGGCAATAAAAATACACGCTGTATATTTCGACTACTACCTATTACGGTTCTTGAGATACAGCCCGCTGACTGACGGACGGACGGACAGCGAAGGCTTGGTAATAGAGTTCCGTTGGTTACCCTTTGGGAAAGGAATCCTAAAAACTATTCAAAATTTATTGTTAGAGTACCTACGAAGGGATATTAGGGAAAGGTCAAAGTACTTCTTTGTACGTTTATCTGGCGCCCATCATAGTACAGACGCCAGCACATCAAGGTACCCGAAACTGTCAAAATTTTCCAGTCAAAATTGAACTTAAACGCTTCAGCTATAAAGTTGAAAATCTAATACAGGAATTGTACAGAGTGTTGCAGCATGATGCGCTGGCGACTGCTAGTACATCGTAAAGATTTGCCACCTCCCTAAAATAGCGATAGCAGTCACGAACACATTAAAACCTTCGTTTTTATTCAAGTAAGCGTTGATTATGTTATTCAAGAAATTAATAACGAAGTAGGTAAACACATTATTTAAGTAAACACTCATACAAGGTTATTGTTGAGTCGATGACCTTTTAACAGGACTGTCGGCAAAAAAATATCTTGGCGGATTTAAATACGCAGTAACATCAGTACCTAAGCTCTCCATAGGTAATAAGATTTTTTTTTCTCAACTTAGATTCTGATCAAAGTTGAGAAAAAGATAGAAAAAATGTAGCTGTACTTTTTATTGTTTCTATACTTACTTAACATTTTTTGTGCTTATTTTGCTGACTGTACGAGTAATACGCCAGTGTTACCCGCAAAACAAACTTACTAAGCAGTATTTTAAACATAAGTTACTTTGTTTCTTACATGGTTCTACTTCAATGAAACAGTATCTACCTGTGAGAGTGTGTGTTATTTATACACCACGGAATAAATATTATCATGACATAGAACTTTGCACCAAAATGTAATTCCGGGGTAAGGATGTACATCTTACCCCGGAATTACATTTTGGTGCTTTAGGGATATATGTTTTTCTGGTTTAATTAGGGAAGCTACTAGCTACAGCTACCTATTTAATTACTAACTACCGACACGTACAAAGTATACGTACGAAATATGGAACGGGAAATTATCACTAGATACTATAAAAAACTTTTTACAAAAAAATAGGTACAACCGACTTCCAAATAATAAAAAAATCAGTACAAAGTAAAAAATAACTTTAATTTCGGAAGTCGGTGTTTTTGTTTTTTTCTTCGTATTTTGACATGTTTCCGCTGTGAAAAAGAGAAAGTAAGTACAATGCGTCTTGTATAGCTTCGTCTCCCTCTCACACCGGAATCATAATGGTTTTCAGACGTTATAGTGAGGCTCCTGGTTTTCCTTATACGCTATCTTCATAAGATCCTATATGTATACCAGGAAGGGCCAAACGGTCGATCGCGGCTATAATTCCAGTTGATCGCGGCAAGGCAAAAAATATAAAGGTGCAATTAAGCTCTAAGTCTACACAAACAAAGTCACTGGCAGAAGCTAGTCTGTACTACATCATTGTATACAGAACTATACCATTACAATTGTAACTTTAAGAAGTACCTATCTAAGTAGTAGATCGCACAGGGTTTCCTCGGTTCAAAGTCGATCTTGGGTCTAATCAAGTTGGCCAACCTAGCACAACACCAAACAAAAGTGGACTTTAAAAACATCCTCCAACCTCGCGTGTAACACGTCCACCACCCATCACGCAACGTCCAGAACTTAAGGACCACTTTACATATTAATGAGCTCCGTCTTTGTTCTAGGTGTGAACATCTCCGATATAGCTGCATGATCGTGCGGTGAAGGAGATCGGCCGATCGTAGTCGGTAAGTACTTGTGTGTCTTCTTGATTGATTCTTTGTGGTGGGTAGTTTCCTGAAGAGGAAATGTATTAGAAATAATTATTGCCTTTGTGTTAGAATGAAATCGAAATGCTCTTTATTGTACATCATAAATAATTTAAGTGCCTAGGGGCTACTGGGCGTGGAAGGGTTGCGGAATTTGTTCGAAAGAGTCACCGCGGCCCTGCTAGTCTATTCTGTAAATAACCATTTCGATATCCACTTCACCTGAGTGACTAAGCTTACAAAGTGAACTTTATTTCACACATCATAAGGTCTTATATTTGTAAGAATTTGAAACTCACCTCGGATTCCGCTGTCGAGACACGAAAATGTTGTTACAGAATAGCACTGCTGGAACGCAAAGGGCATTAGAAGGAACACGGATGGGTTTTAGTCAGTACGAGTCTGACACTGACTTCTCCGCCCAGAGCTCGAATAGTTTGGTGATTTCCTATCGTTAAAAACACCGGCCAGGTGCGAGTCGGTCTCGCACACGATGGGTTCCGTACCGTAAACCTTAATTTTTATTATATGTTTTTATAGCGGCAACAGTTATACAGAATCTGTGAAAATGTCAAATGTCTATCTATTACGGTTCTTGAGATACAGCCCGCTGACAGACAGACGAACGGACAGCGGAGGCTTAGTATAGGGTTCCGTTGGTTACCATTTGGATACGGAACCCTAAAAATAATAAATTAGTTAGGGGGCATCTACTTAAAATTATACAGAAGAATCCCATAAATAACAAAAGAGATCATTAAGTAATAAGGGCTCAATTAATAGAGATACCCTGTCGCATCGGGAAGACGGGAGACCCCTAGTTAAAACAATAAGATTACAATGAAAAAAATTCTCTCAATAACAGTTTCAAACCTAGGAGTTCCATTAATCTAAAACTATGACTAAAATAACTAACATAATATCGTCTCTTTATATCATATTCAAATACATTTATTATTACCTGTCAGCAAATACTTTAGACATTAATATTCGTAGGCGAAATCTACTACCAAACATTCACAATCCTCCGATGACAGACATATTTAGGTCTATGTGATAAAGGATTCCCCAGAGACCAGGTGAATACATTTCAAATTCCAGACAGTAGGTAGGTAGCTGAAAATATAGGGGTAGCAGTTCGTGTCTAAATAAAAGCAACCGCTAGGGTCATTCTTCAACGTGTAGGGTTTTTAATGTTGAGAAGTGGCAACACTGTCTAACCGCCAATTAGTTAGGTGCCGAGAGAGCTCAGTTTTGGCTGAAGTAACGGTGAAGACCGTATCTCCGAAGAAGTGAAGATAAAAATAAAGTATCAGTATCTACCTACATGTAGTGAGTTAATACAAACATTAAGTAACGCTTGCTGGGGTCGGTCTATAGATGGCTGACCATCTCAATAAACCGAGATTCCCCCGTGCCACGGAAAGCTGTTGGTCCTGGCTGTCATTTGTAGGTCTTTGGCAGTCGTTGCTGATTGTCTGAATCCAGAAAATCTGACTCTAGTCTTGCCAAGAAGTACCGTGTTACCCAGTTAGTGGGTACTTGCTCCACGTAAAAGACTGGTATTCAGCTTAATCTGGTTTGACTAGAAGTCAACCCCAATATAGTTGGGAAAAGGGTAGAGGCAGATGAGGTACTTAGCTGAAAATGTCAATGTCCATGTCCATGTACCTACTACATTATTTCCAATCCAATTTGACTATCCCTGCTCACAATATTCTCGTATTCGCAATGCAACGTAACTGCCCATAAATCTGGAAAATCTTTTCTTATTCCTTTTTAGTATCTCCTATTACATGTAGTACATGCATTGCTCTCTAAAAGCTTTTCATATAATCCAGTAGCAATTCGTTGCCATGCGCCTCTTGGACTGCGTCCAGAAATTGTGATTTAATTCAGATCGGTTAGGGATTAACATGTTACTGACACGCCTTTAATTCCTGTTGATAAACTGTTCCCAGAAATATATCTGGAAGTCTTAGAATACGTTAGTAAAATTGTTTGAATTATGCTGTTTTTGCTTGCTTATACATGACTTATCATCAGACGAGATCAGAATTTAAAACGGGCTATACTTCTACTAATATTATAAAGAGGTAACATTTGCTTGTAAGTTTGTATGTAGGGGGTAATCTCAGGAACTACTGGTCCGATTTGAAAAATTCTTTCAGTATTAGATAGCCCATGTATCGAGGAAAGATATAGGCTACGTATCATCACGCTAAGACTAAAAGGAGCCGAACAATAATGGAAAATGTGACGCAGACGAAGTTGCGTGAGTCAGCTAGTCAGGAATAAAATTAAATCCGTTGCGAATAAAGCAAGGTGCTATAACTCGTTTGTAAATCAACGGCTTCTTCAACAGAACCGATATCGGTCACAGTTCCCAAGCCAATAGTCTTCGTCCCCAAAGTCAAATAACTTCATCAACCTAATTTAAATGAAGATTTCGTAGACCGTACCAAACTAATTACTAGTCCTAAAGCAGTAACTACAATGATGGAAAATACCAGGATTAATTACAACAGTACTCTGGGAGAGACTGGCCTCATTTGACGGACGCGCCAATGCCATAGGAGCTAAGAGGATTATCGATCTACCATCTAGTTTCTTATAATTGCGGTGATGTAATCCTGACTTCAGTAATGGAGTAAATATATTTTCTTGTCGCTTTACGGATTAGGACGCAATCCCTTTTCTCATTTGGACGACCCTTTTCGCTGTTAGGATAAGTGTAACTTAAGTTGGTTTAGATTGAGGTCTTAACATGCGAAGGAGGTGGGTCTAAGTACCAGGCTAGCAGAAATAAGCAAAGGGTTAAGAAAACGTAACAATAAACGCAAGCGATGTGAAACTTAGTATAATAATATAGGTTTGGGATTATCCTTTACATATCCTAAGTAATACGTCAAGTTTAAGCGAACATTTTCTTGTGCTTGACATACAGCAGACACGTTTATAACTCATTATTCCATTAATAACCATTAAAACTGAAACACACTTAAAACAAAAGTAACATACACACAATCTGAAGCATACTCCGCTTCCAAGCCACCTGTATAAAGAAAGACGCCACACAACAATACACTCTCTTCGTGAACTTATATTCGGCACATCTTCAGCCTGCGAGCGTTATCATGGCGCCGACAGCCGCAGAAACTACTTGGACAAACAAAAGATGTCCCTTACTGTTGGAAGAACTCACCTGAACTTGTTGAACTGAAGTACAAGTTGCGAAGTTTATAAAGATGTTATCCTAATGAATTCGGAGATATTTGTAATGTACGGACCTGCATTGGGTCCGTGTGGTGCGTAAAAGCCTAATCCCTTAAGGATACACGGGACTAAAGGGAGCATCCTCCGTTCAGACGGTTGTTGTGCCTAGGGGGCCCGATAGTTCATATTCGGGTGGATGTATATGTTCAAATCGCATGGTAAACTCTGCTTGCATGATTTAGAATTTTAGTTCGCCACCAGTTGGATAGATGGCGTTGCGGTTCTTTTTGTTGCGATGCAGATTTGTTTCGTTGGTTTTTCTTGTGGCAGCAATGATGCCACTTCAGCCTGATTATGACTGACGAAAGAGAAAATTACACTTACCATGGAAGTTATTGTCAGGATCGCCCGGAGGACACGGTGAAGCATATGGTGTAACTGCCATGTCCTCGTCGAGGGGATCAGCGGCGGTGACCTCTCGCGTCTGGCCCTGGTTCAATCTATGGTCCGGAGCGAGGAGGCGTTGCAGTCACCTCCTTCTGCAACCAACAAAAAAACATGGAAGCATAGCCCAAAAGGCAAGAAAACTCGCTATTGGTTTGATCAAAGCTGCTACTGATAATCAAGGAGATGATGGAGAAGGTTTAGCAAAGAATGTCAAAACATTTTGCATCTTTGGTGCCAACAGCTATCCTTTGTGCACATTACTACGTGGAGAAGCAAAATGTTACAAAACCAAGGTTACGAATGCATTGATTTGCAGCAGAGTAAAATGACTGGCAGTAATGCAAGACTAAATCGGAAAATATCACGAAATATTTGAAGAAGTAATGAAGATTTTATCACAAACTGCTGCCACCCTGACAGTGTATGCAACATGTAAATAAAAAAACATTTTCCGAGTTGCAATAGTTATAAGAAACCTTCTACTTAGTGTTGTATACAGTCCGCATGGCTTCAAAGACAAGATTGAAGGCCTCACTCCTCACAGTCTGGTGGAGTGCGCCTATTTGTGTAGCTTTTACTTTTGATGAGGCTAAGGTACTGCCGAGGTTTCTTCACACGAAGAAACAATGATACAATATGTCGAGATTTGATAACCTAGTGTTATGTAGTGTAGGGAGCTCTTTTTACGTGAAGAAATCTTCTCCGTAACTTTGTTCGGAGCGGGATTTGCCTGCGACTATTGTAGAGCCTGGTACAGTAATTTGGGAATATTAGAGATAGGATTTATGATAATTACAATAGCACCCCACTGCTTGTAATTCCGGGCGCGTGGTAATATTAAGCTAGGGGCAATTATTGCTAGTAAGTTATAGCTACGGGGAATGGGCAGAATTAAAGCATATTAGTTGGGAGCGTAAATTAAGAACGGTGGTTACGAACAGTATTAGGGGGTTGAATTTTTGTAACGATGACCAAAGTTCCAAACTATCTAAGAACTATGTAAGAAGAAATTAAGCATCGAATCAAAAGAAGAATTAGTGTTAGAAATAGTAAAATAATGATCATCTTTACAGCTGAAGAGTTTGTTTGTTTGGTTGGTTGAACGCGTTAATCTCAGGAACTACTGGTTCGAACTGAAACATTGTTTTAAAAGAAAAAAAGAAAGAAAGAAAGAAAATACGTTTATTTCGCCAGAAATGACGCACAAACACAAAATAAAATCAAAGTGATAGTTAGTGGTTAGTGGTAGTTTAGTGTTAGATAGCCCATTTATCATTATTTCACCAAAAAAGTGACGCAGAAAAAGTTGCGCGGGACAGATAGTTGTTAAATAAGATTTAAATACTAAAGCTAGAACACAATTACAGAAAGGCGAATAATTCATAGAAAAAAACAGCACCTTATTGGTTGAAATCGATCCGTTCTCCAAACAAGTCTATTCTAACTTTTTTGCTAGATAATTGACGTCTAGACAAGCGGCTGGTTAGGCCGGCTCTCTTAGATCAGGTCATGCGTATCGAGGCATATCCAAAGCAAAAATATCTAAGTGAGAACTTGAATTACATCTGACATATTGTGTAGAATTGTTACGACTGTAAAGGTCATGACATGTATTTAGACACATGTGTCAAATATGAGGCTGTATCTTATTGATCATAGTGCCAATCCTACTCATTTTCAAGCAACTTTCGCATTCGCATCTCGATCGCAAATTGTCAACAATATACGAAAATGAAGGCTTTTTTGACAGTTTGCGACTAACATGCGAATACGAACGTTGTTTAAAAGTTAGTAAAACTGGCCTCAGATTATAGAAAACTGAGCCATGATTGTACTAGGCCTTGGCATTCCAAGGTTTAGCACAATCATGACTCAGTTTTCAGTTTTGGTTTTGGTCCTGCTAAGCATAGCGTGATGAGAGTTAGCTTCTTTCGTCAATAGCAGATTTATATTTATATCTTCTAATAGTCTTCTAGTTATTTGTTAAAAGCTGTGTTCAACATTTATTTTACTTGGGTATAATATTTTTCCATTGCTTTCCCGTTTTATTGACTTCGGCGCTATACGAATTATTTTATTCCATACATTTCATCAGACCTCATTTCAATGATTCCTTCTTCCTAAGCAATATCAATTTTCGCATTATAAATGCGAAAGTTTGTGAGGATGAATGGATGTTTGTAACTCTTTAACGTCAGAACGCCTGAAAGGATCTTAATGAAATTGGGCACAGAGGTAGATTTATAGTCTGGAATAACACATAGGCTACTTTTTATCCGGGAATATGTTCCCTAGGGATTACGCGGATGAAGCCGCTGGTGGGATCTAGTACTTAATTCCTTTTTTCTTCCAAGACAATCAGCATCTACCATCCAGTCTGCTGTTAGATTAGGCATCTCTCAAGCTAGGTCATGCGTATCGAGCCATATCGTACGAGTAGGTACACCCAAAAAGATAATCGCTTCACGGTCTATACTCTCAGACAAATGCGCTGTAATTGTGGACTCGACTTGTGTCTTTGATTGTACAGTGGTACGAAGTGTGTGCATTATTGTAATAGGGGGTATAGGTCCCATTGTTCTTATTTATGTTTGCGTTGATTGCCTTCATGTTAGTAGCTGCTACTTTTTTTTCTTCTTTGTTTGTATAAAGGGGCTTTTACGCATAGCGTATGTCAGTCCCATCGTATCCCTAAACATTAAACTTTCACAAGATATGGGCCATGAAGTTAAAAAGACCCTTCGCATCGTCGCCATTTGGTTGGGATAGAATTGTGTGGAACATGCCTATATCAGTTCTGTTCAAATTCAGGGACCTTAATAAATTATTTCTACACGACTCATATTGGACACATTCCATCAATAGCTGAAACTTCAAAACTGTCTGTTGTTATTAAGTAGTTAGCTTTCTTTATTTTATGCCCACAAACGGCTCCCTACAATGACGTGCCAATTTCATCATGATTCAAAATTGAAATAGAGGTAGTGCTGTTCATCCTGCATAGCTTCGTCTCATTCTCAAAGCGGATTCATGATGGCATTCGCTCCTCATTTCACGGGGAGTAGATCAATTTTCATTGTTTACCCTTTTTATGGTAGGAAATCATCGAACGTCTCTCTCTCTCTCTCTGTCAGACTCTTACTGGCTAAAACCCATCCGTGTTTCTCCTAACACCCTTTGTGGTGCAGGACCGCGATGACTCTTTCGAACAACTTCCGCAACCCTATAGTCTATATTTTATGATACATTTTAATTTTAGTAAATAAAGGCGTTTTTCGTTCTGCTGTTGGAGGCCGGTATTAAATCTTTAGATGAACTTAGCTCCTGAATATTGTTAATCTCAACTTCAAAAACAATCTTCGTTAACTAAAGTTTATTAACTGTCTCAGTTAATTTAGCGCCATCAAAAGAGCTTTTAAGATAATTTCTCCATTGTCTACTCAACAGGTACCACACTAAAAGGTTAGACTTTCAATTACCTAAGCTCTAAAGACCACCGTTTTATAAAAATGTCTGCTAAAGCGGCTTGAATGGAAAATGTTCAGGCGACGTTCTTTAAGGTCAAAAGAGCAAGAATGGAGCGTCCTATTCACGTAGCTTCATACAATTTCGTCTCAATGAAATCATCGTGGTGTATGAAAACATAATGAATTGTCGGTTTTATTTAAACGTTGATGGTATAAAATAGCTTGTGAATGGCTTGGGTTCTGCCTTGTTTCTTGAAACCACCTGCTGGGCTCAGGGTCGCAGTCTCGAGTCGCATAGCAGGACCATTAATATTTTTATAGCCTACACGAGCTGCATATTATATTGATTTGGATCAAGATTTTATAGGCTACCTATTACTTGGGAGACTTTGTATAAATTTTTAGGGTTATATTATATGTACATATATTCTCCATAGTCAGATAACACTTACTAGAATAAGTACTAAAATTAGGGCTGTTTGACACATTTTCTAAACAAAAAACGCCATTTTTTATTCGTCAGTTCAACGTTATCCGCTTTTTCTCTGTTATCTGACAAAATAAAAGTCAGCTTTTATTTTATTAAAGCTAACACACATGCCTTTGGGTCAACAAAATCCAAACAAAAGAATTCACCGCGCATGCTGACTCAGCTGCAGCACCCACGATGACGTCACAAAAACGCACCTTTATCCACGAAATCTCATACACAACACATGTATCTACCTACCCACTCTCAGACCCAACCGCGTGCAAAGGGTGATTCACGTACATCCTGGCCTTATCCGCGACGTAAATTTTCCGGAAGCCTTTTATGCTCGTTCACGGTACCACAAACCCGGTATTTATTCTTGTGAAAAAGTTCTCAAACGGACGGTATCGGTTGGGCTACTTAGTTTCGGGCGTATTCTACTCTGTATCACATAACCACTAAGAATTAATGACAACATGATTTGATAGTTACTGTCAAATCCTGTTGTCATTCATAGTTCGGGTTCGGGACTAATCGTGCCGTAGTTAGTGGTTAGTGGTAGTTTAGTGTTAGATAGCCCATTTATCATTATTTCACCAAAAAAGTGACGCAGAAAAAGTTGCGCGGGACAGATAGTTGTTAAATAAGATTTAAATACTAAAGCTAGAACACAATTACAGAAAGGCGAATAATTCATAGAAAAAAACAGCACCTTATTGGTTGAAATCGATCCGTTCTCCAAACAAGTCTATTCTAACTTTTTTGCTAGATAATTGACGTCTAGACAAGCGGCTGGTTAGGCCGGCTCTCTTAGATCAGGTCATGCGTATCGAGGCATATCCAAAGCAAAAATATCTAAGTGAGAACTTGAATTACATCTGACATATTGTGTAGAATTGTTACGACTGTAAAGGTCATGACATGTATTTAGACACATGTGTCAAATATGAGGCTGTATCTTATTGATCATAGTGCCAATCCTACTCATTTTCAAGCAACTTTCGCATTCGCATCTCGATCGCAAATTGTCAACAATATACGAAAATGAAGGCTTTTTTGACAGTTTGCGACTAACATGCGAATACGAACGTTGTTTAAAAGTTAGTAAAACTGGCCTCAGATTATAGAAAACTGAGCCATGATTGTACTAGGCCTTGGCATTCCAAGGTTTAGCACAATCATGACTCAGTTTTCAGTTTTGGTTTTGGTCCTGCTAAGCATAGCGTGATGAGAGTTAGCTTCTTTCGTCAATAGCAGATTTATATTTATATCTTCTAATAGTCTTCTAGTTATTTGTTAAAAGCTGTGTTCAACATTTATTTTACTTGGGTATAATATTTTTCCATTGCTTTCCCGTTTTATTGACTTCGGCGCTATACGAATTATTTTATTCCATACATTTCATCAGACCTCATTTCAATGATTCCTTCTTCCTAAGCAATATCAATTTTCGCATTATAAATGCGAAAGTTTGTGAGGATGAATGGATGTTTGTAACTCTTTAACGTCAGAACGCCTGAAAGGATCTTAATGAAATTGGGCACAGAGGTAGATTTATAGTCTGGAATAACACATAGGCTACTTTTTATCCGGGAATATGTTCCCTAGGGATTACGCGGATGAAGCCGCTGGTGGGATCTAGTACTTAATTCCTTTTTTCTTCCAAGACAATCAGCATCTACCATCCAGTCTGCTGTTAGATTAGGCATCTCTCAAGCTAGGTCATGCGTATCGAGCCATATCGTACGAGTAGGTACACCCAAAAAGATAATCGCTTCACGGTCTATACTCTCAGACAAATGCGCTGTAATTGTGGACTCGACTTGTGTCTTTGATTGTACAGTGGTACGAAGTGTGTGCATTATTGTAATAGGGGGTATAGGTCCCATTGTTCTTATTTATGTTTGCGTTGATTGCCTTCATGTTAGTAGCTGCTACTTTTTTTTCTTCTTTGTTTGTATAAAGGGGCTTTTACGCATAGCGTATGTCAGTCCCATCGTATCCCTAAACATTAAACTTTCACAAGATATGGGCCATGAAGTTAAAAAGACCCTTCGCATCGTCGCCATTTGGTTGGGATAGAATTGTGTGGAACATGCCTACATCAGTTCTGTTCAAATTCAGGGACCTTAATAAATTATTTCTACACGACTCATATTGGACACATTCCATCAATAGCTGAAACTTCAAAACTGTCTGTTGTTATTAAGTAGTTAGCTTTCTTTATTTTATGCCCACAAACGGCTCCCTACAATGACGTGCCAATTTCATCATGATTCAAAATTGAAATAGAGGTAGTGCTGTTCATCCTGCATAGCTTCGTCTCATTCTCAAAGCGGATTCATGATGGCATTCACTCCTCATTTCACGGGGAGTAGATCAATTTTCATTGTTTACCCTTTTTATGGTAGGAAATCATCGAACGTCTCTCTCTCTCTCTCTGTCAGACTCTTACTGGCTAAAACCCATCCGTGTTTCTCCTAACACCCTTTGTGGTGCAGGACCGCGATGACTCTTTCGAACAACTTCCGCAACCCTATAGTCTATATTTTATGATACATTTTAATTTTAGTAAATAAAGGCGTTTTTCGTTCTGCTGTTGGAGGCCGGTATTAAATCTTTAGATGAACTTAGCTCCTGAATATTGTTAATCTCAACTTCAAAAACAATCTTCGTTAACTAAAGTTTATTAACTGTCTCAGTTAATTTAGCGCCATCAAAAGAGCTTTTAAGATAATTTCTCCATTGTCTACTCAACAGGTACCACACTAAAAGGTTAGACTTTCAATTACCTAAGCTCTAAAGACCACCGTTTTATAAAAATGTCTGCTAAAGCGGCTTGAATGGAAAATGTTCAGGCGACGTTCTTTAAGGTCAAAAGAGCAAGAATGGAGCGTCCTATTCACGTAGCTTCATACAATTTCGTCTCAATGAAATCATCGTGGTGTATGAAAACATAATGAATTGTCGGTTTTATTTAAACGTTGATGGTATAAAATAGCTTGTGAATGGCTTGGGTTCTGCCTTGTTTCTTGAAACCACCTGCTGGGCTCAGGGTCGCAGTCTCGAGTCGCATAGCAGGACCATTAATATTTTTATAGCCTACACGAGCTACATATTATATTGATTTGGATCAAGATTTTATAGGCTACCTATTACTTGGGAGACTTTGTATAAATTTTTAGGGTTATATTATATGTACATATATTCTCCATAGTCAGATAACACTTACTAGAATAAGTACTAAAATTAGGGCTGTTTGACACATTTTCTAAACAAAAAACGCCATTTTTTATTCGTCAGTTCAACGTTATCCGCTTTTTCTCTGTTATCTGACAAAATAAAAGTCAGCTTTTATTTTATTAAAGCTAACACACATGCCTTTGGGTCAACAAAATCCAAACAAAAGAATTCACCGCGCATGCTGACTCAGCTGCAGCACCCACGATGACGTCACAAAAACGCACCTTTATCCACGAAATCTCATACACAACACATGTATCTACCTACCCACTCTCAGACCCAACCGCGTGCAAAGGGTGATTCACGTACATCCTGGCCTTATCCGCGACGTAAATTTTCCGGAAGCCTTTTATGCTCGTTCACGGTACCACAAACCCGGTATTTATTCTTGTGAAAAAGTTCTCAAACGGACGGTATCGGTTGGGCTACTTAGTTTCGGGCGTATTCTACTCTGTATCACATAACCACTAAGAATTAATGACAACATGATTTGATAGTTACTGTCAAATCCTGTTGTCATTCATAGTTCGGGTTCGGGACTAATCGTGCCGTAGGTGATACGGAGTAGAATACGCCCGCAACTAAGCCCGAAACTACGTACTTCGGGCTTAGAGAGTAGCCCCCCTGGTTACGTGCAAACTGCCGTGAATAATCCTTTAATATATTTCTATTTGCTTGAAGATATTTCTATCGGTCTCATACTTCAGCGTCTGTCGATCTCTTGGGAGACGCTGAGAAGCGATATCAAGGAACAAAAGGGGATTATATTATTCCGCCTTAGTAAACCCCCATTGTAACGGTGCAATAAGATTTACTCAGTCCCGCCATTTGTCTTTTGAGAGATAAATCTCACGAACGTCAACACCTTGGAACGGCTTAAATAGTTCCACAGACCATACAAATTCAGCGGCAATTCACTCGTTTGACTATGAAAACGTATTGAAACGAAACGCCACTGATTGCTGATACGGCTTTAAAATGCTCAATAGTTCTTAAATTTGTTCTCTATCTTTGCCTAGGCTGATCCATTTATTGAAGTCGGCACTCCTCGTCATTTTTCGTCGAATCCCGAATGTTTTGGGTAGTCGAGACAACCAAATTTTTGTCTTCATGTCGTTTACGACGGCTATCCAGGTTTACTAATTATTATTTATCTAATTTTAGATAAGTTGACTCTTAGCTAAGTAATATGTAACAGCCGCACGGGATCTTTAAGGTTAAGCAACGCTTGCCGAGGTCGGTATGTGGATGGTTACATCTTAAAATATCGAGATTCCTTCGTACCTCGGAAATCTCGCTAAGCCCGTATCTCCCGTATATCATTTGTAAATCTTTGGCAGTTGTTACGGATTGTCAGAAGCCAGAAAATTTTACTCCAGTCCGGCCAAGGAGGCCCTATTGTATCATGTCACTAGTCGTGTAAGTAATTACACATAGTAACACGGTGTGGAGACCTGGTTTGAAATACAGGCCATTAGCCTAGCTTAGGCAACAGTACCCACAATTTTTTCAGTATTGTACTACTTGGCGTGGTGATAAATAAACGTATTAAATGTATTTTTAATGGGTTGTGGAGGTCTGGTAGGCAGCTGCTTCAATTAAAATACTGGTTCAATGAAAACCGACCCTAATATAATTGGGAAAAGGCTAAGCAGATGATGAGATAAGTTGTAAATTCGTAACTTAAATACATACTACATAATGTATATTATTATTTATATACCAATACAAACTGCACAATGACAGAATAAAATCTAACCGCTCGAGCTTAGATTCCCTTCCACGTGTTGGAGTGGCGATAAGAAGCTTACGGCACAGCACTCTGCGTTTATCTATTATTCAAAAGTTGGCGTGGGAGACATAGATTGGTTATATAGATACTAGTCTCTGTGATAACCACCTTTTTAAACGTGTTGGTGCTAAGCTCTGAGTCTCCCTCCTTGTTGAGAACGATTTTGTGGATAGTACTTTCTATTTAGCTGGTACGAGTATTTGCCATTGAAGGACAAAGGCCATAAGCATTACCTTCAGACTGTTGTAAGTAAAATTCACTTATTTTACTGAGCATAAAAGATAAGAATGACTAGTTTTGACTTTTTCCAAAGGTTAAGACCCCTACACTCCAAACTAGGCCAACCCTGTATCTGTATGTCGCCTGATAATGCGGACATGTCCTTTCGTTCGTAGGAATCAAGTCAGTCTCCTTGCGTCTACAACTTAACTAGCGTGCCTTTGCAATAGCACTTATTGAATGGTCAAAACTGCATACGATCTTACTAACTAGTTCTTTTCAAAATTGAGACCTGTAAAGACTCAACAATACATCACATTTATAATAAGTTCCTTTTTTTAAGGATGGGAAATCATCAAATGACTCCTCCCGTTCTGGGCGGAGCGGAAAGGAATGACCTCTTACTAACTAAAACCCATCAGTGTTCCTTCTAATGCCCTTTGCGTTCCAGGGCCACGGTGACTCTTTCGCACAAATTCCGCAATCCTAGCAGGTAAAACAAGAGCCTACTCGATGATCTTTACTAAAACGTACTTCAAAACGTTGCAGTGTTTATTAATATAAACTAATAAATGTTTAATTAGTTTGTAGTCGCAAATCTTCCAGTCTAAAAATAACCTTCAAAGCGGTTTCACGTGTAATTGAACTAATTAAATCATGAAAGACCAAACATTTATTCCTCCTCGTGTATATTAATTTTCCTTCTTTGAATGAGGCGTCTTTTTCTGTCAGTATGATACGATGGGGCTTGAGTAGGAGGTGGGAGCCTGAATGTACAAAATAAATTATTTTCCTTGACGATAGAGCTGTATTCTTCCCGTCTTTGCTATAAGCTTGGTCGACTACGCTTCAGTACTTAACGTTCACTTGAGGTTGATGAATAAATCTATCTATGTAGGTATAGGTATGCGGCCTATATTAAAATAATCATTGTGCGTTATGCTCGCAAAAACTCTAAAATAGCTCGATCACTACACTATGGTTTTTTTTTTTTTCGATTAATGTTGTGCTGACTTATGAAAAATGTGTTACAATGAAATAAGTTTTAGGAGGTACGAAATTCACTATAGTCTGTTTTTTATTATGTGGGAGACTAAATTGACAAGTGCAATTAATGGCAAAACTGACATAAATGCTATTGTAATCTATGTCTCAGGGATTAAAAAACACTTAAGATCGTATATTTTCTTTTTAAACCATACGATAACGATTACGAAGATACATGACACGGTTGGCGCAGTGGTTGAGCGATTGACTGCTGCGCAGCATGTCGCGGGTTCGATTCCCGCTCGGAACAAATATTTGTACGACCTACGAGTATTTGTTCCGAGTCTGGGTGTTTTTCTATTTATAATATGTATGTATTTACAAAAATAAAATGTACATAAGTAGTTTATCAGCCATCTCGTTACCATAACACAAGCATTAGGTTGCTTAACTTGGGACTATATGGCGTTGTGTGAAATGTCCAAGGATATATTATTATTATTTATCTTATTTTTTTCTATGACCAATCTTACTCTCATGAGGGTGCAACCCATGTGCATTTGACATTTTGGATCAACATTTTTACTATTGTAAATGAAAAATTGGAAATAGGAGCCAAAATATTAAGGAAAATACCAAAGATGATAACGACGCACTAAATCTAAAGCTTATCTTTTTGCGAATGTCGTAAAAGTGAACTTAGGATAAATTGTGGATACTCCAGCTAGATAATCTCTTTCTTAGTAGGCTACTATGTCAAAGAAAAAAAAACATTTTTGACAGTAAATTTTTATGAGTATTTCGCCCTGGCATCACGATTAAGCTAGTAGATACTGGCGGGTGCTGGATATTTACTATCTTAATCGTGAAATTTGTTGTATTGCGGCTTTCGTTGTGCCTCGATATACTAATATTATAAAGAGATAAAATTTGTTTGTAAGTTTGTATGTAGGGGGTAATATCAGGAACTACTGGTCCGATTTGAAAAATTCTTTCAGTGTAAGATAGCCCATTTATCGAGGAATGCTATAGGCTATATAATATCATCACGCTAAGACAAATAGGAGCGGAGCAATAATGGAAAATGTGGCGCAGACGTAGTTGCGCGGGTCAGCTAATCTATACTAATATTATAAAGCGGAAGAGTTTGTTTGTTTGGTTGGTTGAACGCGCTAATCTCAGGAACTACTGGTCCGATTTGAAAAATTCTTTCAGTGTTAGATAGCCCATTTATCGAGGAAGGCTATAGGCTATATATCATCACGCTAAGACCAATAGGAGCGGAGCAGTAATGAAAAATGTTTCGCAGACGACGTTGCACGGGTCAGCTAGTAGTAAATATACAGGGTGAATTTTTAAAGTGTGCCTTCATGAATCACATTAACAGAGTGAGTTTTTCTTTCAAAATCAACCGGTTCGATTTCTGGGTAGGAACAACGATGTTTCAAAAATCTAATGATGCAGTTTTATTTCATCAAAATCGGACTCGAAATTCTTTTCAGTGTTTTTCGATATTCCTCAAAGTTTCGGATTTGGCCCTGACGGCACACTTAAAAATTCACCGTGCATAAAAAAATGAATCCCCATATCCCTTGGTCATCGCATCATGCGTGAACGGCTGGAACGATTTCGCTAATTCTTTTTTTTTTGTGTTTGTTATTGTTAGGAGAAGGTTCTTATGACAGAAAAAATAAGGAAGTTGCAATTGAAGGGAGCGAAGCTGCGGAGGATAACTAGTATTAAATAAATAATTTATTACGAAAAAAACATTTTACAATATCACGCGATATTTTACAATTACACGTTTCCAATTTTCCGGTGACAAACAAAGTATCTAGAAGTCGCAAAAAAAAAGCGATTTCCTTATACCTTTTTGTTTGTTAATATAACTTGACAAAATGAAGTGAAAAGCGGTTTTGTTGCAGTTTGGGGGTTGGTTACATGGAAAGAAAAACATATTACTGATGCCCCCTTTTTAGGAATCGCGGTTTCTGTTAAGCCTCGTTTAAATTGTAGATCGCAGCTGTTTATTTTCTCAAAACTTTGTTCTCCAAATAAAGCCTCCACGATCAAAAGCAGTTTCTACAACAATTTTTAACTGCGGGGAAAGAACTTTATTGAAACAAAAACTGTCGTTGGCCATTTTAAAAGTTGGAAATTCTTGTTAATGGTGGAAAGTGTGTCAAAAATGCGAAGGCGTTTTATTTTTTGTTCAACAATTTTATGGCGGCTAATGTAGGACACGAAATAATTTAAAATTGTTGTTTGGCAAAATTCTGGTGGAATATTTGACCTAACACTTGCTTTTCTGGGTGCTACATTATTCTGTTAGCTTTCCCTATTTACGGCTCTTTGTGGTGTTTTTTTTTTCTGTACTTCTCTTTGAGTCATCATCTTTCTCAACATACGGTACCCGCCTGATTTAAAGATGGGACATCATCAAATGACTCCTCCCACTCTGAGCGGAGCAGAAGGAAGTACTAGACTCTTACTGACTTTAGTAGTAAGAGCCTGGTACTCCATGGGTTTTAACCCTTCCGTGTTCCTCCTAATGCCCTTTGCGTTCCAGGGCCGTGGTAACTCTTTCGAACAACTAACTCCGCAACCCGCATAAAATTTCATAATTAGTTTGCTAAGCCAAAAAACGATTCCTTAAAATCTGAAAAAGATATTCCAAGGTCCGCAAAATACACAATTTTGCTACTAAGTGTTTCTTAACTTCAAATCACTCACTAGTTACATTTAATAGTAATGCCCAACGGCAGGAAAACTACACGTAACATGTTCCTTATAGCAAAGGTCACCCCTGCCCTGCCATTCCTCTAACAAACCTAATCTCCGTACAAAGGCAAGTAAGTGCACATGTCCTACAATGTCTAAAGAAATTTTTGTGCCTGGGTTTGCTCTCTACAAAATAACACGAGACTTGGCTTTGTAGTAGGTACTTCATGAAAGACAAAAGAAAAGAAAAAACCTTACATCGATCCCTTATTTTCATACAAAACCTACAATCCGACAGGTCTCATCAGATTTCCGATCACCGACCCGGTGGTGATCAAAAATCCTCTTGTATTTTTTCCGATTTATACTACTAATACTCGTGGCTATAAATAATAAAAGCACAGGTCGATCTTTAAGGTTAAGCAACGCTTGCTAAGGTTGGTCTGTGGATGGGTAACCATTTTAACATACCGGTCCCGGTCCCGGCTGGTCCCGGCTGTCATTTGGAGATCTTTGGCAGTCGTTACGGATAGTCAGACGCCAGAAAATCTGACACCAGTCTTGCCTAGGAGTACCGTGTTACCCAGTTGATTGTGGAGGTCTAGTAGGCAGCCGCTCCACGTAAAATACTGGTATTCAGCTGAATCCGGTTTGACTGGAAGCCGACCTCAATATAGTTGGGAAAAGGCTAGGCAGATGATGATGATACTACTACTATTACTAGCTCATGCCCGCGACTACATACGCGCATATCCATCCCGTTTTTCCCGTTCCCGTAGGAATTTCGGGAAATCGTATCTTAATGCTCCCTTACACTCCTGAAGGAACGTACATGCCATTTAATTTCAGGTTTCTACGACCAGTAGTTTCGGCTGTGTGTTGTCTGCCACTCAATCACTCAGTCACTCAGTAACGGAAGAATTTTATATGTATTGATGATTTGCATTTTTGAACTAAATTTTCCCGCACTAACATACCAAAGGTGACTCCAACCTAGAGCGTCGAACTGTACAACACTAACTACCATCTCAAAAGACTATAATTTTCCGGCGGGTTCCCTCAAATTACTTCAGAAGGGAGTATTCACGAGCTGTGGCTGCAAATGGGGGGTAACGAAGCTTGATATGGCACTTGCAATATGCTGAGCTAACGATCATTTGTCACGACATGTTTGCTAGAAAAAATCGTGGCTCTTAGTGACTAGGACTGTAGTACTTGAGCGTAGGTGTCGGTTTTACCCTAATTCTTTATTGTACACCAAAACAACTTTTATGATAGAGTCATAATAAAATACATGTACAAAGGCGAGCTTAACTCAAAGTTGAGTTTTCTCCCAGCAAACCTTTTATAAAGTTTTTGTACAAAATCTAGCTTTCGCCAGCGACTTCGGCCTTTTGAATGACGAACAAAAACCTACGAGAATGTAATCCTATGAGTATATACTGATCCAAGCTATGTTGTACCGTGTCCAAAATTCATCCATATCTCTAGTCGCTAAAGCTCGATTGATTAAGATACATTCACTTAGAATATACAATACTATTATAGGATGATGTTATGTGCGAAACGCAAAACGGTATTATGATATTTATAAAATAACGCCAAAAGTTTAAAGGAGCAAAGGAAAATAAAAAGTCACAAAGTCCATAAAATAATTGTGTAACCCTCCCCTAGGAAATAAGCGAACGATTCCATCATAATACAAAAAAGCGGAAAACGTATTCAGTTACGCACTCGAAACTTTCACAAAAGGATTAAATCCATTTCAGAAAAAGTTTTGTCAAAAACAACTTTGAGATTTTAATTAAATCCTAAAAAGTTACCGTGGCAATACCGCTCCTCTCTCTCTAATGAACGAAAATTTACGAGCAGAAACTCAGGTAATATGAATTGCTTAGTTCTGTGCAAATCCCTTTCTGTGAGTTACGGGTACAAGAGACGGCGTCGGGGTATTAAACATTCGGCGTAGTTTCAAAACAGTAGCTAATTCCGTTTTTGCAGCGTAACAACTAACGATCTTTTTGTTCGTCTCAAGGTTGCAATAAAATCATGAGATTAAGGAGACGCTTTTTGTTGTACATGAAGCAATTTGTAATCATTACAAAGATAATGACTTTGTACAATTGTTGAGAAAATAAGTGTAATTTGAATGAGTAATGTATTAACTTACAAAAATGACAAATTATTAGTTATGTTCGCATTTTCTTTGATGCTCTTGATGCTCGTCTTGTGATTGATTTATTTTATTATTTATATACCTACACAGAAAAATAGTAAAAGTTAACATTGTAAATTTAAGTACAAAGGAACTGGTTATATCCAATGAAAATAATAATAGATTGACCTTCCTCATTTCTTCTTCATCAATTTTCCTCATAGGACATATACTAGTCCTAGATATATGTTCGTCAATTTGTTCATTCTAATGTTAGTTTGATGTTTGCTTGTCATTGTACTAAAATTAAGCAAAAAAAAAACTCGACCGCTTACAACTTATAACACGTGATTTTCATTAACGAGACAGAATTTTGCGGAAACGCGGGGGATGCAAATACCCTTTGTAATAGCCGCCATCCTCCTATATCTACATCCCTTACTTATCCACCTACACATTTTACACTTTATATACCAGCACTGCGAACGCTCCCCTGAAATCCGCGGTTTCAGTTGAAAACACCAAATGTGGAATTAATATGAATTTTGCATTCTGTTTTTGGTGCTTAACTGCGTACAGTGTGTGGTTTATGTATTATTAATTGGTTTAAAATGTGTATGTGGGAGGGATAATTGATGTTTCCTCATGTAATCTTTTTGAATGTAAATTTTTTATGTTGTTACTTACAAATAATTAATTTTAATCTCCATTCATTAGCTACCATTTTGACATTGTTAAAGTAAATAAAACTATTTTCCTGTGAGTCAAAACCCATAGACCTACAATACACTGGCAAATGTGCATATATATTTAATAATAATTTTGACGACACGGTTAGCGCAGTGGTTGAGCGATTGACTGCTGCGCAGCATGTCGCGGGTTCTATTCCCGCACGGAACAAATGTTTGTACGACCTACAAGCATTTGTTCCGAGTCGGGGTGTTTTTCTATCTATAATATGTATGTATTTACAAAAAAAAAAATGTATATATGCAGTTTATCAGCCATCTCGTTACCATAACACAAGCATTAGGTTGCTTAGCTTGGGACTATATGGTGTTGTGTGAAATGTCCAAGGATATTATTTTATTATTTTAATAACACACATATTATCTTCATTTCAGGTCGGAAACGTCAGAGGGTTGTGTCAAACTGCCGTCATGACATTACACTGGTGGATGCACTGGTTCTGGGTGACGACGCTGCTCACAATCCACGGTAAGCTTATCACTATCACTAGTAAAATTTATAACTGTAATCAATGACGAAGAATGACGTAACTACGAAATTTTATGCTTTAGCAGTAGTTACTAGCATTTTGTCGGACTAGGACCACTTTAATTTATGTTTTAGCAGGGACCAGTACCCCAGGCGATTTTTTTTTCGAAAATCACCACTGTTCATAAAATAGAAACATAAAATCAGTGTGCATGTTATTTTTGAGTTGAAAAGTTTAACACTTTAAGCGGACTAAAAGTTCAGAACCAATGCTTAAGTGTATTCCTATTTGATAGAAGCAAAATTGAATTCCTCTTAACACACCAATTTTTAAATTTCATAAAAAGCTGATAAAAAAAGTAAGTACAAATTCCTAATCCCTTAACAAGTCGTCCCAAAAACTCATGAGGATAATGTAACATCTTCGAAGAATAGACTACCCAATATAAAAATTCCCCAACTGAATACCGCCTTTCATAATGAAACGTGGCTCAGCCTTTTCTAAGCCACCTCTTCAATCAGCTGAACCGATGAAGGGTACTTCATCCTCTTCATAATTGATCTGGGCGCAAAGGTCAAGGTTCGTATGCCTCCACTCAGCCTCCTTAAATAAAACCGAGTCATCACTATAAGCCCTTAGTCTTGGAGTGATAGACCTTTAGATAAGTATTGGGTCAAGTTCTTAAACCTTTTAACTGCCTATGTAGGATTAATCCTACAAATATTTCGTGTCCATATCGACAGCTCGTTAAGACCTTTAGGTATTGCACATCCGTCGTTGTTGTTGGTGCTTATTTCTAGATTTTTTTTGTGCGTGTGTGATATGAAATCGGGCGGTTTAAAGGTTAATGAACGGTATGAAATATAGTGAAGAGGCTGCTGATGCAATTGAATTTTTTTATTCAGATTCGTTATCTTACTTAATTGATAGCTGTAAGTAAGACAGGACGTGCATTACAAATGTTTGTTTAAGTTTAAAGCCTGCAATGTTCTAAGTAGCGAATGTAAATGATTTTCATCCAGTGTTGTCATTTCAATCGGAATTGTTACTATTTGTAACAAATAAAGGTGATACACTATTCGAAATCTGTACTTCTATAGCGAGGACTGTATTTTGATATTTTCCTTACACTGTTTGTATTTCAACTACAGCTTTTATATCAACTTGTTTTCTTAGCTCGTAATATACTTGGACCGAAGAAACTTCCGCTTACAGAGTGTTGTTTCCGCTTTATTTTCGTTGACATACTGGAGCAAGGTATTTAATAAAGAGCCGGCTTTCCTTGTCTTAACTTTGAACATTGAAGTATGCATTATTACTTCCTTGCTTTTTAATAATATGTATTTAAACTTATTCGCATAAGTGACTACAGTCATTGACATGACAAATAGAATACAATAGTGCTTATTTCTAGGATTTCCGTCATATTTTTTTTTTACTTTTAGTTGTCTATGCAGGTACTTCTATAATGCATCCAGTAGTACTTGTCTGCTATTGGAGTATTATTTATATTTTCTGACTACAAATGTCGACCAACAATAATATAATAAGAAAGTATTTTTTAAAGAATTTGCAAATTTTTATCAAGGATATATTATAAACACTAACGTGATAAGTCTAGTATTCTATAGTCCAAACACCACTGCAGTATGATTCTGTAAACATGTCGAAGTGAAGTCTTGGGTGAAGTGATCACAAAGTGAGCTGACACTTCGGGTGTCCGTGTAATGTTTTAAAATAGACCAGCCCTTCCCGTATTACTTAAGCTCATCAACATAAGTGCTAAAGCTGTCTGACTACAGGATTGATGTCTGTAAAAGTTCAAGGTTCCACAAACATTCACTGACAAGTATCTATTGGCAATATCGCCAAGTCACTGGAACCATTTCATTTAATTTGTCGAATCAGGGAACATTCGATCGGGGTAAGGTGCCAAAAGATGGAGACAGTTAGAAGCTTGGATACAAATAAAATAAAAGTAGGTTGAAAAGTTTGAGCTTTGCACGTGGTATCGCAGAATCTACAAAACGTGCATGATGTTCTTGTTGATAGTAACGGAAGAGTTATTCGAAGTAATAGAATAAGTGCTAAAGTTCCTTCTGTTAGGGCCAAGAAAAGTATTTATTGTAGGAATACTAGCAAATATATCCTTTGCGACCACAAAACACGCACTGCGCAGTTCCCACAGCACGAGCTCTTCGAATTATAACCCCATTTAAGTGAAAGTAGATCTTCTCACACGAGGATTTAGTTAGGAAGCTTAATTTATAAAGGAAAGTTGGCAAGAGCTCTCCCCATTTTGCAAAAGTTTTAAAACTTGAAGAGTCGAACATGACCTTTCAAAACATTAACATGTACAAATGCTTTTATAAAGACTTCGCCTTACTAAAATTCTCACAAAAGAAACTTAGGCAAACAGTGCCAGCTATTCAGAAATCTATACAAATTCAAACTAAACAGTCATATGGCAAACATTACCAAACCCTGAAAATGCTAACAAAGACAAAATGTTTCTAAGCATTTAGGTCAAGGACTCGGCTCACCGATGCCAATAATACTCAAATTATTCATTATGTTCATGAACAATAAGGAATCTTCAAACATTCGTTCGGACGTGCAATTTCTTGCCTTGAATGCTAACAGTATTGTTTAAATCATCTGGTGTTTGACCATTATCTATACGGGATGCATCTTCAGTGGATTTGTTTGGATTGATTATGATTGTTTCTGTGTATATGTATGTAACGATTATTCTAGTGGCTCTTTGTATATCAGCTAGCTTAGCAACAACCCATTGTAGTCTGCCCATGTTTGAACATAAACTCTGTATATAGATTTAGATTTGTTCTATGCTTGTATTGGTGATTCAAGTGGCTCTTTCGTATTAGTATTTGGACATTTATGTATATCCCTAGAGAAAATATTCCTGGGTGAATAGTAGTATATATGCTATTCCAGGGTATAATCTATCTCTGTGCCAAAATCATGTTTCATTTCAATGTTGTACTACTTGGCAATTAAATATGTTACTGCTTCTGTTAAATATTGTGGTGAAAAATAAACGTTTTTTATTATTTAGTATTATTTATTAAGTATCCGTCCCATCAATCTCAGCCATCACGAGTTGATTGAGGAACAAACATCCATCAAAGCGTCTAAATTTTTGCATTTACAATAGAATAGAAAAGCAGCAGTAGTAAGATGTATGCCCTCTTAGCAATGACGTATTATATATAGACACGTCATAAACCAACATCGCGGCGCTTAAAAACGGCGAAAATACTAGATAGCTACTAATACGCATGAAGAAAGGGAAAGAAAATATGTCACCGTACGGCGGGATGCCTGTTGCTAGAGGGAGATAAATATACATCTTCAGTTACGTCACAGGATAAGCAATAGTCAAATAGACATCAAAACAAACGTAGTGTCGCGTGACAGGTTGGTGCGTAACTAAGCGCGATGTGGCCAATTGGCTTCATTTCATGTTGTCATTTTAGAGTGCGGACAACGTATCTATAGTTTTATATATCATTGCCTCTTAGCATATTTTCAAGCAACGTATCAAAAATCATCTAATTATGTACCCCTTTCCAAAAATTTGCTATTCACAAAAACACTACCTAAGGGTCAATTAAGGACTCTAAGCTTAACAAATAGTTACGTCCATCGAAAGTTATTTTTCATTCAAACCAACGCAATTAAAAGTTGTTCCTAACAAGTTTCACTTTGAAAGCGTTGTAGAGTTTTGATATAATAATCCCTCTTTGTTTTTTCAACTAGTTTTCTTCCACCCCACGCTAAATTGTTTCTTTTATGAAAGTATGAAAGACGAGATTACTGTCATCTTTTTTCTAGCAACTATCAATATATGTCTTACAAAAGGACTTATTTTTTCTTTGTGGAAATAATGAAGCAGTAAGGAAACCTACGCTTTTTCTTACAATTTTTCTTTGAAAAGGACCACCGACGCAATTTGTATCAAAGTGATTCTTTAAACGCCCTGTTTGCCATTGAGCGCATTCTTGGAATCTTCTATGAAAAACTATCACTTAAAGTAAAAAGCTCGCCTTTTACGTAAACAGTCCACACTGGGTTTGCTTCGTCTTTTATCGAAAACGCCTATTACCCTGCAGTGAAAACGATATAGAAGATATGAAGCAGTATTAGATTCCAATCAATGAGTAACTTTCAAATATATCTATACCGCCACATATTAACTACTAGCTGACCCGCGCAGCTTCGTCTGCGTCACATTTTCCATTACTGCTCCGCTTCTATTTGTCTTAGCATGATGATATATAGCCTATAACCTTCCTCAATAAATGGGCTATCTAACACCGAAAGAATTTTTCAAATCGGACCCGTAGTTCCTGAGTTTAGCGCGTTCAACCAAACAAACAAACAAACTCTTCTGCTTTATAATATTAGTATAGAAACCAAAACTGACGTTGTGGCGACATCTATACCCTCAGATACAAACTGAGGGCCTAACGTCGCACAAGTCCTACATCGCGGTATCAATATTTTCCAAGCGATACATATATAACAGCACAAATCGGGCAGTCACCCACCAGACACAACAATCGTCTGGTTGGAGGATCCTCCCTTTTCAATGTAGGCTTGCGGGACTTAACACTAAATCAAATCAGATCAAATTAAAACGTATGTTTCAAATAAACCGCACTTTTGAATTGTCAAGGTCGGTCAGACAAAAACATGACGTCGGCTTAGAGTGTAAACCTGCTAACTGCATATCAAGTAAATTTTCAGGAGAGACAAAAAACATTCCTAAAAAAATTGGAACATTCATTATTTGTACGCGTATGTATATTATACATACGCGTACAAATAATGAATGTTCCATTTCAAATTCATGAAACATAATATATTATTTATTTTGCGGATTACATGGAGTTAGCTGCAAACTTGTGAAGTTATGGATTTGACAGTTTTACTCATCACGCGTTTTTGTCAATTTTAAATGAAAACTGACTGTAGCTGTTATTCTAGGTTTTGTATTTTTCTTTTAACTTTCGAATGGTACAAAAAACGTCAAAATGCCTAAAAATGGATTTAGCAGGTTTACACTCTAAGCCGACGATGAAGCTATTTGCACGTTCCAAAGCGTAGATCTCACCCTGTTCAACATACTTCTATAGTTATATATTTGTACAAACAACACCATCTCTCTAGCTGTACGTCACGGTATAACACACCACTCACCAGCTTAGCCTCCTAAGGCCACATACACAACAAACCATTACCCCTCTGACGCCCTCTGACCCCTCTGTCCCTCCAGTACTTACGTTAAAAGCCGCTCCAACGTCTTTCACAGCCCCGTTGAGCGCTATTTGAAAAAGGACGTTTATTGTTGAATAATGAATAACGCTCTTGTTTATGAAATTCTCGCTGAAAATATCACGAATTTTCATCATCTTAAAAGTTTTATCGCTTTTAATTTCCGCTCTCAAGGTGAATGCGAGGAGATTAAATAACATGTCTTTGGGATGCTTCTGTCAGTTTACATTGGTGTCTGGGCTTTGAATGAGCAAAAGATTTTTCTTTGAAAAATCAGTTTCGACACTCAGTGAAATTACAACCTTTAACTACCACTAAAAACTGGAATGGGTTTTAGGCTACATCGTTGGTGAGTTGGTGACACACATTTTTGGACAAGCGCTATTGTAAACATTTAGTCTTAGGTTTAGTTTTCGGGCTGAAGTAGAGTCATTTTGTTTTTCCATCACTGAAAGTTTCAGTAGCAGCCCACATTTTAGATTCGTGTCTTGTTGATGGCAGTAGGCTCCACCACATTGGGCTCAGTCATAACTGGGGAATCGTGAGTGTACTATGAGGTACATTTGTGCGAAAACTACGAGAAACATAGTCGTGAATTCGTGATGTATTTTATGTTTGCGTTTTTGGCTACAGCTGGTCAATCAATCAATCAAATCGTTTATTGCAATCCATAATGTACACATATAGGTGGTAATATGAATAAAAACAGAAACAATTATGGACCCTGTAGGGCACAGTAAAACTTTAAATAATTAGGAGAGAGGAAGAGCCGTCCTCGTATTTTAAAAGTTGATGGGGCTTAATAGTACGCTGACCCGCGCAACTTCGTCTGCGTCACATTTTCCATTATTGCTCCGCTCCTATTTATCTTAGCGTGATGATAAATATAGCCTATAACCTTCCTCGAAAATGGGCTATCTAACACTGAAAGAATTTTTCAAATCGGACCATTAGTTCCTGAGATTAGCGCGTTCAACCAAACAAACAAACTCTTCTGCTTTATAATATTAGTATAGATTGTATAGATGGTTCTCTACCGACCGTACTTACTACTTAACTCGGCTAATGTAAACGAGACCTCAACGTGCAAACTTATCCTAAACCCACAGTCTAATGAAATTAAACTTCCCAACACCGTTATCGTTAGCTGTGCCGCAGCCTAAGTGCTAAGTTGAGTCGTCAGATAAACTAACTAGTGTCCCTGGAAACTGTGTCTGGTCTGTGCCTATGCATCTGGTATGTGTGTGGTGGTGTGTACCTATGCTTATCTATGTGTCTTGTTTGAGATATAGCTCTTTACACATATCTCATACTAATTGATAACTAGTTTTTCCAACGGCTTCAGTCTCTTGAAAGTCTTAGATTATCTCCCACGTGACTTGACGTGACAGTACCATCGGGATAAGTTTAGTGTCTTATGCCCGAATGCATGTCTACTCGTGTGATAAGTTAAATCCAAAACCGTTCAATCGTTCTCGTTGAGGTGATATGAATTGAAAGCCATTCAGACTTTCACAGTGATATTGTAAATACCGTGCGTAAACGGCATTCATTCTTAATTTATGAATAGCTACTTATAATTAAAGCTGGTGCACGTAAGCCAGCAAAGGATGGGAATTCCTGTGACGTATGACGAAGACGATACATGCAATTGCGAAAATCCCAACATAAAAGGGAGTGAAGCTCACCGCAATTTCAGTGATCGTTGCAGGATACACATCGACGCCATTTTGTTTTCTTCGACGTTCCATGTTCGAATTTCTATGAATATATTCGATTTTCAAATGCTACATTCAGCCAGACTGCATTCACGAGTATATCCCAAGTCCCACACAAATTGTGAGAGGTTTGCTTTGTAGGTACTAGGTACATGTTACAACTTTGTAAGCTCCTCAGCTTTTTAACCGACTTCCCAAAAAGGAGGAGGTTATCAATTCGGTTGTATGTTTTTTTTTTTTTTTTTTTATGTTTGTTACCTCATAACTCCGACAATTATGAACCGATTTGAAAAATATAACCGAATATAAAACATACAACCCGGTGTCAAAATACAAAGAAACTAACAAAAACACCGACTTCCGAATTTAAAGTTATTTTTTACTTTGTAGTGTTTTTTTTAGAAGTCGGTTGTATTTTTTTGTAAAAAGTTTTTGGCAGTCAGGAAATAAATCATAGCACTCAGTACTAACCGAACCACACTCATCATTTCATCAGAAGTTAAAATGTTTACCGCCCAACGAAGTGGGCACGGGTCAGCTAGTACTTATATAAAGTTGAAGAGTTTGTTTGTTTGAACGCGCAAATCTCAGGAACTACTGGTCCGATTTGAAAAATTATTTCAGTGTTAGATAGTCCATTTATAGAGGAAGGCTATAGGCTATATATCATCACGCTAAGACAAATAGGAGCGGAGCATTAATGGAAAATGTGACTGAGACGAAGTTGCGCGGGTCAGCAGCTAGTAAAATTATAAAATTCTTCCGTTACCGACTCACAGTCGAAACTATCGATTGTAGAAAGTTGAAATTTGGCATTTAGGTTCCTTGGAGAGTGTAAGGGAACACTAAGCAATTCCGGAAATTCCTACGGGAACGGGAAAAATCGAGATAAGCGCGTACGTAGTCGTAGGAAACAGCTAGTTTTGTTATAAAGAGGTAAAGTTTGTGAGTTTGTGAGGTTGTAGGCGGTAATCTCTGGATCTGCTGAACCGATTTCGAAAATTCATTTACCAATAGAAAGCCACGTTATTTGTGAGCCGCCAAAAGAAGTGGGCACGAGTCATCTAACATAGTAATCTATACTAATATTATAAAGAGGTAACATTTGTTTGTAAGTTTGTATGTAGGGGGTAATCTCAGGAACTGCTAGTCCGAATTGAAATTTTTTTGTCAGTATTAGATAGCCCATGTATCGAGAAAGGCTATAGGCTACATATAGGCTACATATCATCACGCTAAGACTTAAAGGAGCCGAGCATTAATGGAAAATCTGACGCAGACAAAGTTGCGTGGGTCAGCTAGTCAGAAATAAACTACAGTGATCATCAGGGGTCGGAATTAGGTAGAGTTATTTAAATTATGTACTTACACTGATTTCATACAGCGAAAGAATAAAGTGGATATGCCTCAAATCCCGGGATTAATTATAAAGACCAGGATAATCCCGTGATTTATTAAATAACAAAGTTATATACTTTTACACAATTTAAACCATCCGTCATCGAATGTCCGAAGTTGCAAAATTCCAATGTGCACACGTGCGATGTTGCCACATTTGTAGTTCGCACAACATAGTTACTATACTACGTACCTTTGCGAACAAAAAAAAAAACAATAGCGGAAAAGCGGAGCACTCCCCGCTAAACGAAATGTACTAGATTTTGTCTCCCCGGGAAGATCCATATTAATATCAACATTTCGATGCAAGTACTTAAATAACTCTACCTACTTCCGACCTACCAGAGGTCATTAAAATCTTTACTTACCATAAAAAAATAAATTTTTGGAAGTCTGTGTTTTTGACTACCGAAATCAAAGTTATTTTATACTTTGTACTGTTTTTAGGGTACCTACTAAGACTATGCTGTCTGTCTGTCTGTCACCAGGCTGTATCTCAAGAACCGCGATTGCTAGACAGTTGAAATTTTCACATATGATGTATTTCTATTGCCGCTATAATAAAAAATACAAAAAAAGCAATAAAATAAATATTTAAGGGCAAAAAATCAAGTTTGATGTATGCCCATACAACAAACTTGATTTTGTTTGCCGTTTTTCTAGATACGAAACCCTTCGTGCGCGAGTCCAAACCGAGTCGCACTTGTTTAGTTAGAAGTCGGTTGTATTTTTTTGTTAAAATTTTTTGTCTTACTCAATTAATCGTGAGTCGTGACTATGATTCAAGAGATTATTTATATTTGTAGCGGATGAGTGCTTGCATCTTAAACAAATATTTTATCGAATGGTTTAATTTGGCATCTCACTGCTATAGTCTTTATCCGTTGCCTGCCCAGCAGTAGCAGTAAATAGAACCCAAGCTTTTAGGACAAAATTACATTCTAACTTGAAGGACAGATTAACATGTCAATTATAATCTGTGAATAAAGACCTAAAGTCAGCTATATTAATTGGCTACTACCCTACTCAAATGAAAGTGACAAATTAACACAGCATATCTACCCACAACAACAGACTGCATGTTGAGTAACATGAATCATAAAGAAAAATAAATCATAGATAGTGATACAATTACAGTATCATATCAAGACATTGCTGAGCGGTCATGCGATGATATTAATGTGAGAACAGTTTGCGAAACACAGATGATTAATGTTACCAATAACGACGCTGTAACCACTCCAATGATTCAATACAAAGAGGATACTAGCCATGTGTAAGGCACATTACCAGGCGATAATAGATACAAAGCTAAGGGGACATGTTGGCAAGAAAGTTAGCTAAGTATTTGAATACGCTGCTTTTGGTATAGTTCCAAAAGTTGGATCAAAGTGAAGGTTTACATATTCCGAGAATCGTAACGCCTTAGAACGAAAACCGCTGTTGGTTACATGATGAGGTAAAACTAGCTGCCAATTCATATTACGAAGTGAAAGCTATTCAAGGTCGTGAAGCAAAAACCCTTTTTGTAACAACCTTTTTGTACAATCGAATCAATGATAGCTCTAACCTTTACCGCGTAAACAAATCAACGACCTCAATTTACGAACGTTTAAACAGCAATGAAAAACCCGCGGCGATCGATACTTACCTAGTGTATAAAGCATAACATACTAGCTTTTTCCCGTGATTTTCCTTTTTTATTTTTCGCGAATTCTGGGTTAGTTCCATAGAAAAACTTATTCTGGTTCATAATGATGAATACAATGACTCTTTCCTCCGTAGTCTCTACATCTGTTAAACCTACGTACTGGCTTACTTGTTTGACAAAAAAACTATTTCCATCCCATTTTTCCCGTTCCCGTAGAATTTTTTTTCGGGTAATCATATATTGTGCACCCCTACACTACCCAAGGAACCTACATGCCAAAATTCTGATTAGACTATGACCAGTTTCGGCTGTGCGTTGTCTGTCAGTCAAAGTCAAGTCAAATCTAACTAATGTTTTAATTGCGAAAGTTTAGTTGTTTGTTAATCAATCACGCCAGAACGGCTGAATGGATCTGGATGACATTTGGAACAAAGGTAGATTGTAGTCTGGAATAGCACATATAGGGTATCTTTAGGTATATCCGGGGAGTATAATCCCTAGGGATAACGCGGGTGAAGCAGCTGGCGAAAGATAGTTTTATATATTAGGTTTTAATATAATATCACACCTGTATTTCTGAAGGCGAAGCAGAGGTATCCCTAGAGTATAATTATCCTCTTTCCTCCAGATATGTTTAAGTTCCATATAGTTTTGGACGAGCCTATTGCAACTAGCCGAACAAAATTTCAGAATTCGGGCTACCGAGAAAAGCCCAATAACAATTTGCCCCGTCCCAGGAATCAACGCCAGGTCCTCATACTCAGCAGTAACGCTTTCGACCGCTAGACCATCGCGGCATTCCACCCGTACACCGATCGATACCCATTACCACTCGCTGTAAACCGATACCGGTATAAATAAAAGGAAAACCAATAAATTACCTTCACCCCATATTTTAGCTAACAGCTTCGACCTTCGTACCAGTGCCCTGGATGTGACACGTGGCGCCGTGAAATAATGTCACTGTATAAGGTTTCAGTTTTATGAGTATTAATTTTTATTTATTGGAAATATTAGCGGTTAAATAACCGCGCGCCAATGCCGCGCGGGTCGATCTTCAAGGTTAAGCAACGCTTGCCGAGGTCGGTCTGTGGATGGGTGACCATATTACTGTACCAAGACTCCTCCGTGTCTCGGAAAGCACGTTAATCCGTTGGTGCCGGCTGTCGTTTGTAGATCTTTGGCAGTCGTTGGGTTGTGGAAGTCTGGTAGTAAGCCACTCCACGTAATTACTGGTATTTAGCTGAATCCGGTTTGATCGGAATCCGACCCCAATATAGCTGAGAAAAGACCACCATGACCTACCATGCTGTCTGCACCACCATTAGGTCATCTGGTAGAACTCCGCCTTTGTTCAGTAATTTTACTTGTGCATAAATAAATAAATAATGACTATCAGGCGATGAGACTGATTGAGGAGTAGGTATTACGTACCGGAAAACGTAGAGTTGGAAGGCCTTCGAAAAATTAGACCGATCACTTGGTGAGCCTTCATTTCGGCCTGGTGACGGGATTCCACTAGACGTCAGGAGACCGGACCGATCGGTGTGTCGATGCTTTGGTATGCCCAGATTCCAGCAGTGAAATGGTTTCGGCTAAAATTATGAAGATGAAGCCAAAGACAGATAGCATTAAAAGAGTCTCCGAGAATGGCCGACCTCCTGGCACTAAATACACATCTATACTCCATTTGTTTAGGTAGTTAGAAAAGGTAAACAATCTTGATGTGTCTTTTTAATAAAAACTCAGTTTAAAAATAGAATACAACTAAAAACCAATGTAAATACAACAATAACGATTACTAAATCAAATGAACAGTTAGTTTAAGCTGTAGTTTATTTGTTAAATATGTGTTTGTGCAAAAAGTCACATCAAGATTGTTTACTTTTTTTAACTACCTATACAAATGGAGTATAAATCAGAAATAGCATCGTGGCGTGTGTCTTCCAGACAATTATGCATTTATAACAAGTAAACTGAAACCCTATAGTCTGACTGATCTCTTCATAAACCTGGGTTACGAACTAACGAAGGTTCGACTTCATTGGATTTCGACTCCTACGTTGTTGTGGAAAAATTCTAAGCTGCTGCACAAATCAGGGTAAAATATTGCTTGCTGTGGTGACGTGTTTCGGCTGAAACGATAACTAAAGACGAGGAAATCATCTTCATAGCACCCAACTTTGCCAATACACCAATAGAATTTGCAGACATATCCAGACGCACTGCAACTTAGGTACCATTCCTACCTTGTTGCTATTCCACCAATTCCTAATAAGTGTTTCCAATCGTCTTTTATAATGCGCACATCAAATCAGTGGAACTCTCTGTCTGCTTCCGTGTTTCCGAACGCTTACAACCCTAATCTCTTCAAAGTTAGAGTGAACAGGCTCCTTCTGGGTAAGCTCGCTCCATCGTAGACTTTGTCTCAGTCATCTCTGAACAAGACTAGACTCTGTCAAGAGCAAACCTATCACAAATAAAAAAAAACAAATGAGAATCGATGCCAATACAGCCAATAAATCAGTAGTAAATCTGACTTCAGTCTTGCCAAGACGTACCCTGTTACCCCAGTTAACGGGTTCTGGAGGTCTGGTAGGCAGCCGCTCTACGTAAAATACTGGTATTCAGCTAAATCCGGTTTGACTGGAAGCCGACCCCAATACAGTTTGGAAAAGGCTAGGAAGATGATGAGAATCGATGCCAATACATAATACAATTAACTGACATACCTCACGACCTGACCTTGGCACGTAAGGAGTCACCTGTCTATACCGTAACGTGTGACTCAGCGTAGTGATAGATTAGTGTGAAAGGCTTCGTGCTTACGTCTATCGATAAGGGCACTTCACACGGGTAATAATAATATGTAGCGATTATTTTTGTCACGTGAGTAGGTATTATCGTCGGCTACACGTGTATTGAAAATAGGTTCGATTTCTTTGAAAGTTTGCGCTACAATAAATTATTAACATTCAGGTTAATCTTTAGTATGATGTTTCCTTTTCCTCTGTATCGACACTTACTATATCCGAGTAGTTCATGCTTTGGTAAAATACTTGCTAGTGATCTTCTTGATAGCGAGGTATTTAGGGTGTAGCAAGACCGTAAAATATGTAGTTTTCTTTATCGTTAGCGTCTTTTTAATATCCGATATTATTCAGAGTACATCTACATTCAAAAATGGACGCTTTCAGAGCCTTTTTGCTTCAACTCCTTAAAAATAAAACAGTAAATCACCCGAACAATGCTCGAAACTATAATTCAACCCAAACAATGCGCATACGCCGCCGCCGGTCTCACTTCAAGCTCTACAAAGCACGACCTCAAGACCTGGCCTCTAAAACTAGAAGGCATCACTGTTCTATACTGATTCCTTCATCACCTTGCATTTAAAAGTCGCTATCAACGTCTTTCATCATGTATCTAATGACATAATGTAATGTTATCCTCCCGAACGAAATTCCCGCACGTCAATCTCAGCGGAGATTACACAGGCGATGTTATAGTCCACAAGTTCAAAGTATCTGCAAGTGAAGGTGTATCTAAACAGGTACACGTTTCTGAGAATTTTTGCCTGATATGCTGATGCAAGAGCAAATGCTCTTGCATATCAGGCAAGAATTCTCAATGTGTCTGGTAATGTGACTCACCACAATTATCCCATTAATACAGTCTCTAAAATCAAGTCCAAATACTCAATACTCAATACCCAATATCTTTATTGCATTCCACATGTATTCTTAGGTGGTAAAAACAAAATTGGTTCATGTGGACCCTGTCGGGCACAGCAAGATCAGTAGAAGAGAGGAAGCTTTTTTCTTTAAATTATGTAAAACACAGAGACTTGGGTAGTTTGCGGTACGTAATTATTATGATTTTATTAGTTTATCACTTAGATATTCGTTTACCGAGTAGTAGCTTTTATTTAGCATAAATTGTTTGAGTTTTCTTAAAAATATATTAATTTTCTCTTCTCTTTTTATTGAAGCGGGTAGTTTGTTATATAATTTAATAGACATTACATAGGGACTTTTAGAGTGCATTTTTAATCGAGAACTTGGTAAGTTTAGCCTAGATTGGCAAGAAATGAACAAACACAAAAACAAAAGATCTTACAAGAAATGGATCGTTTTTCATTTTATCTCCTTATGCCGTTCAGTGTCTATTAGGCCTGCTTAGTTACTGCTAAGATAATTTTGTGCAGTCTCTCGTGTAGGTCAATGCTCTGCTCCTTGCTCACGAGCACGACCGCTAAGTCACTTGTTTAATGTTTATTTATAAACTACTAGATTGTTCATTGTCCACTTAGAGCTGAGAATTAAGTGAGATATGGCGCCGTAGAGAAACTAAAGATACATGACTAAAAGCTTTTTCTAAGTAACGGTGTAAATTTGATACGATTGCACTACTTGTGGTCAGATATTGTACTGTAAGAATATGATATGGAAAGCTCAACTTTGTGGTCAGAGTTTTGGGATTAAGGCTATACTTACCGATACCGTCATTGATATTGCTTGGCTTCGCATCTAAGATGTGGCGAACATTTTGTGAGCTCACATCCAAAGACGCATATGCATCCACACGGTCATGTCTATATATTTCTAATGTTGGTCTTAGAAACCTCACGTGAATCTTTACACCGACTTCTCCTGTTTGCTTACAAAATGTTCCACTTGCTTATTCTGGGCACATTTCTCCAATGTCCCATCTCGCTTCCACAATCTATGACTGCCACCGAAGTGCCAATTTCTCTCAACATACAGCTGTTTCTTCACTACCTCTACACGCAATGTGTCAATAAATCAATCATTAACATCGGCTAAGAGTTGATCTTTACTGAGAACGTTGATCTTCAAGCCGTTGAAGCGAAGCAACTGACACGTCATGTTTCATCTTCGCAGTGACATGTAACGAGCGATGCAATACAATGAGCAACTGAGCAGTTGTCAGCGATTCAATGTAAGCAATTTGTTATGACATGATATAGATCTTGAATAATGGTTATCTTGTAGATTGTGAGGAGATAGCAGCTTTAATATTTACTGTTTCTAGCTGGATTTTATCAGCTTTAGTACTGAAAAAGTGCTTAGTAATGCCATAATGAGGCACAGAGAGATTGATTTGAAGGCAGTATCAAAGTTAACACTACTGGTCGAACCTTGATTAAAACAAAATGATTCAGAAGGTATAAAGCTTTTACATTCAGTGATTTACGTCGTCATTAACTTTTTTATTACGTAATGAGCTTGCTCTTGACCACAATCACGCCTGCGATGGATGAGGTCTATAATGGAGCAAGCTTGTCCAGAAGATACACTCTTGCTTTGAAGGCAGGCGGGTTATATGTGGACGGGAACACAGACTTTATCTCTCCCTATTTAATATATACGGCCAATGTCATTAACTAACGCTTATGCTGCTCCTTGAGCATTTAAATGTTCTATTCCTACTTTTGCATCTGATTATGTGAAAGAGCTTTACTGTGCTCACGCTACAGCCTGCATTGACGTCAATGTAAGGCATCACCATAAAAATAACATGGAGCGGTATCACTGCAACTACCAGCGATTATGTACTTAACAGGCTTAGAGTTCGCGTCATCGACAGATTCATGAGTCTGGGTGATAATAATGTTTTTGTCGCCGATAACTGTAGCGATAATGTAAGTAACTATTGTATAAATTCAAGTTCCTCAAGCTTAACAGACAGAATTGTTGCTAGGAAAATTGTTGCGCAGGTAAAAGCCTTACCCAAAGGCTTCACAGGTAAAAGCCTTACCCAAAGGGTAACCAACGGAACCCTATTACTAAGCCTCCGCTGTCCGTCCGTCCGTCTGTCAGCGGGCTGTATCTCAAGAACCGTAATAGGTAGACAGTTGAAATTTTCACAGATTGTGTATTTCTATTGCCGCTGTAATAACAAATGATAATAATTAAGGTATATGGAACAAAACCTTTCGTGTGCGAGTCCGACTCGCATCTCTGACCTAGACTCGAGTCAAGAGCAAACCCTAACCAAATAAAAAAAAACTCGGCCGGTTTTTTCACCTTTGCCTACCTTTTGGTGTATTTGCAATATAAAAAGGTGAACTGCCTATTCGGTCGACTGGTTACAAATACACCTGGAATTTGTCAGTAACAAGAGTTTGGATCGGTGCTCGATTGAGGGCTCGCCTCGAAATGTGGGTCTCATGTAGGCAAACTGCCTATCTTTTTGACGAAGTCAGGCGTTATGTACAGTTATATTACTCTAGTAATATAAGTAAGTCAGATTATTTCTGTAGGTATTGAATTGTGATTCAAGGGCATGTCGAGCCCCGGAGTCGCGGGACTATTCCAAAGAGATACCGTGGCTCCGGAACACAAAAGGCAGTGAAGGAACATGGATGGGTTTTAGTCAGTAGAAGTCTGACACTCCCTCCCGCTACACCCAGAGCGGGAGGAGTCATTGGATGATTTCCCATCCCTAAAAAAAAATAAAAAAACCGGCCAAGTGCGAGTCGGACTCGCGCACCGAGGGTTCCGTACAAACCTGTAGGTATTTACGATTATGACGTATTAAAAAAAACTACTTACTAGATCTTGCTCAAACCAATTTTCGCTGGTAGTTTACATGGTAATACAATACAATACAAATACAAATTGTTTTTATTGGGAACAACATAAGGAACCAATTCTGTTAGTACAACTTACACACTAAGGTTAGTAAAACAAGTTTAAAAATAACTAATGAGTCATGTACTTACGAGGCACTTCATGCGGACAATTACTTCTCATGAAATGCCTCAGCACAGGAGCTTTCGGGTCCTCAGCCACGATTTTCAGGATGCTATTGCTACTCCCTCGAATCCTCCTCACAAGCGATGCCACCTTTTTCCTGATGATGGCATGGAAGCCATCTGTACGCCATTGGGCAAACATCCCCGAGGCACTACAGAAACGAGGGAGTTTCAACATCATCCTGAAACATTGTTATATTGGACGCGCAAGGCATTTAGCGTCCCCCGTGAACAGCTGAACCACAGACTTCCCGTGTATAGGCCTTGACAGTACGCTAATAATAGCGCGTAATATACATTATATATTTTTTTTAGTTTTTTCATTCTCTTATTTTAGAAGTTACAGGGGGGGGGGGGACACAAATTTTACCACTTTGGAAGTGTCTCTCGCGCAAACTATTCAGTTTAGAAAAAAAATATCTTAGAAACCTCAATATCATTTTCGAAGACCTATCCATAGATACCCCACACGTATGGGTTTGATGAAAAAAATTTGAGTTTCAGTTCTAAGTCCCCCAAAATTTTTTAATACATCTACTTACCAAGTTTCAACAGCGTAGTTCTTATAGTTTCGGAGAAAAGTGGCTGTGACATACGGACGGACGGACGGACAGACAGACAGACAGACATGACGAATCTATACGGGTTCCGTTTTTGCCATTTGACTACGGAACCCTAAAAAAGGCCGTGTCGAGCTTCAAAGTTTTATTTGAACAATTTAAAAAATTACATTTCATTTTAAAATTAAAAGCTCATATACGAAATATTTCATACTAAATCGAATGAAAGCTGGGTTACCGTGAAGAAATTCCACAGTAAACGTTTGAACCAGTAAAAGCAATTAACAGCTTCTGAAAAACATTGTCATATCTCCATTAAACCTTGATTGGACACAAATTAAAAGTGACGAATATTAAAATTTAATCTATATGTTAACAAGATCATCACGACCAATACTCAAACCGGCCCTGACAGAATCATGGCTGCGGAAGTTAGTTACAGTTAGCCAGTCTTTCATCTATAAATCTACTGCTCTGACGTCCAAATATATCAATCCTTGCTTAGTCCGTCAGTTAGATTATCAAAAAATATTTGACCCGTCTTTTTTCTTTTTTTACGGGAACCAAAATTGACGAAGATACGACGCTTTAAAATTCTCAATACGTCACACCTTCGCATAATTTTTAGTGATTCGTGACGTCACGAGCCCCCACTCCCGAGTTTTCATGCGTTTTATCTTTGTCAATATTCATTGATTTACAGAAACAAAAAATACGTGTCCATTATTTTTCAATACTCTAACTGACGGATTAAATAGTTTTGCAATTTGTGGATGATGGAATCTAGCCTATTCAGCTTTTGTGGTTTAGTGACCAATATAACAATCTGTCATCTGGATGACCAAAATAACAATCAATCATATTCGTGTCATCAGAATTTGAATAGATAACGATACCGACTAAATTGGAAGCCTTTGCTATCACACGTTTTCATGGCTGAACTAAACAACAGAGAAGAAAGTTGAGGCTTATGATAAATTATATTTATTTTGTAAGCAGGTTGTAAATAACACTTTTTCTCATCAATCTTTTTGGTGTTTCCTAACTGGCTGCTCTGAGAAGAGACACCGAAACAAACTCAGAGGTCAAATTCTCTTTTCAAGTCCACACAATTGTACTGGTCAAACCATATGAGAACCATGGAGGTTAATGTCTGAAGTGGTATTTGAGGAAAGTACCACACTGATTTGAGTGGACCTGTGCAGACAGTGCAAGCATTTGCCAGTTATCGTGTAGTTCAAACTTAGAACTTTAAGGAGCTCTTAGGTATCTGCCAGCTACCTTAAGTAAAGCTATATATCTTTGCTATTCCTTTTGCTTTGTTTTTTCCCAATCTACCCAGACGTAGCCTGTTCACTCTAACTTTGTAAAGATTAGGGTTGTAAGCGTTCGGAAACACAGAGGCAGGCAGAGAGTTTCACTCCTTTGCTGTGCGCATTATGAAAGACGCTTGGAAACGCTTAGTGCGAGTTGGTGGAATAGCAACAAGGAAGGGATGGTAAGTTGCAGTGCGTCTGGATGTCCGTTCACAACCCTCTAACGGGGTAACACGATACACCTTGGCAGGGCTGGTGTCTGTCTTTAAATCATACTAGAGTGTCAATTCCACTCATTTTTATAAAACGTCCTAGCAAAAAAAGCCTCAATTTGAGGCTTTTTTTGAAGGATTGCGACTGAGATGCGAACCCGAACGTTGCATTGTATAATTTGTAGAATGGGCACTCGGTGCACAAAAAAACAGTTTCCATTTCACGTATTTCCAAAAACAATTAAAAAGGCACCAAGCCCCATTTTCCTCTCAAGAATCATGTAACCTTCCTGACTGCTAGTTAGGCCCAGTGATTAGGCCAATCACCCCGCACTGATAGGTGTAATGGTCGGACGAGTCCCGTCGCCCATTAAGGTTAAAACGAGTTTACCTTTGTCTAATAGGTATATTGGACGACTTAATGATGTTTGCCGAAAGACAGGTAAATTGAGGTGCAATGGAGCGGTCTTTGTCAGTCATTAGTCCACTTCTATAGCGTTTAAGGTTTTTGACCGACCTTTAAGTCTCTACCCACGGTTGCCTTAGCATATCAGCCGAAAGACGTCGACTACTGGACGTAGGTCTTCCTCAAACGTCGCCACAAAAACCGGTGCTGAATGTCTCGAATCTATCGGCTTCCTACGAGCTTCACCAGGTCATCGGTCTACCTTGTGGGAGGCCTTCTAACGCCGCGTCTTCCGGTACGCGGTCGCTACTCCAGAACTTTCGGCCTCATCGACCATCTGTTCTGCGGACTTCAGCGAGCTATGTGTTCTTCCCACTGCCACTTCAATTTGGCGATCCGTCGAGCAATATCGGTACCACGGCTGCCTGTCCCCAGCAAATGCTTAGATTTAACCCTTTCGGTATGGGCACATTCGGCGCAATACTGTACCTACTAAGTTATTTATTTGTGCTGTACGTTTGTGTATGTGCCGAATAAATGTTTTTTATTCCATTCAAAATTATGTTTCCCTGGACCTTTCATCCAGCATGCAATTTTTTTTTTAATTTTGTATCAAGTTTGATTTTCCTTTAAAAACATTATTATCATACATTGCGTGTGTGCCACACAACGTGCTGGTGAACATTTTTTAAAATGTGCAAATATTCAGGCATAATTTTGATGCCTGAATATTTGCACATTTTAACTTTGAAAGCAAGTCTGTCTAAAATGTTCACCAGACCGACCGCGACCCTGTGGTTTTATTTCTCATGTCTCTTCGACTCCTCTGTTACACGAAAATTCAATTTCATAACATATTTTGATGTTCATTCAATTTATTTAGCATCTCTCATGTTCACGTAGGCACATTTTCTACTCCCTTTCATGTCCCCAGTAAATGTAACATCTAAAAACGAGGAAGTGACATTCACGTTGGAAATTTATGCGTTGCGATGTTTTTCATCAATTTCCATGTAGAGTGGTGTATCATGGTTATTTCCCTGGAGTTGGGAGTGTTAATGGAACGTCAGTTAGACTGTTTTGCAGATTGCGTGTAGACAACACATGGGAACGTCACGTGTGACAGCAGCTTACAAAGCAGTAGATGGATAGTAGTAGTGCTCATGGGGCCTAGAAAGGTCACTTTAGCATTAGAAAGCACATCACGCTACCCGTCATTGTCAAATATTCCCAATCAACCTTAAACCTAATGCGTTAGCGATAAAGATGAAAATGAAATTTTACAAGATTGTTGTGTGGCTAACATGATTCTGCTAAAGTGGCCCTTTTTGGCCCCTGGATTAGAAATGCTTGTAGCATCCTGTATCCCTGTTTCTCATGTATACTCTATGACTAGCTGACCCGCGCACACATTTTCCATAAATTGCTCTGCTTCTTTTTGTCTTAGCGCGATTATATATAGCCTATACAGGGAAATTGAAAAAATACCCGAAACCTCTTAGGCAGTGAAAGTACACATGATTATAAGCAACTTTTGTTTTGGTAAAACTCCGAAATCTCGAAAAAAATATCAGCTGTTTCATACAAAATGCAGTATTTAGCCAATGAAAATGTATGAAACAGCTGATATTTTTTTCGAGATTTCGGAGTTTTACCAAAACAAAAGTTGCTTATAATCATGTGTACTTTCACTGCCTAAGAGGTTTCGGGTATTTTTTCAATTTCCCTGTATAGCTATCTAACACTGAAATAATTTTTCAAATCGGACCAGTAGTTCCTGAGATTAGCGCGTTCAACCAAACAAACAAACAAACAAACTCTTCTGCTTTATAATATTAGTATAGTAAAGATAGTCCGTAGCACTTCGAGTATGAGCTGGCTTAGCGTATGAGGCACGGAGTTCCAATGGAACCTAATATCAGCTTATACTCGTTTAATTACCACTGATGTTTGATTCTTCCTAGATTCTCTCAACATAGATGTTGGTCTGAAGATGGTTCTGTAACAAGAGTTTGGATCGGTGCTCGATGGGTCTTAACATACCGAGTTTCCTCCGTGCCTCGGAAAGAACGTTAAGCCGTTGGTCCCAGCTGTCATTTGTAGATCTTTGGCAGTCGTTACGGATATACAGAAGCCAGTAAATCTGACTCCAGTCTTGCCAAGAAGTACCGAGTTACCCAGTTAACGGGTTGTGGAGGTCTGGTAGGCAGCAGACCACAATAAAGTTGGGAAATGGCTAGGCAGATGATGAGTAGTAGGTATGGGTGAAATCTGGCAAATGAATGTTTAAACATACCCATACGTGATACGATTGAACTGAAATTTTGTTTGCACGTTTGGTTTAGATGTCAATGCTCGGTAAGCTAATTCTAAAATTTCATATGGCAGATCCCAAAGACATTGTGGAATAGTACGGCATCTTTGAGATCCCCCATCCCCTTGATATATACCTATATTAAATTAAAGGGTTTTCTGAAAGTTTTAAAATTATTTATTATGGAACACCTGAAAACGCTTACGCTAATTACCATGTTAAAAAAATATATATAATTATTGCCAAACGTAGTAGGTACTGTAGGTAGTCATTTTATCGCACCCAGCGCCTCGTGTAACATCAATTATTTCTGGGTTAATCACTCCATTTCAATACTAAAATAAAAGTACTTGAAACTATAGGGGCAGAGCTGACAGTAGTGTTTATTCAAAAAGTATTGCGACATAGTGTTTGATTGTGACAGTAGCTCCAATTTAACGACCGATAAACGTTTCAAGAAACAAGTCTCTTTTATATTTATTTTGTAACTGTCCTTCGCTCATTGTAAATACAGGCGTGAAAATAGTTAAAGTTATTGTTACATACTAAATATCAAGTCTGTACGTCCCAAAGGATTATACATAGATATTTTGATGTGTTCATTCCACATAATAGAGAACGAGTCCACTGCCATCGGCCGGGTACAAAATCAGTTTCCACGCATTATTTGGACAAACCCTAATTCCACTTTGCCCGACCCGGGAATCAAAACCTAGACTTTATGCTCAATAGTAGCGCTTGGACCACTATACCCACGGAGCAGGTTCACCTTCACGTTGTTGTTATATGACCTTTTCCTCGAAAAACACACAAGTTTGAAAAGGCCTCTCTTGTCAGTATTTTCAGGATTTTCACACTAATATAATAAGACGTTGAAAGATGTGTCATCTCCGCTTACGTCATTCAGCTTGTTTCCGCAGATGCCAGAACATATTAACGTCATTTGTGCCGAAAACATCTTATTTCCCCCTACCAAGCGTAGGTAATCCTGTAAGTATAAGGCCACACAATACGGAGAGGGCTATCTTAAAATTTAAAGCTTGCGAACAAAGAGTGGGATTTTCTTTAAGCAATGGGATGATCTAACCATAGGCTCTATAATAGAGTAGTCTTTATTAGGTGCACCATAACTTATTACAACAGGAGCTTAATAAAAAATGGGCCAATTCTACTCATTTTTTAAACATTTTCGCATTCGCATGTCAATCGCAAACTGTCAAAAAAGCCTTAATTTTCATACATTTTAGACAGATAGCTATTGAGATGCGAATGCGATGCGAATGTTAAAATTAGTATATTTGGCACTAAGGTGACATTCTAGTGATGATGACTATCAAGAACTCTATGTAAGGGATTGCCTACTTTTTTTTTTTTAGGGATGGGAAATCATCCAATGACTCCTCCCACTCTGGGTGTAGCGGGAGGGAGTGTCAGACTTCTACTGACTAAAACCCATCCATGTTCCTTCATTGCCCTTTGTGTTCCGAAGCCTCTTGCGAATAATCCCGCGACTCTGGCAGGCGTCCGTCGGCCCTTTCGGGCCGCTCTGTGTGCTGACTCTCTTTGAGGCGCGCGTGGAACACTAACGCGCCGTCGATACGGCCTGTCGTGACTAGACGGACGGACGGCGAGCCACCCATAGCTCGCCGTCCACAGGCTCGCGCCTACGGTGGCCGGAGGTCACCAGGTGGTGGCCCCCGACGCCCGCGGCGTCTACCACGGCGGCCGGGACGAGAGGGTCTCCTCTCCCTATCCGCCACCTCCTTCGCTAGCATGACTGCTTCGCAGAAGGAGGCAACGGCGTCCCTTTCCGTCTCGCTCCGGACCATGGCTTGGACCCAGGGCCGGGCGCGAGAGGTCGCCGCCGATCGCCGCTTCGAGGACACGGCGGTGCCCCGCCCAAGCGGGGCACACCTGCACAGTGTGCTCCACCGTGTCCTCCGGACGATCCCCGCAGTGGTGACACCAGGGCGTTTCCTCCCGCCCGATTCGGTGCAGGAACCTCCCGAAACATCCATGTCCGGTGAGGACCTGTGTCAGGCGGAAGGTGAGGACGCCGTGGTGCCTCTCAGGGGATTGCCTACTTGACATTTCGATAACGCTTGTAAAATGCATGGGTTTGACCGTGCATTTCGACCGTACTTTTGACAGGTGCCACTTTCTGTAAAGGCCCAGAACAGTTTACCAGATCGACAGCTTCAATATAGGAATGAGCTGTGTTTTCGGATCCAACTTGAGCCTTTTACAGAAATGAACCCTTATTACGAAATCGCGACGAACAATTCATTCAAATAAAAGTCGAGCAATTAATTCCTTTACATGTCACTAAAATGTAATTAAAAGTGAAAGTGACATTATGACGTCATGTTTTATTAGTCTGTTTACCCCTTTGTGATGTAAGTCGACATATAAATTAACAGATTACCGAATTTAACGACTCATCTTTCATTTAATTACACGAGTTTACATGATACACGTAATGTTCTCGTAATTGTGCGACTGATATACGAAAATTACGTAGTTTTTATGAGAATCGGCATTTATTATTACCAGACCTAGTTATATCTTAGGCGCAAGTCTACAAGGCTGCTTTTCAACCAAAGATGTGCGAAGAAGCGGAGCGAGTGATGGGTTTTTTCAGAACCATCATCCCTCGCTAGATCCTCGCACACCTTCTGATGGAAATGCAACCTAAGGGCCAATTCTACTAACCTTTAAACAACTTTCGCATTCGCATGCCAATCGCAAACTGTCAAAAAAGCCTTAATTTTCATACATTTTTGACAGATTGCGGTTGAGATGCGAATGTGAAAATTTGTAGAAATTGGCACTCTGATTGTGCCTTACTTGATAGGTGAAAACTTGATATGGGAGCTCGAAAACGAACGGTCTCCACTTCAGTCGTGGTCGAAACATTACAGTAAAACAAACTAAGAATTCTATTTTTGAGTTGTAACACATTTTAATCTTGTTAGTGATCCAGTTCTTGTTAGAAGTTATGTCGAAATATACGGGAGATAAAAATGTGGAACAGAACGTCATTATTTTTAAAATGTGTGGTTTTTATTTAAACTAACAGAAAGCTTTTCATGACTAAGTGAAAAATTATTTTTCATGTCACTTGACAGCGCAAGGACTTTTTGTTCCAAACTTAAACTTCCGCTTATTAATCTTGTGGCCGTATAACAACCTGATTTTTATCATCATCAATTTGATTCCAAGCATCAGGTACCTATAATAAGTAAAAGACAGAATGTATGCAAAATTCTACTTGTAAATACAAAAAAAGAAACCCTTGGCATATTTTGTTGATTTACGCAAACAAAGTGCCAATCCTACAAATTTTCACATTCGCATCGCATTCGCATCTCAATCGCAATCTGTCAAAAATGTATGAAAATAAGGGCTTTTTTGACAGTTTGTGGTTGCAATGTGAATGCGAAAATTGTTTAAAAATTTGTAGAATTGGCCTTCTGGTATAAAGCTAGTGTTGTGAGTGAGTGAGATGAACAGTTATTGTCTAACATCACTTGAGAAAACACTACCTCTTCAATTAAAATTATATCATAATAAGAGGCTTACAGCATATTTAATTATAGGCTTATGCTACATTACATGCATATTATGCGCATATCCCTAACAGCAAGATGTACATAACTATGGACATAGTAATTAATCTCGTTACTACATAGTTGAGTATATTAGGTTGTGTGAAGCGTGACGTTTGTTGCGTATGCGCACACAGACGTGTGTCTAGAGCTTTATTTACTATCAGTGTTCAATAACTGGTCTATTTTTGCGATATTTTTCATGATCTGTTGATACTACAGTCTAGCTTTATTTGTTAACTGTTTACAATCGCGTAACTCGAGTATTTTTGCAGAGGAATCCCAAATTACCACTAAACTTTGAGACATGTTTAAAATATTTTAGTGGTACATAGATTAAAGTATAAACATCCTCAACCGGTTAACATTTGGATTATAAGGACAAAATACTAATTTCAATATGGTTTGTTATAATATCCTAGACATTTAATTGTCATTTTTAAACATTTGACGATCGTCACCATTCATGTTCTTCCCCCGTATGTTTTCACACATGCACTCAAGTGGATTAGGTTTTCTAGGGCACTTTTTAAATACCACAGCTTTTTGTTGACTCCGTAGCGTACACAGTAAAAATAGACTGAAAATACTAGTCTATTATTAAAGTTCTCATTTTGAAATGAGGTTACCAAAGCAAAGTACATTTGTTTGAAAAGAAATGGGGTACGTACCACACAGCTGTAATTTAAGTGCAGTATAGGGTTTTTTTTTCTATATTATTATTGATAGGTAAGCGTCTGACCACTATCTCACCTGATGGTAAGCAATGATGCGGTCTAAGATGGAGCACGCTTGCCTAGAAGTAACCTATTCACTCTTGACTTAAAGACTCCCAGGTTGTAGCTATCAGGAAACACAGACTCCGGCAGGGAATTCCACTCCTTATTTGTACGCCCTATGAATGTAAGAGATAAGAGGAAGTCTTTGCTTTGGAGGATATGTCGTGTAAGGAACACAATTCTCCACGCCATGACTGTCGCATGTCATACAAAAAACGACCAAAAAAGATCCACCAAGTGATCCCCTCTAAATCGGGACGAGCTCGACTCCTACCGAAAAGAATGGACCGTACTAGCCAAGGACAGAGTTGTGAAAAATAACACTTGAAATAAACTTATTTACTAATTAAAACAAAGTGAACTTGGGACCAAATATGCTCAATAGATAGAATTTTCTGACCATAATTTCCATAAACGCATGCAACAATGAAATAGTAACATCGATGTACTATATCCAACAAATAAACATTTTACAAACAACCGAAAAAAATGCCAAAATCTAGGTGATCTGTTTAGTTTCATCCATCTGAAAATCAAGCGTTCCTCACGCTCATCAACACTTGCGTTGAGAATAACAGTTTAAAGTTTACGAGCAAAACGTAAAATGCCACTAAAAATTAAAAAAAAAACCCTAAATGTAGGTATGCTTATTAATCCACCTGAAAATCAAACAATGTTCCACACACCACACAACCACACATACGCACAACGACTTACAAGGTTACAGCTATCCCCAACTAAAACTATCTGCTTATCATATCCAAGAGTTTAAGTCAAGCCGACCCACGTAATGTCCTCTAAAATAATTAACCATGTCCGCAGAGCCCTTTCGCACTGTTTAGTTTAGACTTAGTTTTAATTGCGTCCGCAGCAATTTGCGGGAGAGCCTGTTGCGCAAACGAGGACTGACTTGAGCTGTATTCTAAATATTAAGATTTGCTATACGTTTGACTGATTCAGTTTTAATTATAATTGGTTTTGGAGAAAGGGTGAATGCGGCTGAATAATAAATAAATAGCCTTTGGAAAAGTTTGAGTTAATAAGAATAATCGTTAATGCCAATTTATAAAAAGCTTTACAACTGCTAATTTGTTTGAGGGTTTGAGTCGAGCGAGAGTTGAGGGAAAATGTCAATCAGAAATTTAATTAATTTTGTCAATTTCAGATAAAGATCTATTGAAATGCTTGGTTTTTAACTGAGGACCAATTCTACGATTTTTAAGTAATTTTCATTCGCATGTCAGTAGCAATCTGTCAAAAATGTATGGAAAGCGAGGTTTTATTGACACATTAAAATTCAAGCTGTTTTCAGACTACGCTATTATAATAGCATATAGTATAGAGCTCATAGCAAGGCAATATCGCGCATCATACATTGTTACGGACACGTTCACACTTTACTATACTATATATTATTGACAATGTATGGAACGCGATATTGTTATGCTATGAGCTATATAGGTACTCTATGCTATATGTTATAGCGTAGTCTGTCCAGCTTAAGATGCGAATGCGATCGTTTGTTATAGATTCGTACAATTGACACCCTGACTTTTCAAAGATTAACCCTCGGAGGGTGACCTGACCTTAAACTTCTTGTGTGCACTTAAACAACTTTAGGTAAAATAATATAATTCAACAATACCAAAGTAAGCAAAAGGTTCTCTTTTAAGAATTTCACTTACACAGAGATACATGAAAACCTATTATAAAAGAAAAACATAAAAAGAAATACAAAAAGACACAATGAAATGTTATTGATTTGTAGCATAAAGAAAGGCTCTATCTATTGTATCATCATAAATTACTTACAAAGACTTTGCTGTATTTATCCAAACTCGGCAAAAAAGAAAAACCGGCCAAGTGCTAGTCGGACTCGCACACGATGGATTCCGTACCATAAAACTTTATTTTTATTATTTTAAGAATACCGAACAAAAAACGGAACCATTATAGGATCACTCGGTGTCTGTCTGTCTATCCGTCTGTCTCAGCCAAGTCCGACTCGCACTTGGCCAGTTTCCTGTTATAGCGGCAATAGAAATATATAATCTGTGAAAATTTCAACTGTCAACCTATCCCTGTTCCTAAGATACAGTCCGCTGACAGAAAGACGGACGGACAGAGAGGCTTAGTAATAGGGTTCTAGTGGTTACCCTTTGCGTACGGAACCCTAAAAAGCAATACTTTGTCGTAGCAGTAAAGTAAATAAATCCGAAAGTCGCACATAGATTTACCTTTCAGCAAGTTTATTGGACTAGAAGTTTTGTTGTGTTTATCAAAGGATCCTAACAAATCACGAAAGAAAACCTTATACCTTACCTTATTCACTATTTGCAACAATAGGGCTGACACTCGGCGTTAAAGAAAATCTTTGTAAGACCTACATTGAAAAGATTAACTTTCTCAATGAATATTACGTGTGTCTTATTTTAAGCTGGTCGAATAATTATATACGTAAGGGGTCGTGCCTGCCAGTTTGTTAGAAATAGTCACCAGGGCCCTGGAATGCAAAGGGCATTAGGGAGGACTCACATTTATTCAGCTCCATTCAGCTTATGCCCATAGAAAAAAACGATTTTGTATGGAGACGCGTACGCTTCTGTTCAGCTTTCCACGTCTATTCAGCTTTCGCGGCAAACAAGTATAAAATGAGGACAAAATAATGTGTTCTTATCATGCGAGTGCTATAGATAGAGTTCAGCACTGTTCTGCCGCTTCTTCTCATTCTTACGACGCTGTACACTGCTGATAGAAGCAGAACTGTATAGTGTGATCAAAATCGTTCAGCGAAACGCGAATAGAGCTGAATAAATGTGAGTTACTCCCTTAGAAGGACCACAGATGGGATTTAAGGCGGGGTTGCAGTACTTTTTAAGATTTTTGAACGTCTGAAAATCTAATTAATTATGAGTTTTTTAATAAATAAAAATCATTACATACAAATTGAACATACCCTCAAGTAAATCGTAAAGATAGAAACGCGATTCAGAATGATTGGCTCGATACTTTTTTTTATCAAACATGACACTAAATTACAATTTTAAACGTGTACTGCTAAGAGATTTCATCACGAATATATATAAAAGTTATATCAATAGATAGAGCTTTTTATTTTGAAGTAAATGTTGGAACCATATTGTATAATTTATTTATCAGTTTTCGCCACGAAGAAAAAACAATCAAAATGTAGGCATTATTTCGCTCGCCGGACAGTCGCTGTTGTTCGTCAAAACACACAGTACTGCAACCTCGCCATAAGTCAGTAAGACTTAAACAGTCTTTTTTTTTAGGGATGGGAAATCATCGACCGCTCTGGGCGGAGCGAGAGCGAGTGTCAGACTTCTACTGACTAAAACCCATCCTTCCATGTTCCTTCATTGCCCTTTGTGTTCCGGAGCCGCGGTATCTCTTTCGAATAGTCCCGCAACTCCGGCCAGCGCGGGAGAAGTTATTTAAAGATTTCTCACCTACCAACGATGAGAAAGCATTTGTAAGTTACCAAAACTTGCCAGCTTCTGAACCAATGAATTAAAATCCAAGGAACTGTGTACCTATGTAAAACCCTAACATGAGGCATCCCTAGGTAACAAACGTAATACAATTTGCTGAACTTCGAACCTCTCCTAAGTCCGTAATATCGTGCCCTAAACAACTTATTAGACGGACGACCCTCGGGGATCTAAATAATGTTCCGAAGTCTTCTTTATCATCAAAAAAACTGACTCTCATTACTCTTTTACGGCATAAAAACAAGCTGAATAAATTGAACTGTATCGAATTTGTCCACAGAACACGAAATATCCTCGCTAGCAGCGGATAGAGACGCCACTATGCATAAGTTCGGTTGTCATAGCCATATATTGTAAAATACCTATAACACTAATTATATAAATTCTTCAAAGTTCTGCAAAACTTAATAGACATGTACGAAGAGTTTGTTTGCACGTCTTATTTCCACCTCCGGCTTCCTGGGAAGTAGTGACGGGCATTTTGGAGGACTGTCTTCATGGTCAAATTTTCGCGTTCAAAATATTCCCGTTTCTAATTGGAATAAATGATTTTTTATTTTGATTCATAGTCAATAGGCTTGTGTCCTGAAAAAATCTAATTAGTCCGTCAGTTAGATTATCAAAAAATATTTGACCCGTATTTTTTCTTTTGTTATGGGAACCAACATTGACGAAGTTACTTAGCTTTTAAAATTCTCAATACGTCACGCCATAGGTACCATAATTTTTAGCGGATTGTGACGTCACGAGCCCTCACTCCTCAACTCTGATGCGTTTTATCTTTTTCAATATTCATTGATTTACAAAAACAAAAAAACACTTGTCCATTATTTTTCAATATTCTAACTGACGGACTAAATAGTTTTGCAATGTGTGGATGATGGAAACTAGTCTATTGTCCGGCAATTTCTATGGGTCCGACAGAAAACTTTTTGGGGGCCGAGTCACCCGCGTCCGTAGGAGAATACCCTTCAGTGAATCCCTACACGTGGTCCCCGGGTGGTGCTAAACAGGTGACACTAACCGCCTCCGTGGTCTAGTGGTTATACCACCTGATTCAGACCCAGAGGTCCCGGGTTTGGTTGGTGGTAGGACTTGTTCTAAGTCCGCCTGGCAAGCTACCACCATCATGTCTAAGTCTGTCGCCATAACAACAATGTTAACAGCATTGTTGTGTTCCGGCAGTTAGAGGTATGATAGCCAGTTCCTCTGTGTAAGAGGATTCCGGGTGAAACTCGCTTCCATCTTCGGCCTAATCATCACTTTCCATCAGGTGAGATTTGGGCCAAGAGTTTCCCCGTTTTGTATAAAAAAAAAAAAAAAAAAAAACTTATTGGCAGGTGGCTTGCTTAGCGCTTAGTGAGTCACACGGCGAGTGACAATGTTAAACAAAAAACGTTTCAAAATATTCGTATCGTGACCATGCTCGGTGCCTTTGTGAGTTCCCATAGCGTGTATACCAGATTTTGGCCTAAACGACGGTGGCGTGGCACTCACTGACGTTTTCGGTTTATATGGAAAGTATTGCCACAATGCCCTCCCAAACATTGGCCGCTTATTCGCTTCTGTGTTCTGTGATTTGTCGAACCGAAGTTTTTTCTGTACATTTTCGATGTAGCTTCGTCCTCGACCTGGCGCCCCAATCTTGCGGCTCCAAATAAAGGCACGAGGCCTCTCCCTCATTCATCGACAGTACAATTTAGCTAACTTCAGTTTCAGTATTGATGAAGTTAAGTTTTTGTTACAGAGCTTTTAAAGAACGATCGACTCCCTTCGTTTTATGTTGGAAAATTGACGCCGCATTCTTCCTCACGTTGCACGCGTAACTTTGTTTTATCTTGCTCGTTTTTACCACTGTACATCTCATTAAATAGAATGTGGAAGGAAACCAATTATTCATACTCCTCCATTTAGGTCATCGATTCTTTGGCATATAGTTTAGGAGAAAGCTTTAAGTTTGCGTTGCAGAACTGTTTTCAAAATTTCAAATAGTCTAGCTATATCTAAGGGTCACCTCTGTATAGCCGGCACTCGTAAAGTCTTTTATGGCACAACTGCATCTGACCCTAAAATGCCAGTTGCCTTATTACCACAACAAAACACAGTCGTCGTGAGCTGTCTTCACACGGAAGCAAGGAGGTCAATCGGAGTCTAAGTAACAAATACTCGACATTTCAGGCTAAATAAATGGCAGGCTCCTTACAAAGGCTAGTCTTCCGTCCTCTTCTAACACCATAGTAATAATACTGTGTCTCCATCTGACATATACTAATAACCCATTTCCAACTCATTTGACTACGGTCTTCGAGCGCTAACCTGGATTTCGAAATGTCACAATTTCACAAAATGTTAGAATTCTATTGTGAATGTTAAGTTTCTCTAAACGGACAATTACTTTAGGTCGTTATTATGCGGGTGCTGTCATGGAAGCGTAATTCATAGATAAGGTTTTTATTGCTAATTTAGTGGGTAAAGCTCAGTCCATTCATCATCAGTTCAGCCGAATGACGTCCCCTGCTATGCAATATAATGGCATCTAGGTACTTATTGTTGAGACTTAAACTATGATCTCTAGAACTATTGAAAAAAGTACTCGAACATTTCTACACTGAAGATCTAATCAACGAAATATAATAGTCAATCAAACACCAATAACCTTCAAATAAAATAAAATCATCTCCATTAATATTTAGTCATAAAGTTGTCATCTTTTCATTTCCTATCTACGGAGGCGGCATTCGGCAGACGAATCCTAATCCAATCCGACACTTTGTACCGAGGGTACGAAGCTTCGCTGGGCTATAAAATTTGCGAAGAAAACGACGCTGAGTATCGATATTCAGGACACAATCATCAACGATACTTGAGCATTTTCGGGAAGATCCAAAATTAGGAAATGGTAAAGTTTATATAGGACTGTCATGTGTAGATACAACGTTAATGAAAACGATGAAAGATATTGAAGGTTTCAGTGAGATCACTTAATCCTTCAGTATCTTTCATCGCTTTAATCCAGATAATTCTGATGAATTTATTATGATAGACTAGCTGACACGCGCAACTTAGTCTGCGTCACATTTTCCCTTAGGAGCGGAGCTCCTATTTGTCTTAGCGTGATGATATAATATAGCCTATAACCTTCCTCGACAAATGGGCTATCTAACACTGAACGATTTTTTTTAATCAGACCAGTAGTTCCTGAGATTAGCGCGTTCAACCAAACAAACAAACTCTTCTGCTTTATAATAATACTAGACGACCCGCGCAACTTCGTCTGCGTCACATTTTTCATTACTGCTCCGCTCCTATTTGTCTTAGCGTGATGATATATAGCCTATAACCTTCCTCGATAAATGGGCTATCTAACACTGAAAGAATTTTTCAAATCGGACCAGTAGTTCCTGAGATTAGCGCGTTCAACCAAACAAACAAACAAACAAACTCTTCTGCTTTATAATATTATAGTATAGATTAGTATAGATATGAACGTACTTTTATCTATGTTTGAGAAGGAATAATCCTTTATTTTATTACATCTGCCGCTCATTTCAGGACCACATTACAAACATTTTGATGTACTTACAATAAATATCCACATTTTGTCCGTCTTTTAGGCGACTACGAAATATCCCGTAAAAGCATTCTAACTGAGTTTATACACAATAGTGCTCAAATACTTTTGAAGTGCTTATTTGCCTGGAGCTCGTTGCTGAGGTTGATTTCTATTCAATTAAAAGCTACAAAACATTAATTGTAGGTACTACCTACTAGTAACCAAACCAAAAATAATAAGATTAACCTCTTCTTTTAAAGTAGGTATCATAAAGACATCATACTGAAAGCATAAGGTTGGAAGATGCCACTTCATCTAAAAAAGATCACAAAGGCTACAGGCTCACAAGTAGAGGCACTTTTTAAATATTCCACACTGTCATTAAACGGTCCATCCAATTAGCAAGTAGCCTTCTTAAAATTCTGTGTGTGAAGCATTTCAGTTTGTTCAGCACTGTTTACTTAGCCGGCGACTACAGTACCTACGTTTATGCAAATAGCCACCTTCATTAATTTCAGCCGTTTCTGCTAAAACATTCTTTTTTCGCGCGATCATTTGTCTTTAGCGTTTTCTGGTGTTCTGTTGAAAGGTGTGCAATTTAGAATTTAAGGACAGATTTGATCAATAAAAATGAACGCGATCAACATATGAACCACGTTTACCGCTGTCAATTTTATTATTTTCTGTAGAATATTGACACTGACAGCTCTTGAACGCAGTTGATCGCGATCAATTTCATTGGTGAAATCCGCTGTTATAGTCTTCCAAAATGCAAAGCATAAGTACCGACTTATATTCCGCGTAGAAAACTCTTTGTACCTACTTGGGTACATCGTTTCCTGCAGCAATTATATTGATGCGAAGTTGATGATCAAATAAATTGCACCTGTTTCATCACTTTTGCGATTACTAATTCGTTTCGTGATTCACGTAACACTATCAGTAGATTTACAAACGCGGATATGCTGTATTATCTATTGATTTTATTATCTTCAACTATTTTAATCGGACTTTATTACCTACTTAGCACTTGATTCAATGATCTGTTATCTTTTCCAGCGAGCAGCGGGCGGAGCTTCGCGGCGCCCCAGTCAGAAGAATTGCAGCACATTAGCTCCGACACAGAACTAGACCGACGACTCTCTGAACGACAGAGCCGGGCCATGTACTACACGAAGACGCAAGTCACCACACAGACCTCCAACACGACAGACAACCAAACAGACAGACCTCCAGAAACAATCCCAGTAACAAACACAACAGAAACAAACCAAACAGAAGAAGTACACCCGTCCATACAGTGGACGGTCGTCAACATCACAGACATAACAAACACAACTCAAGCCCCAAACGCAAACGTAACAGTTGCTCCGTTCACGAATCTAACGGAAACGCAAAACACAACGTTTGTGTCGAAAAAGAGGAATCTGACTAGACCAGACTTCGTTAAAGACGGAGGTGGGAATGTGGCGGAAAGCAGGATAGTGACGGAGAAACCTCTGTCGCTTGAGACAACGTTTCTGCAGACGAGGATACCACCGAATGTGGAGTCTTCTAGAAGGGTCATAGACCAGGGGGATGGAGGGATGGATACTGGAGCTATCGCTGGCATATCGTTTGCTGCGCTGGTGCTGGCGGCTTTGGCTGGAAGCACGGCATTCGTTCTGTACCGGCGGAGGTACCTGAACAAGCCACAGACTCTCAATGACAAATGCTCGAATCCTGATTCGAGCGGCTATCTCGATGACAGTACTATTAGAGTAAGTACAGCTTATTTTTTTAATTATAATATTGTAGCCTTTTTCCAACTGATTCAATTGTTATGAGGATCGAGATCTCACGGTGTAATGGAAGAAAAGCTTAATTCAATAATCTTGTGCTAAAAAAATCTATGTGGGCAGGATTTATGTCCAACTTGGCAGTTTGAATGGGCTTTAAAATAATGCTAGTGACAATCGAATCTACCTCGCTAAGAATTTACTTTCTTCTAACATGTTCTTTTTCTCAATTCCAGGATAACTCCGAAGAGATGTACAGCCTGGACAACGATTCGTTCCTCAACTCACTGGAGGCGATGACCATACAGAACTACTGGACTGACACCGTCAAGCATACCAAGCTGTGATCACGTGACATTTGACGTCACCACGCAAGCGTTGACGAGCGAACTGAACCTAATGTACCTTACCTACTGTCAGAACTACTAGGCGACTAGGAATTGAAGAAAGTTATTCTGAATTCAAAATATCGAGACATGACTTCTGACGTCATCGTAACTGAAGGGATATTCTTACACTGATATGTACTGTCAGAGAAAGCAAGGAATTGACATGACTAGTCTAAATCGTTAAACTATGATACAGTCATATATCACAGTTTTAGATTAGATAAAAATTAATCTTATGTGGACGATGATAGATTCTGATTGATTTGACATTTTAAAATTATTATTCAACAGATCCGACTGCGACATGACATTTTGTTTGATTAAGTAATTCGATATTAAATTTGTTGTATTTATAATTGTGGTTGTTTTGAAATATTATTATGTTAAAAATGTTCTTATTGAATAATTTATAATTGAAGATAACATGACTAAATTGTGCATAATCCAGAGAGGACTATTATTATTTTGATTAAAAAAAAACTTAATTGGATAATATAATCTTTAGTGAAAAAAAAATCTACTAACCCATAGGCCTAGAAATGAAGATAAGGACTTGAACGATAACCCCAGACTTGAGAATGACAAATTTTGAAATAATAGGCTTGTCCACTGAAAAAATCTATTTAGTCCGTCAGTTAAAAAATATTGCTCCGTGTTTTTCTTTTATTACGTAAACCAAAATTGACGAACACACACAATAGATACGTCATATCGTGGTATAATTTTTAGTGCGTTCTAATGTCACGAGCCCCCACTCTCAAGTTTTGATGCATTATATTGGTCAATATTAATTGATTTACAAAAACAAAAAATACTCTATTATTTCTCGTTACTCTAACTGACGGACTAAATAGATTTGCAATTTATTGATGTTGGAAACTAGTTTACTAAAGCCTGAACATTTTGACAAGAATGACGTCAGCAAAATGATTTGCTTGACATAAGACTTGGCATGACATAAAATTGATAGGTACAATTTTTATCAACAGTGTATTTCAAAAATTCCCAAATTCAAATTCATACTTTGGGTCTTATTTGGAAGTTCTTAGCTATTTCTACTGCCCTCGTGTCTATCTAAAGTATATTAGGGGCTAAAATCGTCCACAGCAATAATACATAATATTCTGACATACAGGTGGCGCTAGTAGTCTGACTTCCAATTTCTAAAATCGATTATAATGTAGATGGGTCACTTAATTCATTGGATGTCATTTTATGGGAGTTGAAAATTCATGAATATGAATATCTTTTAAATATGGGATGAACTCTGAAATACCTACTTACGAAAAAAAAATTTGCTGCTGGCTACATTTTGCATAACTACAAAATGTAGGCAATGGTATTTTTGTTTGTTATTTCCGTGTTGAACGCTTAGTTAGTATCTATAAGTACTTCAACCCCTGAAAGATTGCCAATGCATTTAAACGTACCCTGTATTTTAGCTTCGTTTTTTCATATTTATATTTTTTTTAATAAACTGTTGATGAAGACCATATAAGTGAAATAACAATGAAGACACGACATGTACTAAATTAAGAAATGACAAGAATACGACTTTTCTATATTTGATTGGGTGCAAATTTTAATGAGTAACTTACGATGCAATCCTAACTAAGATAAAGTAATTAATATTTTTAATAAATACATAGCTACGTGTAGTTTTTAATTTATATTAGATTTTAATCTATGTTATTGTCTTAAACTTGTAAATACATAATAATTGTTGTGATAATTTTCGTTAGAACATTATTTCTTAGATTAAATACAGTGTTTTTTAGCATTTTCTCTGTATATAAAACCCGCTTACTAAATCTGCTTTGCAATTTATACAAATAATCATTTCTCATTTTTAAATCATCCTTAAAGTTCTTGCCGTAAACGTAACAAAAATAAAATTAAATGACAGAGTAAATGTTAAAAATCACTGTATAAAATTACGTTTAGACACTGCAACAAAAATGTCGTAGAAAATATTGTATTATTCTTACGCGACATTTTAATCGCACTGTCTGGACACGGTAGTACATCTTGTCCCAGTAGATTATACTATGTATGTGTAAATTTGATATTTTTATAATATTCCCTTTGTGTGAAGTTTATGCAGAACACTGTATAAAGTCTTTATACAAATTGATGTGATAACTTAAAAGATGAACAGTAAAATGATGTTACTGGTTTTTCTTTCGGGGACTGCAGCTTTTTTGTTGTAATTTCCTAATACAGTGTTAAGTACAAAACTTGTAGCTCGTAAGATTGAAGATTACTATTCTTTAACAATTCTCCAAATAAATTCCACCATCAATATTCATGTAAAATAGTTCATAAGCCCCATTCACGCTAAGACAGTCAGTAAACTGATGTACTCATGTGTATTTCTTCGAAGAAATATCACGAGACTTTATGAGAGGCTCGTCTTAGCATGCATGGATGGCTTTAGACATAAGAATGTGATCTCAATATATCATTTTTAAATAAGCGTGGAATGTCTATTTCGTGTGATAGCTTTAAAGGTTCCATTAAACTTTTATATTTATGAACAACTTTTATGCATTCATTTCAAGCATACGGACTGTGTGTTTTTGGTATGGGTTCCCTTTTAACCATTATCAAAATTAAAAGTTATTTAAATATTTTTTTTCTATACTTAATGCTTTTTTTTCTTTTGTTTTGCTATGGTATGTTTGGAATTCCAATATTTTTGTAAATTAAACTATTAAAATGTAATGCATAATAATAAGTTGACATGTTTTAAACTCTTAATTCTCTGTTTTAATTATTTTTTTAATAATTTTATTAATGTGATTGTATGTCCGTCCATTGATTGAGATTTTTTTTGGTTATTCATTTTTTTATTGACAATGTTTTATACATCCATGAAATAATCAGAAACAATGAAAAAAAAAACAATATTAGCGATGTTTAATTTCTCATCATCAGTCATATCAAATATTGTCTGTAAATAAATATTTCTGATATGTGTAAGTAATACTAAAAGTTGTGTGAATTATTCAAGGACTCTAATTATTAAATTTTTAACATTATTTAGTCTGGCAGTTCCGATGCCTTGGAATTAAAACACTTTGAACCACTTTGAACATAGATTTTGAGCTACAATTTTTTTTTTTAATGTCAGGAAAATTAGCAGTCTACAAAAAGGTTGAATAGGCAATAGACCTCGTTTTATGACATGAATCCCTGATTGTATTTTAAACTGGAATCTAGTTTTAACTGATTATATTATCACTTCAACAGTAAATAATATGTACTAGAATGAAAGTAAACTTAAGTACAATGCTCGGCTGTCATTGGAACTACCAGAACAATTTTCCTCGTAAGAAAAATATAAATGTACTTTAATTTTTAAATAATACTGATGTGTTGTGAGATACATATTTTAATAGTTTTTGAAACTACCCATAGTAACCTGTAGTTATAATAATAGATGCCATAGATAAATGATTTGTTTTAATTGTGAAAGTTGATTTAGTGGTCAGTGCAGTCCGAAAGGAATGCAGAGCAGAGAATTTGCAAAATAAACCATAATGTCTGCACCATACAGAGCAAAAGAGCCCACACGAGCGCACGCCACATGTCTGCATACAAATGTAGACTTTACGTTACTCACGATAAAGTTTATTATCTGATGATATGAGAAAGTCCTCTGACCTGCGCTCCTTTCGGTCAGGGCTGATCTTCACAGTGTTAAGAGTTCCCAGTACAAGGTGCTAGGAGATTATGTCAGTAGAAAGGAACGTAAGAACCCCCAATTTATGTAAATCACAGTAATGTGTAATTGGTTTATAAGCCAAAATATAGTAATACTTTAGTATCATTAAATATATTTTTACTTGGATTTACTGTTTTTTATTTCATGGACATACAAGTATATGTTACCTGTGACAAAATAGAAGGAACCTAGCCTAGCTTTCTGTGACATGACATGGCAATAGCATCATGATTCTGTTGTGAAGAAGGGATAGTGCTATTCATCCTGTATAGCTCTGTTTTCCTCTGGCCCCAACTTATGATAGCATCCACAGCTCATAAAAGCTCTGCTAACAGTTTAACAAAATGCACTCCGCCCTTGAGACTACCCAGAGATTAAAGACTGTCAAAGATTCACAAACTATAACATGCTGCATGTTATTTTTTTTATTATGTTAGGGTGGCTTACAGCTATTAATGCGGAGGTAATAGTAAGCTAATTCACAACAAGCCATTTACAAGCCTCCACAGTTAACAAAAGAGTAGGTATTGTTGTACAGTTGCAAAATTAATTAACTATTACTAATACTAAGTTTAGCATAAAAAGTGAGTACCTGCGTAGGGAAATGTGCAACCACTATTAAAAAATAACAGAACTCATATAGTGTTTGGATAAGACAGAACTAATGGTTGCTAAGCTGTTTGCAAACAAATATGTGCTGATGTTATAATATATAAAACGACCTTGGTGCTCAATGATAAAATGGTGTTATGATATTGGGCTGTACTGCACCTGCCTTTAACTTCTAAAATACATCAACTAGCCTGTGGTCTGTGGCGTAGCAAAGCTCAAATAGGCCCAGTAGCAAACATATTTGAAGGCGCCGTTTTTAGTGTATTAATTTTTTTTAAACAAAATTGGCCCTTTAGTGGCTAAGAATTGGCTTGCCAGGCCACGAAGGAAATAGTGGGGCTTTGTGCACTTGGGGGCCCCGTAACATTGATACGGCGGTAGCTACGCTGGGCTGCAAATAGCCAACGAGGAGATTATGGAAACAACTTCATATTAATACTAGCTAACGTACGAAAAATTCGCATCACGTTTAAAGTTGCTGTAATCCGCATAGGATATATTTTAGGTCAATTAATCTGCCTACCCTATGAACAAAAGCCTTGCGTTCCAGAAGCAAACGAAACGTAACTAAACGTTGCTGTCAAATTTAATTGGCAGTGACGTGACAGTGACACTGACTTTCGCAGTTGTCAAATAACAGCGCAGCGGACGAGAACGCTATTCGCTGCACTTATTTTGTCTTTTGCAATTAAAATAACAATCAAACATGGTGCAAGCGTGGTTTATGGATGAGGAAAAAACTGATCAGCGTTTGGAGCATCACAGGAACCCACCAGAATATCTTTCTCTCGAGGATTTGTTCAAAAAAACGGGAGTAGAATATTTCAAAGTGAGTATGTACAAGTTTCTTTGCGTAATTCTTGAACTATAGCTTTGTTATCAGTAGTTTTTCTCATGTATTGAAGACAATTTATAGATAACAGTTATTATCTGTCTTAATTGCTAAAATTTGCCGAACATGGTCTGCTAAAAGTTGCAAATCATAGGTAGTAGGTAAGTAATTTAGTTTCGTCTTGGTTAGTGCCATGAAATTATTATCATAACTATACACTATAAGTAAAACATTACTGCGCAGGTTTTATGAGTCTTTGATTAAATCATAAGTTTGCAGAGACTATTACAAAACATAGAATTTTGAAGAGTTGATCAACTTACCTTAGGTACTTTATGTTATGCATTCTCTCTGCCAGACCTCTGATTGCTCTTATCGGAGATTTTATATTTGCATTTCTAAATTAATAGATTCCAAACTAAAGTTAAACACGGACAGAGATTTTACTTTCTTTTTAAATTGGGTTTTTAAAGTAGTAAAGCAAATGATATTTATTTCGTTGATTGGTTAAAACAGTTACTTATACAATAATTTTTGTTGTTCTTTTGTGCACAATTTCTTTTTTAATTCCAATATTTACTGCAAATATTTAGATCTGATCTGATGATTTGATTATTAAACTCTCAACAAACTTCAGTCTGACTATTTTTTTCAATAAAAATTAAAACAAACAAAATTACAATTCCAGCTGAACGTAGACACATATGCAACAGATGGAGTCCTGGACCAGATCAAGAAGGAGCGAGGATACACTTACGAGGATGAGATGACCTGCTCCAAGGAGTGCCTCCCTAATTACGAAGAGAAACTCAAGTCCTTCTTCACAGAACATCTGCACACTGATGAAGAGATCAGGTAATAAGGAAAAGATAAAAAGTTGTGTAAAAACACACCAAAACAACAAGAACCTAACAATTCCTATTTTTTTTCTTGTCGTCGATGTTGGTGCCATGGTTGAGTGAGTGTCTGCTGGACTGCTTGTTGTGGGTATGATTCCCGCACGGAACAAATATTTGTATGGCCTACAGGTAGTTGTTCTGGATATGGCTGTGTATGTGAATTTATATGTCTGTTAATGCAACCATAATATAAGATAAATTCTTAATGTGAGGCAACCTTTTTTTTAAAAGTACCACTTCAAAAAAACTCAATTTCTGGAAATACTATGATATTAACAAAAATCATTTTGTTTCATTCCTAACTTAATATCAAGTACTTAAATAAACTTAGAACTATGAAGTAGTTATTTACATAATAATGCAAGGGCAGTAATTGTTTCAAGGATTGGATAAGCCCCGGAGTTGCAGGACTCCGGAGTTGCGGAACAAATTTTTTTTTTTTTACTTTGTATGGGTTTGCTCTTGACTCTAGTCTTGGTCAGAGATGACAGAGACAAAGTCTACGATGGAGCGAGCTTACCCAGAAGTAGCCTGTTCACTCTAACTTTGAAAAGATTAGGGTTGTAAGCATTCGGAAACACAAACGCAGGCAAAGAGTTCCACTCCTTTGCTGTGTGCATTATGAAAGACGCTTGAAAGCGCTTAGTGCGAGTTGGTGGAATAGCAACAAGGTACGGATGGCAAGTTGCAGTGCGTCTGGATGTCCGATGGTAGAAGGGGGCTGGTGGGATGAGGTCGTGGAGTTCCTACTATTCGAAAGAAAGAGATACCGCGGCTCCGGAACACAAAGGGCACATGAAGGAACATGAATGGGTTTTAGTCAGTAGAAGTCTGACACTATCTCCCTCCCTCCCGCTCCACCCAGAGTCATTGGATAATTTCCCAACCCTAAAAAAAAAGGATTGGATAAGCCCCATAATGTTGGGTAGCATAACAAATCAAGCAGTCACTAGTCAGCAAGAAGATAGCAGCGAGGAACCTACCAGCTAGGCAAACTACTAACTCAGCTGAGTTTCAACTCAACCTAGCTGACATTGCCACATCATGAGCTGTTCAAGATAAATAGTTGAGCTGATTTGGCAGAAAAAGGACTGCAGGATAGAGGCTTTTATAACCTTATAGACAACATGGATTGCTCACTGACTGAATATTAGTACTTTTTGTCCATAAAATGCAATCCTACTAACTGAGCTTAATTCTAATGAAAAAGTCTTACCTAACACATTTTACCAGTCCTGGGAATCAAACCCGACACCACGTGCAGCAGTCGCGTCGGTCGCTTGTGGCTACAAGACAAACAAGGCAGAATACTTAACACAAATAAAATTAATCTAAGAACAGTAATAAAACAATCACTTGAACTTTCCAGGTTCGTGCTGGCGGGCTCAGGGTACTTCGACGTAAGGGACGGGGAGGACCAGTGGATTCGCATCGCCGTCAGCGCCGGAGACATGATCGTCATCCCCAGCGGTATCTACCATCGGTTCACGCTTGACACTAATGTCAGTACCTGTTTGATTTGATAGTGCTGTTAAATAATGTGAGGAATAATTTGCTAAATAATAACATCCACATGAGTGGATGTTTGCTGCCGAGGTTGGTCTGTAAATGCCATACATTACACGTAATGAGACTTCTCCGTGCCTCGTTAAGCAATATAAGCCGTTTGCAGTCATTTGTACATCTTTCAAATTCTGACACAGTCTGCCAAGGGTTTTAGGGATACCTCGCTACACATTCCCAACCCCATCTGCAACTCCCGAAAGCCACAACCAAGAGTGGCAACCAATAGAAAAACGCCGAGTTAATGAAGCTCGACGAGTCCCAGAGAAACCCTTCTACTCTTGGATACAGCAACGAAATTAATAAAAAAAATAACAGCAGAGAGTAGGAAAATTATAATTTCCACTTCCCTTCTTATAAAGCAGGTGACAGAACAGAGCTAGGCCAAATAGGTACCAGGGGAAATATGCTAAGCACCACGGATTATAATTTAATAACCATGACACTATGGGCGTGAATGCGTTTTCTGTGTGTCTGTCAGAGATTTTACATTCAAGAGACGTAAGAACACGCGCTCCCGCACAAAGTAAAAAATAAATTTAATTTTGGAAGTCGGTATCAAAAAAATACAAAGAAACTAACAAAAACACCGACTTTCGAAATTAAATTTATTTTTTACTTTGTAGTGTTTTTTTTTGTTATTTCCAAATAAAAAAAAAACGCTGCAAAGTAAAGAATAAATTTAATTCGGTTGCATTTTTTTTTTAAGTTTTTTATGCATCAAAATAATTATTGTTATTATATCTAGCCTGAACTATCCTATTGAGAAAAAACCTCCATCTATTCCTTTCATTGTTCCGGGTTCTATGCCACTTCTTGGCAATTCCTTGGCAAGATCTCTCGATTTTAGTTTTAAAATATAATCATTAACTATATGATATGTTCCAATTTCAGAACTTCATAAGGGCGAAACGCTTCTTCATCGGCGAGCCCGTATGGCTGCCGTACAACCGGCCGGCAGACGACATGGACGCGCGCAAGCTGTACGTCGAGAAACTGGAGAAAGGTTTCACTGTCACCGCCTGTTAAGTAACGAAACGATGAGTAGATAGCAAATGGAGCTACACATAAAACATCTAGTATAGTGCAGCTATTTAGCAAGACAATGGCGGTCATTGAGCCATCTTGGCATGCGCATGCTACATTAAAAAAAAAACAGAAACGCGTCAACGTTGTAACATCAGAATAAAACGACAAGCAGCGTCTCAGGATTTAGTCTGTTAGGATCCTCAGCATTTTTCAAATATCAAAATCGATATTTATATTATTCATTTTTTTGGTGTCTATGTTGAGAGTAAAATATTAATTAAAACAAAACCATTTATAAATATACATAGCAAGTCGTGTGTCATCAATTTGCAGAGTTCATCCGTTGCAAGCAAGGCCTGCTTCATTTGAAATGAAGCAGGCCTTGCTTCATTTTAAATGTAAAATCAAGAAAAGGCAATATAGCTATTCAAGGTTATTTTTTGCTTGCACCGTATTATTTTTCCAACTATATTTTCTCAATCAATTTCAATAAGTGACAGGTGCTTACTGTTTGTAAAAGAAAGGTCCAGTCCAAAAAACAAAAGTTTGTAGGTACTCCATTTGTTTTCTACTCTATGAATCTAAAATACTCTTACCTACCCGTAAAAAAGCATATTTTATTAATACAAAATCAGAATTCTATGCTTTTATGAATCAGGCAGTTTAGGATGTAGGTATGCGTTTGCTATAAAACAAACACTGAAGTTTTTACGACGTTAGCTATAGCGGCTTTGTTGTAATTACGTTATAATCTGTAAACTTTTCAAGATCACAGCTTCGTCGGTCTGTAAAATACTCTCCTACATCGGAATACCACAGTAGTTTTAAGGAAACAGTGTATTTGATTGATAATATGATTTTCAATTCAAGTAGAAATCGTGTGTTATTATTTAAAGTTTCGATGTAATGTGTTTACGGTGCATAAATTATAGCGTAAAAAAAGAGGTCTTTTAAACACTTCTATAAAAAAAAAATGCTGTAAGGCGCCATTACTTTATCTTTATTTGGAAACAGCAATATCATACAGTTTTTTCATAGACCTTTAATTTTTGAACTCGAATATTCCGCAGTTAGCCTGTAGTCCATAGATAACAAAACTATGTGTTCAAAGGAGAATTAAACCAATATTTTAATACCAAGTAATTACAGTCCGTGTACAGTTATTGTGATGTTTATTGTTGTAGACATGAGGTTGCTGTTACAGGTATAACACTTGTGAAACATCTGTAGTGCTAATATAGGTGAAGTGAGCGTTTATAGATTTGGTCGCTTACTGTCATTCAAGGGAGCGTTCAAGTATTACGAAACAAATTTGGGGGGTGGGGGGAGGGTCTTATAAAACGTTACGATGCGTTACAGGGGCGGAAAGGGGGGCTTAGAACTATGCGTTACGTAACATTGTTTTTTTTTTCACCTTTTAGAACGGTCGCGTAGAGAGATTATCTCACGAATTTTTAAGTGGAATTGGTCTCTTCAACAGAAATACGTAACGGCTCGTTACATAGGGGGGAGGGGGGGGAGGTAATACTTGAACGCTCCCCAAGACCTAATGTGAGAATGAAGCTGTGGGAAAAATATCATCCAACTACTTGCAACTACAGAAACATCTGCCACCTTGTTGATATCTACAGTGGCCTATACGGAAAGCCTATATTGAATCTGTCGTGGACCCAAGGTCGCCAGATCGCTGCATACACAACCTGGCGACATGAGGTTTCATAGACCTGTCGGATTCACTATGTGAGCGTGGTGCATATGTATATAAGACATGAGCCTCACGTTGGAGTGCCCCGAATGCCAATACTTTAGCATTCGGGGCTACTACTAGTACTTTGGGGGATTTGATGAATGCCACCGCCGCACAGTGGCCGGAAATTCGAGCTCCATACTCATAGAAACTTAATGTCTGGGATGTCAAAAAAAAAATAGAACGGATCTGGCATACCTCTCTTTATGTCATACTAGCTGACCCGCGCAACTTCGTCTGCGTCACATTTCCCATTAATACTCCGCTCCTATTTGTCTTAGCGTGATGATATATTAGTGTAGAAAAAAATACTTTAAGTGTTTTCTCCCACTCACTCATATTTTATACAATTATAAAGCAGAAGAGTTTGTTTGGTTGAACGCGCTAATCTCAGGAACTACTGGTCCGATTTGAAAAATTCGTACAGTGTTAGATAGCCCATTTATCGAGGAAGGCTATAGGCTATATATCATCACGCTAAGACAAATAGGAGCGGAGCAATAATGGAAAATGTGACGCAGACGAAGTTGCGCGGGTCAGCTAGTTTTTAATAAGTAGAATTAATAGGCATTAAAGGTACTCACACGAGCTATTGTACCGCACACGGCGATCAAGATCACATAATTATATACGCCCAACGGTGCATGGACTATATGTCACCAACACGTGTGTGAGAGGTATGCCAGAAACATTCCATTTTTTTTGTATTCCGTGCCATTAAGTTTCTATGAGTATATCCGGCCACTGTGCGACGCTGCAATTAACGTAGCTACCTACTGAGCCCAAATATCTAAAGAAAAAGAAATCATGGACTCAAAAAGACAAAGAATGTAGAGTTCACTTCACCTAAGTTTTCACTTTGATATTTAACAGGATGGACTAGTCCATCAATTAAATTGTAAGTTTATAACACTAACATTTTTGACAATGTAAAACTGTCGAGACGTCAATTCATTTCCACGAAAATAACTTAGGTAAACTAGTACCAAGCACTTCATTTGTTATCTTATCCGTAACATTGACGTGTTGGTAGCACTAATCAAATGTATTATTTGCATAAAAAGTAAAATTAACACACTTGAAAAACGTAAAGTTTGCTCAAAGAAACGTATAATGAAAACAAGCAAGTGAAACAGTTATAACTTATAACATACGTTTTATACCAATTCTTGTAAAGTGTTATAATATATTTTGTAACTTTTATACATATTCGTAATATAAGCCATTGTATGTACTAAATAGATATTGAATTATATTAATAATTGTGTTATAATAATATCTACTTATGTTAAATAAATATTGTTATAAAATTTTTGTTTTTGTAGTTTTTGACTAAACTAGCTTGGAAAAAATAGTTTGAGACACAAATACCTACAAGTATTTACTTATAAGCGCGAGTCTGCGGACGGCGAGCATTGGGTGGCTCGCCGTCGGATCAAAACCAGGCCCGGGTTGACGACGCGTTGTGTTCCACGCGCACCTCAAAGAGCTGTCAGGCGTCAGCATAGTAGACGGGGCCCGATAGGGCCAGTGCCTCCTGGGGTTGCGAAATATGTTCGAAAGAGTCACCGCAGCCCTGGAACGAAAAGGGCATTAGGAGCAACACTGATGGAATTAGTCAGTAAGAGTCTGACACTCCCTTCTGCTCCGCCCAGGGCGGGGTCATTTGATTTCCCATCCATAAAAAAAGTATTAACTTATTAGACAATGTATTTGTAGTACAACTTTTTATACGAATAAAGTGTCCATACTCACCAAACATAGCCAAATAGATTTATTTTTAAATAGTTATGTCATACATGAGCACTATTTAAATTCATCGGTACAATCAGTAAGTCACGATTTTTGTATAAATTCCTTTAATCCGTAACTAATTTTCGATAAGATGTGTGACACAAAAGAACAAACCCCGGTTGTGTTCGGGCGAGCAACGTAGCCTGGTAGGTACCTGATTGGTAGATTCTTTGCCCTTAGGGTCAGCTCAGAACCGAGACGCGACGCCACGAGACGTTGACAAAATACAACTTTATATTCTATACGATAAGATACACATTTCACTGTGAGAAGTCAGTATACGTTGCACCGCAGCGCTGCGCCACTTGTATATATAGTGTATCTTATCGTGTAGAATATAAAGTTGTATTTTGAGTAGCTCTTTCGCAACGTCGCGTCTCGGTCTGAGCTGACCCTTAGTATATTTTTGAAGTGAAAACTTCTTCAGCGGCGTTGAGCACTTTTCTTGGGATGGGTCACATGGGTATAAAATAGTAAACTCGCGTTAGGACACGTGACCAGATCGGAAATTCGTAAGACGGATGACTCAAAATTGCACAACGTTAATGTTCAAGTTTTCACTTCCGCCAGCACTCCCGGAGTGAAACCCGTTGTTTTTTTTTTAACTTATTAAAATCTTCTTGAATCCTTGGTCCTGTCTAACTCGCTTAGGGTGCGTTTCTACCGGAGATGTGCGAGGATGTGTTTGTTAAGAATCAATAGAATTGCCTGCTATGTAAATTCAGGGGTTGTATTGGTTCTCACAGGCACATCCACAACGTATCCTCGCATATCTTTAGTGGAAACGCACCCTTACTGAGTTCCAGAGTTGCAGTAGTTAGGAATAGTGCCGGGCGCTTGTCCAATGCGGAGGCTGCTCGAGCTCCGCACAGCTCAGGCTGGAGGTGTGACGTGTTTCTAGGGGTCCAGGTGCTATGACACGGTAGAAACGAGAGAATATTATGATAGATTGGGAACTGACGAGACCTCCTTTTTTTTTTGGGATGGGATATCATCAAATGACTGCCCCCGCTCTGGGCGAAGTGGGAGGGAGTGTCAGACTTCTACTGACTAAAACCCAACCATGTTCCTTCAGTGCCCTATGTGTTCCGGAGCCACGGTATCTCCACAGTATAAATATGGACAGTACGGAAACTAAGCCTAGTTGAGAATATAAATACCTACGCTCCATTGAAGCAATAGGGTTGTCACTTTTAATGTTTTTGTTTATTTTATTTTTTTTAATTTTTGTTCTGTAGTGATCAAGCAATCGAATTTGAATTACAATTACTTACAATTTAAATAGGTAATCTCATGTCGTTGGTTAATCTCGACAAAAGACGATAGTTGAAACACGGAAAACAATTTAATATTGACACTCAACAACTTGTAGCACTATCTTTGTCATTACGGCGTAACCTTTTACAAGTTTTGGCGGGAGCGTACGTGAGCCGCTGTTGGACGAAAACGTTTCGGGTGCTCGGTACCTTTGCAGCCGCCATCTTGGATTCCCGTTTTGACAGCACTATCGGCTTCAACACCCTCGAAAACCATGGAAACGACACCCATGACGAAAAAATTGGTACCTATTGCAGCTGCCATCTTGGATTCGCGTTTTGACATGACTATCGGCTTCAACACCCTCGAAAACCATGGGTACGATACCCATGATGAAAAAAATTGGTAAGTACCTATTGCAGCTGCCATCTTGGATTCGCGTTTTGACATCACTTTCGGCTTCAACACCCTCGAAAACCATGAAAATGACACCCATGATGAAAAAATTGGTACATATTGCAGCCGCCATCTTGGATTCTCGTTTTGACATCACTATCGGGTTCAACACCCTCGAAAACCTTGAAAACGACACCTATGACGAAAAAATTGATACCTTTTGCAGCCGCCATCTTGGATTCGCGTTTTGACATCACTTTCGGCTTCAACACCCTCGAAAACCATGAAAATGACACCCATGATGAAAAAATTGGTACATATTGCAGCCGCCATCTTGGATTCACGTTTTGACATCACTATCGGCTTCAACACCCTCGAAAACCTTGAAAACGACACCTATGACGAAAAAATTGATACCTATTGCAGCCGCCATCTTGGATTCACGTTTTGACATCACTTTCGGCTTCAACACCCTCGAAAACCATGGAAATGACACCCATGACGAAAAAATTGGTAACTATTGCAGCCGCCATCTTGGATTCACTTTTTGACATCACTATCGGCTTCAACACCCTCGATAACCATGAAAATGCAACCCAAGACGAAAAAATTGAAAACAATTGCAGCCGCCATCTTGGATTCACGTTTTGACATGACTATCGGCTTCAACATCCTCGAAAACCATGGAAACGACACCCATGACGAAAAAATTGGTATCTATTGCAGCCGCCATCTTGGATTCACGTTTTGACATCACTGTCGGCTTCAACACCCTCGAAAACCATGAAAATGACACCCATGACAAAAAATAATAATACCTATAGCAGGCGCCATCTTGGATTTACAAGAAGTAGTAGTACTAATTTAATAGTTTTGAAGTTCATGAATTCATTTTGATCGATCACACGGACTTATGTACTTCGATAACGACTTTCAAAATCAGCAGGAAGTTTAAAATACGTTAGCTCCGGTTGTGATGATGCCGAGTTCAAACAGCCGTATACACTACGCATAAGTATATAATATATACGTTCGTGGCATTTTTTAAAAGATCGCGGGGCTAAACTTAAATGTGACCACTCGTCTTGACGCGGTCCGCGGCACTCACTACTGAGAGTACCGCGACGGGCACCGAAAAGTCTCGTCGGTGCGCATGTCTGTGTGAGTGTGCCGTTTCGAGCGTTTGTAGGGAGTTTCCGTACTGTCCATATTTATACTGTGGTATCTCTTTCGAATAGTCCCGCGACTCCGGGCGAGACCTGTCTCTGTCTTTGAGTTTAGCTGGTGGAGAGTTCGAGATGTGCAAGGATGCTTAGCGAGAGTTGGCAGACGCACTGCAACTTACCATCCCTACCTTGTTACTATTCCACCAATCGCAATAAGCGTTTCCAAAAGTGTTTTATAATGCGCACAGCAAAGGAGTGGAACTCTCTGCCGGCGTCTGTGTTTCCGAACGCCTACAACCTTATCTCTTCAAAGAGAGTGAACAGACATCCTTCTGAGTAAGCTCGCTCCGTCGTAGACTTTGTCATCTCTGAACTAGACTAAAGTCAAGAGCAAAGCCATCTCAAATAAAAAAATATAGTGTTTGTTAAGGACCACTAAAATCGCTTCGTTCACCAGCCTCGCTCAGCTCAGCTATTCTATTAGTTGTACAATACACACCTCGCTACGCATCGAAACGCAGCCTTAAAACGGGAAGAAACTTTCCTTCTTCTGTAACTGTGGCCTGGCGTAGGTACTGACTGAGCCAAGCATCAGGAACCCGCCTTAAACTTTTTTTGTGTACTGAATTCTGACTGTTAATAACTGTTGCTTGGGACTAAATGCTTCGAGTTCGGTTAAGTCGTTGCAACTTTCTAAGGTTTGGAACTGCGGATGGCCATCGACAAAAAAATAATGGGCTTCCATTGTACATCCAAGAAGTTATTCAATTCGAAGGATGCTTTAGAGAGATTTCACCTAGAATTACAAACACACATATAAAAACTCATTACATTAAAACTCCATAGCCACGCAAATTGTCAATCGTTAAAAAAAAATATTATTAAATCTGTCAAAATCTACTTCCTAACCATAAGTCAAAAATAATCAAAAAAATATCAACATCAATTTTGCAGTATCTTATAGTTTTAACAGATCCATGTCGAAATTTTCTGAAAACATTTAAATTACACAAGTAAAGCAGAAGTTAGTTTGAAACTAAAAAAAAGTTAGTTTAAAACTAGTTCAAAAACGAGTCCATGTAACGGAAACTTAAATGGTCAGAGGTCTACCTAAGGGCACAGGTAACTTCTTGAATGCCACGACACTATTAGCTTGACAAGTCCATGCACTAGCTTGATTTTCCTATTCTTGCTTTCATTGTAACACCAAACTTAATAATTCTCCAAACGTCTTTTTAATGCCACAACAAGAGTGAATGAAACTCTACATTTTTTTTTAATTTTTTTATTCAACCCTAAATCTTCAGAGTTAAAGTGGTAGACAGGCTTCTTCGGGGTAAGATCACTCCATTTTCGACTTTGTCTCTGTCACCTTTGATCTAGACTGGAGTCAAGAGAAAACCCATAAAATATATTTGTTTTAATTTGTACAAGTCCCCTCTGTCCAAATGTTGCCTAGGGTCCGTCCTCGATACAGGAATCCAACGGGTTATGAGTTATTCATCTCCTCTAAAGCCGCAGCCATCTCTGTTAAAGAGTAAAACAAGAACCCATTTACTAATTTAAAAACATGTTACAGACGTGCCTTCCTCGCCCTAGAAAACGACGAAGAATCCGAAACTATCCAAAGAAAATCATTAACCAGACCCGTAATCCAAAAACTCCAATATTATATACCAGAACTACACCAAGAGAACAGACAAGTAGAACCTTGTAGAAACATTGGTGAAGGTTTTGGAACCATCGAAAGAACGTTGGAACCAGCTCTGGAGTTTAGAACCAGCCAGAGAAGCAACAGTTTTGGTGCCAAATAAGCAACTCTTTTGGGCCCATAAGCAGTGTTACCCGCACTAGTGGTTTCACCAGTAACATCCGCAAAGTCAATAACGGTTTCACCAATAGCTTAATCATCTGCTGCGGTACCTTCAGTTTCTCCAGTGGCTTCTGTGGTAGCAGCAGTTGTTTCTGCAGCGGGTGCAGTTGTGGCACTCGCAGTATCTTTAGTGTCAACCGTGGTGACCCTGGTAGTATCTACGGTGGTAGCTGTGGTGGGAGTAATAACGTCTCGCCTAGCGGCATTTTCGCCAGTGGTGGTTGCAGTAGCAGTTTCGCCGATTCTGGGGGGATAAGTGACTTTACTAGTGGCAAGTTTAGTGACGTCAGCACGGTTACCAGTGACCTCAGCAGTGTAACCACTGGCACAAGTATCTTCTCCGCTGGTGACATAAGTATTGTTATTGGTGACATCGTTACTGCCTTTGTCATTGTTGTCGGTGGAATCGCAAGTGGTATTGCCAGTGGCTTTGACACTGTTGCCAGAATCATCAAAGGTGGCACAATTTCGGTGGGATCGCTGTCGGCAGAAGCAGTTCCAGTGGCTCGGTTGAAAGCCAACCCAAGCTGCAATCATGGCGGACGAGTCTGCAAGTGGCACGTCGGGCATCATTGTCTTCACCCTGTGGTACTTGTTCATCGCCATCAATTATGCTCTGTGAGTGTACTTTTATTTACTTAGTATCTTTAAAATGAACTACTTAGCAAACTGATTTATTTTTATTTTTTAGATTACTCATGGGATAATTATATTTTTTTATTTTATTTGAGCGTAGTCAGTTGACATTATTACGATTTTAAAAAATGCTCATGGAATCGATTTATTTAATGCGGACAGCTCAGAATTAATACCTAACAATATTGATTTTGCCAGTTTTTTTTTAACAGTTTTTATTTTTAATTACCTACAAAAGTATTTTAAGCGTACCTACTAAATCGATCATCATTCAATGCAATGGTAAAAATGTTGTTGACATTTGTATCAGCCAACTATTTCAACAGCTACATTGTATGTGTGTAGCTACGAACCTATTTTTAACCTACTTCTTATTTCTACTTTGGTTTTTTATTTATTATAAACAATTCTACTTCATATATCTTTGAAGAATATTGGTATGGTGGTAGTTTTGTAGGGGTGTTCTAACTCGGTTCTAAATTCGCGTGTTCGATTTTCATTAGTGCGAACACTATTGTTTGAAACTACATAAAAAATAAACTGACTTCTGAAATTAAGGTTATTCTATACTTTGTAGTGTTTTGTTTGGAAGTCGGTTATATTTTTTTGTAAAAAGTTTTTAGAAATAGCTTTTCCGAAACACTATAGTACCTACCTACAAAACAGGATGACAACTGGCTTTATTAATTCTTCAGATAATATTCCTAATACATCCATAACATAGGCACCTATACGAATTTTCAACGATGAATAATATTTTTAACCGACTTCAAAAAAAGATGGTTCTCAATTAGGTTAATTTTTTTTTTAACGTTTGTTACCTTATTTCCGTTATTTATGAGCCGATTTGAAAAAATCTAGTTTAGTGTGAAAAATATACTTTTACTGATTGGTCCCATTTAAATCTCTTCAACATTTAGTAATTTGGCTTTTAAATCAAAATACGAGTAGCTGGAATTCGTTTACTCAGAATCTTAGATCAGATGTCTAATAATTTGATGATGATTAATAATTTATACCTAGATTTTTTTTTATTTGGACGTCGGTTGTATAATTAAAAAAAAAAGTTTTTAACCTAAATAAATAACTTACCTAGGTACCTATCTACAAAAATAGTCCGCGGCTGTAACTTCATAACATACTATTTTTAGATCTTTTAATTACAGCCTCTGAATCCAGTCTAATGTCTTAACATAATTATCATAATATTCATTATTATACTAATTACTCGATCGCTAATATGTTACACAGTCCATATGGCATCATTCACGCACGACGACACATCAAGCTATAAGCTGATCCCTCATTGTATAGAAAGCCAAAGTAATGTGAGGTCAGCTCATACGGGTTTCTACAACTTGATTAGCATCATGGCGCCACATGTGTGTTCCTTGGTTATTTTTAGCTCTAACCGTCTGGAAAAGTGTCTGTCGTCGACTGGTTATGTACGCTACTTCTTTAAGAATAACCGTTTGTTGAATTTTATTGTGTTGTATACATAGTTTAATATGGAGCCAGAAAGACAGACTGTCTCCTTTGGGACCTTTTTTCTTTTACGGATGGGAAATCTATTCTATTCTATTTTTTATTAATGGCAAGTAGAGCCGATGTCGACTATTCTGCCAATGTCAAAAGTAAATTGGAAAAGCAAGTGTGCATTAGACTAAGTTTTTGTAAACTGGTCAGCAATATGATAAAAATCTTTGATTGATACAGTTGAACTTGGCGGGTTAGTACTGGACTGAACCATCAAATGGCTTCTCCCGCTTTGGACGAAGCATAAGGGAGTGTCACTTGTCAGACTCTTACTGTCAAAACCCTTTCATGTTCCTCCCAATACCCTTTGCGTTCCAGGGCCGCGGTAACTCTTTCAAACAAATTCCGCAACCCTGGCAGGCACAAGCCCTGGCGGGACCTGTACCCTTTGGGACCTGACAATATTTATCACTATTCAAGTATGCTGCTACAGTTATATAGGCAATACTACTTATTAGTGCTCTTTTTAAGGATGGGAAATCATCGAACGGTTCCTTCCGCTCTTGGCGGAGCAGAAGGGAGGGTCAGACTCTTAGTCTCAGTGTATTTTGTTTTATAGTCTCATAGTGTGCTAGCTGTTATATTTTTTTTTTTTGTTTTGTGTCATGTATTAATTACTTTGCTTAGAAGAATTTCTCAGTGTATAAATTCTAGTTCCTAAAACGTAACAGACAGATGTGTTGCTGGGGAGTTTGTTGGCCACTTCTTCTCCACAGCTAAAACACTAGGAAGTGGTGACGGGCGGGCGTTTTGGGGGACTGTCTTTTGTAGAACTTGACGTTCAAAAAGTGCTGGCTCTCAGCCTAATTTGAATAAATGACTTTCGAATTTTGAATTTTTTGAATCTTACTGACGTAATGCCCTTTGCGCTCCAGGGTCGCAGTGACTCTTTAAAAAAAAAATCCCAACTACCTCAAGGGCCCATAGGCCACTTACGGTATCCCAACATTGTGCACCTGAAAAAATGAAAAAAAAATCTAAAAATTATTAATTATAAATGATTAATTATTTGAATTAATTTCTCACTTACTCATCTTGCAGATCGTTTCATTCTATAGTTACTCTTTATTGTAAAGTTTATTTATATACGTGTGTTTATTTATAAGTTGGTAATTCAGGAAACAAAAATATGCGGGTCCTAATTGTTTTCTTCCCGTGAAGCCAGCCAACCAATAGAAAGTTGACCTAGTAAGTGATAACTGTTCATTTCAATTCTGCAAACTTGCAAACCCCACTCGAGACTAGTGCTTCCAACTTGATTCCCAGCTGGTCCGCATGTAGGTCATGTTATGTAAGGGGCCCCCATACCCCAGGGCCCCCCAGCGGGGGTTGGGGGCATGAAGACCCGACCTTTCAGCGCCGCAGTGAGTGAAAATTTGTATATAACGTGGTAACTTTTAAATTAATCAAGTTCATCATATATACTCTCCTTTCACGGCCGGGTCAGAATTATTTAGGTTACGTTCATGCTTTATAGGCCAATTTTGGGAATTTCAGCGGACCAGAGGTTTATTATAAGGTCTCTGAAATGATTCTCCGGTATTTTTGCGTTGGAGTTGTGTTTGCGCTCGAATTCTTGGTTAATTATGATTAGTTTTTGGATCGTGGTTTAGTGTTAGAAACAGGAGAAAATATCAACATAATTAAGAAAGAGGTGTTAACTATTAACTTAGTTAGGCAGGTACCTACTATCATTCATAGGAATGAATCCATCATCATCAGGGCCAGTATGACCTAATTATAAATTAATCATCTAAGAATATCTACACGTGGAATACAACAAATGTATTTGGTACCTATTAAATCGTCTCGTAGATCACCTATTAATACTTTTATTTTAGAGAAATTTACAGCTAGTAAAGCGTTGTTTTCTTTCATTGCTTTATTAAATTTTAAAAAATAGGTAGAATACTAAATACTTAGGTACCTACAGCTCTTATAAATAGGAAAGTTAATAGGAGCAGTTACGCTAATCTATAAACGAAGGATAATATATCATTAATTTTTTTCTTGCAATGAAGCTGCATATCATCATCATCTAGCCTATAGAGAAATATTTTTGACTTCGTATTAATTCGAACAAGGTTGTGAATATTTTACGTAACTGCATTGGCATAAAAAGAAAGAATTAATTCAGCTGGAGAAATTCCCACGCCTTTACTTATAAATTGATTTTATCGTGACTCTTGGTACCAGTCTGTTCCTGCATTTTCTTAATTCTTTATTGTTCACCAAGACAATTTATAATAGGTACCTACCTACAGATAAATTTTCAGTTTTCTATAAATGTCACTGGAAAATGGGTGACTCCGTAAGATTGTAATAAATCTTGATTAGATTACAATTCTCGATATACTATTAAAAATCGTTTTGTTTATAATAAATCTCATCCAAATTCAATAGTTCCAATCAATCCGTGTCTTATTTAGAAATAAAACGACTTTACAATTTCACGCGATTTTTTACAATCTTACGACGTTTGCCACTTTCCGGTAACCTAATCATTGTATAAAATAACTAGGTTTTGCCCAAATATCTCATTTTTTCCCGTTCCCTTAGAAATTTCGGGAAATCCTCTCTTAGCGCTCCCCTACATAACTCAAGGAACTTATATAATGCCAAAATTCAGATTACTAAGACCAGTAGTTTTGTTATTATCTAACGTAAGGGACAGTATCGTTATCTTTATACCCTTGTCATTGTATATAATTAAGTACCTATGTACAATACTCATTGTTCGATAACGTCAACATAAAGCTAGAATACCATGTACTTACATAGTTTATTTATACTCATTCACTGAAACATCGAACACACCATTGTATCAGCTTACATTCACTCTAATTTATGTCGTTCTTTCGTTCATGTAAACCATTCCTAAGACCTGAATGACGATAATTTATAGCAAGCCAATAAACTAGTGGAATATTAATTTATAACCCCTCGAATTCAAAGCATTTCGAACGAACGAGTCAAAGTCTTTGAATTCCATTGATAATTCGGAAATATGTAACATGCAAAGCCATTATGAAATACTACGGCTGTATATGATTTCCTATTCTGAACTATGAATGTATTGTAGTTATGTAAATCTTTCGTTTGTATCTTCACTTAGTCTGCATGCTACCTACTACAACATTTCGCTACGTCGCATCACCCAACCACCCAGTTTTACGTAACGCTTTCAACCCTGACATTTCAAACCTTGTGTCATTTTTCTTGGTGGGTTGTAAGCAGTCTTGCAATGAGGGTTTTTTTTGAAAATTCTCGCCAAGAAATCTTCCAGTTTGAAAACCTGACTTACAACCTCAACATGACGTCAACGTCAGCTTTTGTTGCAAAATGTAAGGGTTTGACAGATAACAGGCTGGACCTGACATCTAAGTGACCTTCTTGTGTACTTGTCATTTCAGCTCCGGACATGATACTCGGTTATTTGTTTGTGATACATGCATAGTGTTGTGACATGGGTCAGGGTTTGTAGTTTATACTTACCACCCAGGCGTAAATGCGAGAGTTTATGTACATTTGTAGAGCAACATTAGTAGTAGTAGTATTATTTGTAGTGGGTTAGATCCCACAAATCCTATGGGTTAGGTCACATGGTAAAAATCACTGAGGAACTTGCGCTGTCTTGGTCTTGGTCAACTTGAGAGGCACGCGTTTGACCACTATCTCACCTGATGGTAAGCGATGATGCGGTCTAAGATGGAGCACGCTTGCGTAGAAGTAACCTATTCACTCTTGACTTAAAGACTCCCAGGTTGTAGCTATCAAGTTGGCCATAGTTCTTTTTCATGTTACGTTATACATTGAATGATAGATGTATTATGGTGCAATGATTATTTGTAGGAATTATGTAGGTAATTCTGAATTAGGTATGATTCGCATTGTAGTAGTAGTATTTCATGCATCTAAGTTGAAAACCATCTCCTAAACATCCATCCAGCCTTATCGCCAAGACCTTCAAAGGTCGCCCTATTTTCGAATCCTGCCTACGCATTCTAAACCTGTCTATACTTGGGTCCCTCTATACACTCCTCCAACACCCAGTACATAGTACCGCTATCGGCCTCGACCGCTGAGTTACGCAAGCTGGATCGATAGCGGCCTTCCGAGCCTGTACGAACCTAGATGTGGACTGAACCTCAGTTTCCTGGGTCGTTACTAGTTATGCAACCCGCGCAGGCGCGTATCACGCACAGATCTGGGCCAAATATACAAGTGCTAAGTGGAAATAGGTATCTACAGAAGCTGGGCTAAGGTTTCATGTTCTTGTGGAGGGTTTTTAAGCCTGTTCATTTTTGTTAATTGTCCATGGAGAGACTAAGATTTTTGACGATAAGCATGTCATGGAATCTATAGTCTTGCGATTGTGGCTCAGCATTTCCTCTCCTCTGATATCAATTACCTAATACCTACTGTAATAAGAATGCATTGTTAAAACCTGTTACTTTTAACCGACTCCCAAAAAAGTTCTCAATTCGGTTGGTAGGTATATTTTTATAATGTAAGTATGTATGAGGTTTCTTATCATAGAAATCGTGTGATTTTTTTTAGTTCGTTGCGGGATTCTTACAACAAATGGGACCGACTTTATCAATTAGAATAATTTAGGAAAAACGAAAATTTTATCAGCCTAGGGTAATTTAGGAACAGTCACATTTGGAATTTAGTTTGGCTCAGTAGTTTTTATTTTATGGCCATTTTTAGGGTTCCGTAGCCAAATGGCAAAATCGGAACCCTTATAGATTCGTCATGTCTTTCCGTCTGTCTGTCTGTCTGTCTGTCCGTCCGTATGTCACAGCCACTTTTCTCCGAAACTTTAAGAGCTATGTTGTTGAAATTTGGTAAGTAGATGTGTTGCGTGAACCGCAGAAAGATTTTCACACAAAAGTAGAAAAAAAAACAATACATTTTGGGGGTCCCCATACATAGAACTGAAACTCAATTTTTTTTTTCATCGTACCCATACGTGTGGGATATCTATGGATAGGTCTTCAAAAATGATATTGAGGTTTCTAAGATAATTTCTTTCTAAACTGAATAGTTTGCGCGACAGACACTTCCAAAGTGGTAAAATGTGTGTCCCCCCCCCTTAACTTCTCCCCTTAAGAGAATGATAAAACTAAAAAAAAATATGATGTACATTACCATGTAAACTACCAGCGAAAATTGGTTTGAACGAGATCTAGTAAGTAGTTTTTTTTAATACGTCATAAATCGTAAATCGCAACTTCTGCTTACGGAACCCTCAGTGCGCGAGTACGACTCGCACTTGGCCGGTTTTAAAAAAAAAATAGATATGGCTTTTTGCTGTAAGATTTTTCTTCATAAAGGACGACCGATTGGAACCGTACACCTAACGACGTTACATAAGCTCTATATGATAAAGTTATGGAAATAATTTGAATTTTATCGAAAATATAATTATGCACCTATTATTTTGTGTATTTTGTTTTTGGCATGACCTTTTAGTTTGTAAAAGGCCTTGAAAATACTATGTTTACGATATAATGTCGATCAAGAGTTCGTCTTGGAAATGTGCCTGATAAACATCGGCGGATTATGACGTAGGCATTCGTTTTATTATTGTTCTGTTTACAGCGTTGTATTACATTTTCAGCGCTCGTACTAGATTTCAGCAGTCGCTGTAAAAATTATGAACGTTCGGAATGGTACATTTTTGCGAATCAACTGAAAACAGAAGTCGCAAACCTGAACAACTTGATTTCCGCAGTTTTTGAAATAGTTAGTTCGGATCCAATTTTAGGAACACAATTTGTTTGATGGCCGGATAACGCCACTTAATACGATAAAATAAGCATATTCAAGCATTCCCAAAGCTGGGACTGGGACGCAAGGCTCCTCTGGAGTGGGCCGTACGCACCTAATACACGCGTGCCCATTGCAGGCTGGTGGACATCACATGTCACTAGATTTATCGTATTCGTATGGTATCGATTTTGCAGTGGTTTTGTTAGGTGTGGGGTACCACTAAAAATTAAAAAAAAAAACTTTTTACAAAAAAATACAACCAACTTCCAAAAAAAAAACACTACAAAGTAAAAAATAAAGTCGGTGTCAAAATACGAACAAACTAACAAAAACACCGAGTTCCGAAGTTATAGTTATTTTTTACTTTGTAGTGTTTTTTTTTGGAAGTCGGTTGTATTTTTTTGTAAAAAGTTTTTTTTGCTACCTGTTTCCTCGCGATTTATTGCAGTAACGTTTTTTGAGCAGTAGCGTGATGAAATTAAATTACACAAAGTATCTTCCTTTTTTTGGTAGGAGAATGAACAATTGATTCAGATTGGAGTCAGATTTACTGGCTTCTGACAATCATCGTAATGACTGCCAAAGATCTTCAAATGACAGCCGGGACCAACGGCTTAACGTGCTTTCCGAGGCACGGAGGCAACTCGGTATGTTAAGATGGTCACCCGTACACAGACCAACCTTGGCAAGCGTTGCTTAACCTTGAAGACCGACCCGTGCTAATTTTTTTATTTGGCCACGAGCTCCATCATCATCAACAACCTATAAGATGCAATTAAGATTTAGAACTTACTCTCCTACCGGTCATAACGGCGCAGACAAAATAAGATTACACCTGATCGCACAGAAGCTATGCTAGGTGGAGGTACAGACAGCAAAACGAATATACTAGCCCAGCTATCCTAGTCTTCTATGCACGTTAAAATGTCCCTGGCGTTGGTCCAGCCGCTGGCCGAGGCAGAGGCGGCGTGCCGGGCAGTGTTTACGATAACGGGCTAACAGTTAGCTCTAGAATGCGTCTGTGCGCGAATTATTGGCGTATGACTGTGGTACGAGTTGTGGGAGGAAGCGGTGTTGGTATCTAAAACACCGCGTCCTAAAACGCTACTTGATGATTTCTATAGATATTTTTTGATAGGGTCCTCATTTTGATTCTTTAATTTAATCTGTTCGCCTTATTTTGTAAATAACTTTATTTAAATGGAAACTAGCCAAACACACCGAACGACGCGTACTTTTAATGTTGCAAAGTTATTTGCAAAAATTCTCTTCTGGACTATGTAATACATTTCAATTGTGCATGTTTATATCTGCTGAAGTACCTTCCTACAATCCTTTCTGCGAAAGGTTGAAGGTAAAGCGATCAGTGGCCACAATCAGTCAGGTGTGCTCAATGCGAGTTGGTGGAAGTCAAATTACTTTTTGATTCCCCTGTTTGTTGCAAGATCAGAATATTCCTAGTTTTCTATGTCAATAAACTCTTCAGGCCAATTCTACTATTTTTTAAGAATTGTTCAAATTAGCATCTCTGTCAAAAAAGCCTCAATTTCCATCAGCGACTGAAATACGAAGGCGAATGTTGCTTGAAAATTTGTAGAATTAGCACTCTGTTGCCTCGCCATTTCCTATAACTTGGCCTGTAGCCCGTTCCAATGGCGAGATCGAGTGACGCCAGTAATTGTTCCACTATAAATTGAGTGAGACTCATTTAAATTAGACATATACAATGCGGTGTTCACATCCACACAGCACAAGAATCTCTTGACCTCAGATAACGTGAAAGTCAATGTAATAACTGGTCTGACTGCATTAGTGTTTTAAATGATTTCTCCGAGCCAAGAAAAAACGACATTTGATATTGACGCTGGAGGAGATTTTATTTTTGATAACATACTAGTAATTCCCGTAGCTTCGCTCGCGATGAAGTTGCCTCCGGGGTCCCTCTCTCTCTACCATCACTGTTCCAAAATCCATCAAAATTGGTTCCACAATTTAAGCGTAAAAACAAACAACAAAATTAAACTTCGCACTTATAATCTTAGTTAGGATATGGATGATCATTACGCGAATGTAGTCGACGAACCTCATTGCTGAAAGAACTTCAAACCCATTGATGGAGTAGGTACTTGCCAAACCTGATCCACGTTCAACTCGTCTTCATACTTATATAATGAAGAAAGTTTCTTAACAAGCGATCGGTAATAATCCAGGCAACTAATGAAAAATACGCGATTTGTCATCAGCCTCTAAGGAAATCGAGAGTGTAGAAACTATAAACATGTCCAGTCTAGACATGAATAACATTCAAGACATAATTGGATGTCTCCACTAAGAATGTATTATAGAAGACACTATCACAAAATAGATATGTTTAAAAGAACCATTTAATACATCAATGAAAATTGTAAACGAGAAGAAGTAAAAAATTAAAATGAAAGCGACCATCACCATCGTTGCAGCAGCCGATAGACCTAAAATGTAATTAGCCTCTTTTCCAAGCAATGCCACAAAAACAAGTCCACCGCTTTTCGCATCCAGGGTTTTCATGCGGTCTTTACCAGATCGTCACTCTACCTTATGGGAAACTTTCTGCGCTATTGCTTCGAGAAAACAGTTGCTTTCGGACTCAGTCAACAAAATAACAACAGTATCTAGTGGATTTTCTGTAGAATCTATTTTTTATGAAGATTAACGATTGAATGCCAAGGAGCCCAGTCCGTCTGGCTACGAGTTTATTTTGTTATATAGTTCTCATCAGGATACGTGCCAATATGGGATGCCATTACATTAGATTAACAACGGAACAGTTGTTGTTATGTTAGACTTTTGTAGTGTTTAGTCAGTCATTATTATAGTGGTAGCACCAATCGAGATCATTTTCGATATGGGTGTTTCTGTTCTTCATACTGTTCTGTTTCTTCCCGCTCTTCAGTTTATTTGGTAACTTTTCTGTGTCTGTCTTCTCTTTCCTTATCTTACCTAGCGACCTCATTTTATTTTCCAAAATACACGCGAACGAAGTCGCGGGCAACAGCTCGTATTACTATATCAATACTTTTTGATCGTTTTTTTTCAAACGTTCAAAGCCTCCTCATAACACTCACAATTTGTTTATGTAAACTGCTATACAAAAGCCTACGACACACTGGCGATTTGCAGAATACCTTGCGTCCTTGTACGACACGCTGCATTGAATTGTTAATTATCTGGTAATGAACAAGGTTTTGCTTATGTTTTTGCTGGTTTAACTATTGTTTTTACTAATTGTTTAGTTGCCGTGGACGGTGAAGGTGATTTGTTTTCGTAGAACAATTGTTGTCTACGGGGAAAGATTTCAAGCCAAAGTTACCTCTAGTTTGACTTCTTTGGACTTTTAATTATATAGCTCAGGGTACCTATCTCTTTACCGTGAGCTCCACCATCGTTGCTATTAAAATCCGTCAGTTCAAGCTCATTATGCCATTGGATTGTCATCATGCTACTTGCGTCGTCGTCTCCATCATAATTTATGCTGACATTGCTATATTATTTTATCAAATGTTATTTTATAAAGATGGGCTTCCTCGTACTCACCCGAACGGTGTCTCCCTAAAACCCAGTGGCCTTTATAATAACAGAATTATAAAGACAACACCAGCTGGTGCCAAAGCGAGCGGATATTTGTTTTATTGGGGAACATGTGTCCAATGTTGTACGATACGATTTTCATTCTAGTTGCCCTAACGAGCTATGCCAATATTCCTGCCAGCCTGACTTTCCAACTATGTTGGTGTCTGCTTCCAGTCGAACTAGATGCTGCTGAGTACCACTACACACTTAGATATCTTATTATGTATTGCATCATTGTAGACAAATTCATTATTCCTAGAAAGATGTCTTCAACTAGAAGACACAAGCTACTCCATCTCAAGGTTTTCTTGAAAAAGTATTTTCTTCTCTTGTCGTTTTTCTCTAGTGGTTAATTTAGCTAAGCTATTACTAAGAGATTTTATATCGTGTCGTGAGTGACTGTACAATGGACGCCGTACCTCGCTGTTTACTGTGGCTAGAAGTTTGGACGGTATGCCATCCACTCTACACAGATTTATACCCGGCCCCGACTTCATATAACACAGACCTACACACAAATATAGCTCGAGCACTCGCTTTGTTGTGTTAGATAGCTCAGCTCAAACTATCTGCAGGAAATCACGACAAAGTACCGGTAGTATAGTATAAAGTTTGGCACTATGTGATTTTGTGACATAAATTGTTAACAAACATCATTGTTAAATGTAGTTGATGGTCTGTCTACAATAGTAATAGCGTTAGTATGCAGGTTCCATTTTTCATTTGCGTTACATACAAAATGTATCAAACTCTGCCCATACTTGACTTCTTCAACTCTGCTTTTCTTTAAGGATGGGAAATCATTAAATGACTCCTTCCGCTTTGGGAGGAGCGGAAGGGAGTATCAGACTCTTACTGACTAAAACCCATCCGTGTTCCTCCTAATGCCCTTTGCGTTCTAGGGCCGCGGTAACTCTTTTAGAACATATTCCGCAACTCTGGCAGTCTTCAACACTGATCATGAGCAAATTATCTTCTACTTAATCTAATTAATTTTCTATTTCGGTAACCAGACTGGACTTTAATTTATGAGTTTAATCCTACACTTTTGACCTATTCAGGTGAATCAATAAATATCGTGGATCGAATCTAACACAGGTCAAACTGTTATCGAGAATGATGTTAACGAAAATTGACTGCTAACACTTAAGAGAAGTATAACTCGATCCGATGAATATTTTCCATAACTTTGCTCCTTGCTTTATGTAATGTATCGATTGACGTATTCGAAGTATTATCGGCAAGATTCGCGCCGGAAAAATATATCAAGATCTTTATGCGTTTCAATCATCATTAACAATTCGATCTTTTTGTGTGTAAATATTTATTTGAGGCCCAGAATGTTACATTGCTTCTGCGTTAACCACATCAAAATATTTACAAACGTTTACTCTAATTTATTTATTAGTGTAAACAAGTTAATCTGGGCTTTTTAGGAGATACCTACGTATAATATTAGAGATGTTATTGGGTATAGAACACAGCGTAAACGCAATACTTTACAAGCGGTCTACTCAGACCGCCTGTAAAGCCGACATTAATCAAAAAACAATTTAAATGATATGTACATTATATATGTACATATTCATCATATGTACAACCTAGGTGACTGTAGAATACTTAAAATCTGATTGGGTAGGTACATACAAGAGGTACCTAGTGTCAGAAAAGGTAGATAAAAATCTGTACATTGGCGAGCAGAATATTTAGGAGCAATTAGAATTATTGATTGGCGGTAGCGCCACAGTGTCCTACTAATAAATAAATAATTTGCAGCCGAGTACAATAGAATACATCGATATTATTGAAGACGCTATCTAACTTATATTTGTTCATGTTGTATCTTAGTGCAAATTCAACAATACTTCTTCACTACGTCAATAAGATGCAGAAGGTACTATAAATAATTCAGACACATATCGACTGTCTGCAGTCCCGCTGATAAACCCATCAAACTAAGATAATATCTAGACAGACCGACATTCAGATAACAGTAGGTATTCACATGTGTGACTCAAGGGAGAACGATGCGACTGCCTAACTACAGCGGATGGGCCCATTAGAGATACACATTCCAAGCTAACCAAATTGAATCCGTGGAATTTTTGCCATATTTTTTTGCAATTCAGTGTCTGTATTTGAGCTTTATATTTGGTTTGTTTAAGATGTATGTGGTTGGGCGGTGATCCAAAATCAATGGAAAATGTGGTGCTGGAAGCGGTCTTGAGTTCTTGAGATTAGCTCCAAAATCTATTATTTATTTGTTTGGTTATTCCAAAATATCTGTGATGCAGGTGGCTTTTCTATTTAACTTTGGAGCTGGCTCCTTGTCAATGACTGAAATACGTCTATTTTATGTTTTGGAGTTCATTACTGTTTCCTGTTGGTTTTTGTATACTTCGCCTCGACGTTGAGTCGAATTTGAAGCGCTGGCGTTCTTTGATGTAGTTTCTTTTAAATTCTTTATAGTTCAGTATAGTACTTTATGACGACATACCGCGTGTATCTGACATCGACGCACAAACGATTTCCATGGGTCCGGGGCATGATTCTGGACACCCTAGACTTAGAATTTTTCGTCGGCTTTTTTCTCATTTTTTCATTTTTTTCAAGTTTTTTTTACTTTAGACTGCTCATAATCGTTATTCTGACCTAACCCAATGAGATTTTTAATAAAGAAATAATTAATTAACTACTTTCACCAAAAAGAGCAATCTGAATAAAGCCACAAATAATATCAGCTCAGCTGAGCTGATACTTTGTAGTACTCTTGAAAAAAATGAGAAAAGAACCGACGAAAAATTCCAACACTGGGGTGTCCAGAATCATGCCCTGGACCCATGGAAATCGTTTGTGCGTCGATGTCAGATACACGCGGTATTGTATGTAGAATTTGTAATTTTTCAGTGTTTGATATTATGTTTTGATTATTTAATATCAGTTGTGACTCATAATCTGATTTAAAAAAAATCCCTCTTCATAAACCTTAACAGTTTCCGTGCATTTCACTGGCTTCTTATATTTTCCGCCAAATAGGGTTCAAGTGTGAACTATCTCGTTGGCTGCTTAATCTTTAAGAAATTTGTTTTTATTCTTACTTATCAGTACCTAACATTGAGTAGAGTTTATTGGCATTGAAACGTCAGTCGAATAAAATAAAGGTATTTCTATCCGTATGCTCAATAACTGGTACAACTATACCAGTGACTGTATTCAACAGCATCCTGTTGACTAGATGGCAAGACAGATGTCGATGATTTATATATATATATATATATCATATATAATATCTGCCTTGAAATGGCACTTCAGTGAGTCGCTAACAGCACATAATTTAATTAAAGGGACAGTCCCTCATACCGCGGACTATTTCGCATGAAGAAATCTTAATCAGATTTGCAACGTCTGTCTCCGTGACCCCTAAAACAGGAAGTAAGACAGGACATGAGTCAGGCCACCGGACGCGGTGGACCAATCGAGACAGACAGACGGACAACTGGACCGTACTGCATTACTTACGTTACGACTATTACAAGACTATAATATTGGCGACAATATTGTGAGATGGAAAGGTGCCAAAATTAAAGTTAGGAATTTGAGATGATAGGTTTTTTTTGTACTTGAGGTGGATTTGCTTTTGACTCTAGTCTAGTCAAATGTTTAGAGACATAGTCGATGATGGAGTGACCTTACCTTATACCCAAAAGAAGCCTCTAACTTTGAAGAGATTAGTGTTGAATTCATTCGAAAACACAGGTAGAGAGCGAGAATCTTAATTCTTATTCTATAATCTTAATGTATTCGTTCCTGTCAAATATCTCGTATGTCAAACACGATCGATCCTGTAGGTTTAACTTCTTTCTATGCTTCGTTCTTAACAGCTTAATTAAAGATTCTAATTGAACGGTGGTCGGCCTTGTCCCATTTTTGTAGGGCTTCATCTAATTTGTCTGTTAGCGTCAATAAATATCGAGTGACTAAAATGGGATCAGCACATATTACAAGGATTCGTTAATCTGTTTCTGGGTAGGAACAGAATGCCACCAGATTAAACTTTGGCCTGTGAAAATCTTTAATATATTCAGTATCATTTTCATTATGCCCCATAATTAACCATGACCTGTCTGTATATTTAAAAGCCTAAACTGCCCAATTGGGAGAGATTCTCATTTAAACTCAACACGAAAAGCCCATTTTAAGAATGAGTCTGTCCATTTCATTATCCAGTCGTGTGAATTTAAATGTCTGAGTCTGCAGGCTGTTTATATGCGGCTTTGACCTTTCCAACCTCGTGGGGGCTTTAAATAGACACCAAGTAATCCCTGAAGCCATGTAACGATATTGTGTAAGGCTTACCTGTGGCAATTGCTTTCACATCAGTACTTTGTTCAAGTGTCAGCGGGAATTGAACGATTTTCGTCTACATACGATTTAGGGTGTCATTTTCGCTCGATTTAAGGTTTTATTTATTCTTGAAACAATTTAAGCTATCATTGTCGGTTCACTCTTCTTAGGATTTCAATATTTTCATATGTCGTTTTATAGTCTTTGACTCGTGCCACCACCATCTGCGTTAGTCTTCTTAAGATAGCATGGTAAGTAGGCAGAATGGTTCTCCTTGCATTGATATGACTATAGCTTTGACTGGAACCAATCTTGGCAAACAAAATGAGAATAATGTTAACTTCAGAAATCATTTCGTATCTATCACTATGTGTGCATGTCGTATGTTAGCTAAACGCTGTCGTCCTCGTCAAATCTATTCAACATCAAAACCATATCTTATTACCAAATATTTCCATATTACAACACATTATTAAGATGTTTCGTGTCCGCTACTAGCCGAGTATTTTCCCCAGAGTGGCCTTGAACCGTGCTGTGATTTGTGAGTCATTGTCATCACAATAACAATCATTGTGCTTCACAGTTTTTGTCGTTCGTCATATATGGCTGCTGGATGTAATTGTACGGTCCTACTACAATTGTATAAATAGGCTACTGTTTTTCCTTGAGGTTGGAAACAATCAGACTAATTTTGTAACTGGAACAGATGCAACAATATCGTCAGCATTGATTTCCATTAGGTATGTTGAGGATAAATAAAATTTAATTTTGTGGTTTAATCAATATGAGTTCTTCTGTTAGTTTTTCTCTCGCAAAAATAGTTTTTTCCATTGGTAATTTCTTATTCCTATCTATATTTTTACGGCGTTAGGTTACTAGAAAAAAAACCGACCAAATACAACTCACACTCGCATACGAAGACCTCCGTACCTCCCATAAACCGAAAAAAAAACACGTTCCTTGTATTCCCCCTTAAATTTTTAATTTAATCTAATTTTATTATTTTTTGGCGGCAACCATTTCTCGAACAATCCATTCTTCTGTTTTTATATCTCCCTAATCTCCATCTGTCCACAATTCCACGTGGTATTTTCATTATTCTTTACTCAGATGCGTTTCATACATAATAAGCGATTCCCTCGAGACCTAAGCAGCAAAATTATATACGAGTAGTGCAAAATGCTGAATCCAAAACACTTCAGAACTGTAACAAACAACGTTATTCTGCCAATTACCTCGTGTATGCCGTAACTCGTAAGACTTCATTAAATCCGGTGAAGACTGGCCAAATTGGCACTCTGCGCCTGACCTAGACCGAACCGATCCGTTTGGTAATTAAATTAATACGTGCAAACTGACTAATACCGACACAATTGAATTAATTGATTAACGGGATGATGAAGCGATGGCAGACGGGTTCGGGATGGTCAATTAAGTGAATACGGGCAAACTGTTCTTCAATTAAATTGGTATTTTTGAGTGGTATGTGGGAAGACTACCGTTTAGAGGCAATAGTATGATGTTTTTATTGTAATAACAATTAATGACTAAGCTGTCACAACGCTCTGGAAAGTAGAAATACAATTCATATTGTTTATACATTGTAGCCTTGTGATAGCAGCTGATTCATAATGCAAACTCTGATATGAGTTAAATGCATAAACTGCAAGTCGTAGTACTATAATCTAACTATGAGGCATAGGTCTGTGATTATAATGGACTTGATGAAAATGTAATAACTGTCTTGCCCCATAACACATCATCGTCTGAGGGTCTTTTAGTGAAGAGTGAATAGGTTTCTAGACAAGTGTGCTCCATTGTCGAGCAACCACATCATTGTTCTCCATCAAGTGAGATTGTGGTCAAGCGCCCACCAAGATTATAAAAAGTCTTTCCTTTGTTATATTAATCGATAGCAAGAACAACATTCAGATACTACATTTTATTTAAATATATCTGTACTTCACATGCGACCAGATTATGCCAGTGTGGGTGCCGTAACCAACTTTACCAAGGAACCCCCTAAACCTAAAACCTTCGTAAAACAAAACGAAAATATCCAAATAAAACAATTATGGCCCCCTCTATTATTTCTTGCGGGGCCCGGGGCCCTTAGGTCTGGGGCGCCTGGGTCCATAGGGTTTGCCTACTTTGTACCTGTATAGACCGGATCCGGGGCTGTTTAGATTTCAGACGGTAGCTTGAAATAAAAGTAAGGAAACTAGTTTATTTTATTTTATTTTTTTACTAATGATGGGTTTGCCCTTGACTCTAGTCTTGGTCAGAGATGACAGAGACAAAGACTACGATGGAGCGAACTTACCTAGAAGGAGCCTGTCCACTTTTGCGCGAAGTATGACAAAATTAGTGATTTCACCGGCAAAAAAAGGCCATCGCAGTATGGCAAGAGTTAGGACTACTCGTATTTGAAATAGATCCGAGGCGCTGCGCTGGTTTTCAGAGTCATGTTTTTACTAGTCCAAGTGCGGGGCCCGTAGCATTTGCTACTCTTGCTACGTGGCTAATCCGGCACTGTACGCGACACTATCTTCCTTTGCATTCACACACTCCACACCTCAACTTCATCCGTAACATAATCTATGTCACAAAACATATCGTCCTCACAAACCTATATCGTAGCAAATGTATTACAGCCTTCATAACTTGTACCCTTGACTAGTAATACTATGTTATTACCTACCGTGTTTATCGCTTATTGTCCTCCATTTGGTAGCAAGTTCAATGGCTGTTGTGTTCAATAAATCATAATGTTTGGCTTGTATTGTTGAGTAGGGCTGGGTAACGGTGAATTGGATACAGTGGTTTGTGTATAGGTAGACGCACTGAATGGAATATAGTAGGTAATGAATTAAGGACTGACAATCGATAGGTATCACAATACCTTGTTACTACTACACTCTAATCAAAGAGCGCCCTCTATCCCGATCTTTAGCAGTCCCCATCCAGCCGCTACCAGCCACCTTCTTTGTCGATCCATCGTGCTGCAGGGCGTCCCACACTACGTTTGCCCATACGCGGTCTCCACTCTAACACATGTCTGCTCCATGGACCATCTGTTCGTCTGCAGACATGGCCGGCCCACTTCCACTTCAGCATGCTGATTCTACGCACAATACGTCCCTATCGGGTACTTTAAGGTTAATATTGTTTTAAACAAATTGTTCTGTTCTGTCAGTTCAAATCATACTATGAAAGCCTAGCTTACTAGGCAGAAGCTTTTGATTTCCAGCCTGTCACAAGACAGTTGTTCCGTTGCAAACTCGCACAATCCCCATTTAATTAGATGTCAATTCCAATTGATGTTAACATTGATAAATTGCATCTTCGTCGTTAAACGTTTATTTCCGTCCAATATTTACGGTATTACATTGCAGTCTGTGCTTGAAGGTCATTATTGTTCCTAATTGTATACATATCAGTTCCTATCTGCAGTCATACATCTTCGCCGGTTATGAGAAATTAAACCTGAACTTTATGAAGATCATCAGCAATGATCTGTGGATTTCTTTCGGGAGTTTCCGCTACCGGCGGCGGCGCGGCGCGGCGCGCGGCGGTGACTTCTTATCAACTTTCTAATTTTTCTTCAAAAATCACAAGCTTATCAAATTATAAGTATTTTTAACTGCGTTTCCTGTCCATTCATCATCATCATCATCCACTGCTCGTCTTCATACAATGCTTGATGGGATCTTTTTTTGCGCTCATCACAAGCTTTCCAAATTATAAATCCTTTTTTATGTCTCCCATTCAACATCACCATCATCTACATATCAACTTGGCTCACTGCTTCGAAGCACCTCTCTTTGTTTGCTTCACTTCTGTCTCAGTCGTCTGCAATTATAAAGAAATAATTTCAAAACACACATAAAATTTCCTAGGAATCATTATAAACTGTCAAGTTCATATCTAATGACATCCCTCACTTCAGTGGCGTCCTTCATAGCGTGGGAAAGGTCATGTGGCGTGACGGAGGGACCTTTGTACGCCCACAATGTCACGTCAATCACGCTTATTTGTTGAAGCCTGAGGAAATTGATCGTGTCGTGTCACGTCGCGCCTGGTTGGGTCTTTGACGAGGATCCATTTTTCAGGACCTTAACCTTCATGTTTCAAATATCAGACATAAGATCATTGTGGTCAGGAATAGTCTCCACGTTGCTCATTCCCTTAGTTAAATGTAAATTTTTATTTCAGCACGCTTCTTAGGCTTGAAGACTGGTTTGAGCTACAACAACTGAAAAACATGCAATTCAATTGATGTTTTTGAATAGGTTCTCAAAACAGTTTTGTGTACTTCAATTTAAGAATTGATAGATAGAAACTTGGGTAGCGGACTCAAATGAAAGAAAAATCGATAGAAAACCTCTAGTGAATCGGTTCCTAGAATGCATTGTGTAGCCATTAGCTAACCTTGCAAGTAATAGACGTCTGTGCGCCATTGTACAAAGCAGAGGCTAATCGGTGTCCAGCACATGGCAGGATCGTATGGGCCCACACCATGAGCGAAACTTCTTTGTTTTTAGAAAGATCGATTAGCCTTGGGAAAAGAAGTAGTTGCCTATCTGATATTATGGTTATAGAAAGGAAACTCTTCTATTAAAGCTTTAACTTTAATTAAATGATTTATTGAAAGCTAGTAAGTATATGAAGGTACTACTACTGAGATGATACATATGTATCAAATTGAGATTCGATTCATAATCCATAATATAAAATGAATGAATCGATGAATGTGTTGCTAAGCGCAAATCTCGAGAACAGCTGAACCGATTTCGCTTATTCTCTTTTTGTTGTGTTTGTTATTATCAGGAAAAGGTTTTTTTGTAAAAAAAATAAGAAAGTTGCTAGTTGACGGGAGTTAAGCCGCGGGGGACAGCTAGTAGGTACCTACTTAATAATGACAACCATGTCAATAATATAGTTATTTTTAACTAGCTTCTGCCAGCGGCTTCGCCCGCGTGATCCCTAGGGAACATATTCCCGGGATGAAAAGTAGCTTATGTGCTATTCCAGACTATAATCTATCTTTGTTCTAAATTTCATTAAGATCCGTTAAGCCGTTCTGGCGTGATTGAGTAACAAACAACCAAACTTTCACATTTATAATATTACTCGTTTGGTGTAAAGCGAAATTATAACCATCTTCCCCTCGACATTATAATTATTAAAGGATATTGCAAACTGTCGTAAGCCGTTTTCCGATGCTACTCGCTAGCCTCTAGGCGCCAAGCTAGCCGCCTGCCTGTGCGTTCGCTACCACAAAAATAATCCTTATAGCATGATTCAGTATTCACGCGCGATGGCTTATTATTAGCGTTTTTCATGTATAACTTTGGTGTTTCTATACCGATTTCTAACTATGATTCTTTTTTTATGGATTAGTTAATAATGTTAACTTTTATTAATGTTAATTAGGGACGACTGAGAGTTTTATAAACGTAAGAGTAGACAAATACAATCAGAAAGCTTCGAACTGCTAAGCTATCGGGAGTTACACGTGTTATTGTTCGTCAATAATAAAAGATAGACATATACTGTCGTTGGATATTTTTTATATAATTTTAAGGAGAACATTTCCGTCATACATGATTTCTGTGTAGCTTTCACCATTAAGGTTGCACACGCGACGGAAGCTTAAAAAATGGAGTAACTTCTCCCGTTTTCCCCAAAATTTCCCTTCACTGCTCTGCTCCTATTGATTGAAACGTGATGAAAAGTATACTATAACCTGCTCAGGAGTATGAATAATAATTGTACCAAGTTTCATTAAAATCCGTCGAGTAGTTTTTGTTTCTATAACGGTTATACAGACAGACAGACAGACAGACAGACAGACAAAAATTGTATTGATTGCATTTTTGGCATCAGTATCGATCCCTAATCACCCCCTGATAGTTATTTTGGAAATATATTTCATGTACAGAATTGACCTCTCTACAGATTTATTATAAGTATAGATAGATAGATAGATCATGTTTTACTCACCATTGATACCCTGACCAGTGACCATGGATACTAAGGTATCAACGCCAAGGAGATCAGTCATGCAAGATCTATAAGTTCGCGGTCGCCAATACGCTTGATTAACACCATGAATACAAAGGTTTGACCTAGGTTTATCAACCAAAAATGAATTTTCTTGTTTCTCTTCACCGAAGACAGCGAAAGCTATTTTCTTCGAACTAATGGGCATATCTAAGCGCTGACACGCGCATGGCAACAGCAAATGTTTTGTAGTTATTTTAGAGACGGCGCTGTACGTTCTAAATGCGCGCGCGTCGTCCGCACCCGCCATTTTTAACTTTATTTGCATTGAACGTGGTGCATCAGGGCTGCTACCTATGCACCGTGTAGTAATTTATGTAATTACAAAACCCACCGACGATAAAAGGTGAGAGAATTTCTCTTCTTTTCGAGAAGTTTTCTATTCATAGGCATGTGTCCCTCACCTCACTCTTGACTATCTCTTCTTTTCTTTTAATTTACCAAATTTTTTTCACTCGTTTAAATTAAGTCTTTTATGCTTGCTACTTGCTTCATCAATTTCGGCAGGGCCT